>CM073468.1:6537500-7137500 GCA_037074535.1 Gleditsia sinensis | reverse complement strand
TCAAAATTATTTTATTTATTTATTATTTAAAGCGTACCCTTTAATTTATTATATAATTACTTAATCATCTTATAATATTTTTTATTTAAATTTTAATATCATCATGTGAATGTTAAAATAATAAATATTTTATTATTAATACTATATTTACTTATAATTTATACAATTTTATGGTATTAAGAGGTTATTACCAACATTAAGCTAATTAATTCAATTTTTCAATATTATTTTGATCTTAACAATGATTTCATAACAAATAAAACTATTTACTTTTTTACATTTATCAAAAATTTTATATACAAGAAAACTATTTATTTTTGTGACTTCCGTTGTAAAGGTGAGATGGGGTGCGAGTTCCATTAATTGTCCTACTGATAATTATGTAATGTACTTTTGTGTGGTAAAGATAAGAATTTTCTGCTTTACACTCCAGTGTATGTTTTAGTTTCAGAATAGATAGTTCTGTTTAAAGAATTATTTTGCTGTCACCTTCTAAGAATAATGCTATTCTTTATGGTTCATTGGGGTTCAGCTACTTCGATCAAATGCTTTTTCTGTTTTTCGCAAAAAATTTCCTTCGGACATTCATTTTTTTATTAGGGAAAAGCTATAAAATACTAATGTTAAAGATTTAATTTACAAAAATAAATATAAAACGATAGACCCATTTACAAACCTTAATCTTTGGTACATCATTGGCAAATTTTTAAAGTATCAGAATCTATTTAAAAACTTTGCATTAGATACACTTTTAGTCAGACTATTTTGTGAAATACGTCAATTTAATTCTTTAAAAATTTTATGTGTTACTTTTGGTCTTTCATATTTCACCAAATGTGTCAAAATATATTTTCTATTAAGTTAGCCATCAATTTTTTGGTAACGTGAGTATTAATTTTCCCAATGATCGACTACTAGTGTACTTGGAAAAAAATTCCCAATTAATATGTTTAAAATACTCTCCTGTCTTGTGAGGAATGTGTATAAAAATTACCACTCGTTGTGTGTTGGGAACATACTCTTTGTTGTTAGAGAATTTTTGTATCAGGTTTTGAAAAGCAGTCACAGTCAGAATGCATATTATGAAATAACAATTTTGTCTACTTTTCTTCCTATTCCAATTGTTTAAAAAATGGAGATGAGAGAGTGGAATAATTTACCTGAAGAAGATCAATGGAGATGAAAACCTTGCAAAAATTTACAGAAAAAAGAAAAGAATGGAAGACGAAGAGGAAGATATTCACTTCAAGAAAGACCATGAGAATAAGGGAAGAAGAAAAGGAAGTGAGTGGCCGAAGGAACAGAGGAATTGCTTGTGATTTTTTTTTTCCTTTTAAATAGGATAGTTTCCCTTCTTTTTTAGTAGCAGTCTGATAAAGTGTTGCTTTATTTCATTTTTGTTGTAGTGAGAACATTTTTCTTCTACATGAAACTGAAGAATGGGAACAATGGCAAATAGAAGTAAAGCTGGAGAATAGGGAAGGATTTCCTATACCTATCTACCCTATTAAAGATCATAAATTATTTATGGGCCTAGTCTTGATAATTTAAACTTTTAAATTAAAAAAGTTCTTGAAATTTATTCTTTTAAATAAAATACAAAGTAATCTATAAAGTATTCGTGTGAAAAAATGTTAAATACCGTAATAAAATTATATATCATAAATCTTTATTCAATAGTTTAAACTTTTAAGTTAAAATAGATTGTAATAGGTCCCTACATAAAAATTTTTAGTTATATAATCATACAACATAAAAATAAAATAATTAATTGATATAACTAACAATAAACATGTCTAATTAATTTCTCATTTATATAATCCAATTTCCATTCTCTTACATCACATCGATTTTCATCACACTCTCAATGAGTGACTTTATTCTATATGATAAACAAAGCTCGATAGCTTAGATACTATCCTTAATAGCTGAGCTATAATCTTTGTCATAGAACCTAGACCAAAGCATAACACCTCCATATTTAGGGGAGCCTTTAATTGCTGGGAGCACCTCAGAAGTAAGGACCTCTGGTGGTATATAGCCACTGCCAGCTGCATCTGGGGATGCAGGAAGCCCTAAGAAAACCTGACCAGCCTGAATAGAGTTCCACTGGTTCCAATAGCTCACGAGATTATCAGCATTCCCAGAGTATTGGCAAGGAGGATTGTTGTAGAATTGAACCCAAACATAGTCAAAAAGGCCAGTTTCTATGGCAGATTTAAGCCAAGTGTCTGGGAAGGGACATTGTGGAGCTGCACTTAGGATAACCTTGTTTCCCCCTTGGCTATGTTCTGATAAGGCTCTTGCTAGTTCATCCCAGTGTTGGGTTGTGCCTCCTTCAATGTCAAAATCTATTCCATCCAAAACTGCATCGCCTAGTGGACGAGACCCAGATTGGCCCCCTAGATAGTTGTCCCATAAGTATTGTGCTACTTGCCTGCATCATTTTGGACAGACACTTCATCCTTTTTTGCACCCAAAAAGCAAAGAAATTTGATGTGGTAGTTAGGCATGTTTTTAAATCTGATTTAAGGAAAAGGGCATAATGCACATGTCTAGTTTACCCCTTTTAGTTATATATTTCAAAGAAAAAAAAAATAACTCACAAAGCCTAATTCTAAATGGTGTTTCTCCTCCTTCCCCTTCCTCCTAGGCAAAGAAATACATATGTAAATTGAAGTGCTTCTCAAATTACATGGAGAAATACAAGTTCAGCAGCATCATATAATAATAAAGGAAAAAATTGCAAATTTCCACCGTAATATTTATCTATAATTGTAATTCTTTTCTTAATCTATTAATTTTTGCAATAGATCTCTTAATCTATTTATCATATTGCATTTCACCCCTTATTTATAACTTTAATTATAGTTATATAAAATTATCAAAATATTTTTTTATTTTTTGATATCCCATTTTATTTTATTTTTTATAAAAAAGATATTTTGATAATTTCACATAACTATAATTAAATTGTATAAGAAAAAATTATAATAGAACAGATAAATTAAAGAATCAATTGCAAAAATTAATAAACTAGAAAAAAATTACAATTAAAAAATATATAACTTCATAATAATAAAGTGCAGGATATCAGGAACCATATTAAAACTTGCCTAGCATCATCAGCAGAGGAAAGGTAATAGCTTCCAGCACCACCACCAATAGACAAGAGCACCTTAATTCCTTGGCTCTTGCAGTGGTCAATTTCGCTACTCAAAGAGGTGCACCCATTGCTGGTGGGGTCACAGTGCCCGGCAAGGTTGATTTGCGGGGTCTGCCCATTTCCGAACGTTGCCAGAAAACTTAGTATCACAAAGTTGTAATTCCCAGAATCGCAGGCTTCGGTCAAGCTACCTTCGCCTCCGTTCTGGCCCCAGTAAACAGCAATTCCAGCTGCGTTGGAGGTGTGAAAAAGGGTAAGAAGGAGAAGGAAGAGGGATCCTAATGGGGCTATTATTGCTCTGTTTGCCATTATGTGTGAAAGAAGACGGTTTTGGTTTAATAGTTGCTTGGGTGTGCCTTTATTGAGGCTGTAATGGCTATTTATAGGGTTAGAGGGTTAGTTTTGGGGGAAATTAAATTTAGTCCAAAAGTTTTTCAGCCCAATCTACAATTGTGTGAAAGAATTTAGATTTTGAAATAATGCACTAAAGCTAGATGGATATGTATATATAAAATAAGATACTTAACAAAATGAGTTGTATTTATATCTGATACATATTCAAAATTTATATTTGATACGACAAGATTTTATAAATTATATATGAATACTTTAAATTTTATTATATAAAATGTTAGTATCAGTATCATATTGTACGTGTGTCTCAGTTTATATATTTTTTAAATATCTACCTATGCTTTTATGGTGCAGTTTGGCATTAAGGCACTCTTAAGTAAACGCAATCCAGTCCAATCTACGAGTTTTGTAATTGCCTAACATGGTTTTCAGGAAAATTCTTAGGCTACACAAAGAATTATGAAATTAGTGGGTGTTTTCGGCTATGGAGTCTATTAACACATTCATTTTAATTCTTTCCATTGATTCCTTCCAAAATCTGTGGCCATGTTTGGTTTTTCCTTATTCTTATTTTTATTTTTCTTGAAAACAAAAAATGTATTTAATAGAATTTGAGAAAAAATATTTTTTGAAACTATTTTTTAAAATCGATTGAAAAGAATTTTTAGTATTTCTAAAAAAATAACTAATAGTATTTTTGTAATCTTAAAAAAGATACTATCATCAATATTAAAAAAATCGAAATATATAATCTCATAATTACTGAAGATGAAACTAAAAAACTAAATAATATATATAATCATTTAAGCAATTTTATTTGAAATAAAGACGAACAAATTTTTCACTTCACAAAACAAAAAATATATACTAAATAATAAAAATTTGTAAATGAAAATACATTTTAAAAAATAAAGAAAGAGAATAAAAATCTTCCAAAACCAAAAGCTTAACTTTGCAAGGAACCTAAGAATTTCTTCAGTAGAGGAATATATGGCAAAAGTTGAACTTCCCACTATCTGATCAAAAGTCGTGTGGAGAACTACGTTATGTGGTCACCAATTGCTATTTTGATTTTTGAGAAATATATATATATATATATATATATATATATATATATATATATATATATATAAATTATTTTTATCTTTAAAAATATTTTTATATTAATCTTGTTAATATATATTTGACAAATTTACTTATGTAAACTAATAAAAAAAACTTAATTTAAGTGAAAACGTGATTTAAATAAATTTTTGAGTAGGATTGAAATGAAAGTAGAGAAATCAAATGGAAGAAAGTGTATTTTTGGAGAATCAAAATAATAATAATAATAGACTCTTAAATTCAAGATATTCTCTGATGAATGCGAAGCAGTCTTTATTGTCCACAGAGCTGCAGAATTGACCAGTTAAAAGTTATGTAAGGTACTGCTTGGTGATAAAGAAGAGAATGAAAAAAAAAATTGAGAATGAAATGCAATAAAATAAAATATTGTAAAAAAAAATTATGTTTGGTATGTAATAAAAAAATAAATTTTTTTTTTTTTTACGTTTTGTATACTTTAAATAACGTAAGAATAGAATGAAAAGATAATAAAAAGATAAAAATAGTCTTGAAGTATAAAAATAATAAAATAATATTATTTGACTTTAAAAAATAATTTAAAAATAATATAAATACAAAAATAATTAATAATATTTATTTTTATTAAAAATATTAATAAAATTCAAAAATATGTGAGGAGGTGAAAGTTTGCAATCAATATTCAACATCAACTTAATTTGTAATATTGTTCATAATTTCAAATTTTATTTTGTTATTAATGATGTTAATTAATTTACTTCTTTTTCTAATGCAGCTTTTGAGAATCTTGGGCAGCTGAATGAATACATTTTCACATGTTCCTCCAAGCTTTTGAGAAAATGGAAGGCTGAAGAAAGTAAAAAGCAAGCAGAAAAAAGTACGTAAGACTGAAGAAAAAAAGTAGAAAAAAGTAAAAAGCAAGATTATTTTGGATTTTTCAATTGCCATTCCCACGTCTTTCTCATTCTTTCCATAGCTTTTGAGACAATGGATATTACTTTTTTGATTCCAACCCATTCCATAGTAAAGCAGACTCTACCAACCAAACATGGTGAGCTGACTCATTTCCGCATAACAAACGGTACATAAAAGTGTGAACAAGAGATAAAGAGGTCTTCTTAGGAGACGCCGAACTTAAAAAGGGAGTTATATGCAAAATTTTCCTCGAAGCTAGCAAGCATTAATGCTTATTTTGACTGAAATATTGGGAATGGCTGGAAATTAGTTGTGGGTGGTTGAAGAACGACGACTTCCTCTATGGGAAAAAATAAAGATAAACAAATTTTTCACTTCACAAAACAAAATTATATTCTAAATAATAAAAAATTGTGAATGAAAATAAATTTTAAAAAATTAAAAAAGAGAATGAAAACAGAAAATATCTTTCCCAAACCAAAAGCACCTTAACTTTGCAAGGAACCTATGAATTTCTTTAGTAGAGGAACGTAAGGCAAAAATTGAACTTCCCACTATTTGATCAAAAATCATGTGGAGAACTATTTTTTATGGCAATAAATTGTTATTTTGATTTTCGAAATGTATATATACTTTTTAATTTGGTCTTTTAAAATTTTACTTTCTTATTGCAACCCTTTAAAGATTATTTTGTCCTTAAAAATATCTGACTTAATAAATAATTTAAGTAAAAACCTGATTTAAATAAATTTTTGATTTAATTATTGAAATATATATGTTGAATATCTATTAATAAATTAACGCGTGATGACAACCTTTTTTAATATAGAAAAGGATTTAAATGAAAGTAGAGAAATCAAATTGAAGTGTATTTTTAAAACGTTGACTCCAAAATTTAAGATACTCTCTGGTCAATGCGAAGCAATCTTTATTGTCCGTTACGCTGTAGAATTGACCAAGTTGCGTAAGAGTGTGAACAAGAGATAAAGAGGCTTTCTTAGGGGACGGGGCTTCTCTGCAATGGGAACGCTGGAAATTAGATGTCGGTGGTTGACGAACGACGACTTCCTCCATGGGGAAGATGAAATTCTCATCACGTTGTTACATTGGATTTGTATTAATTGAATCTGGGTAATTGAAAATTTTTATCATAAAGGTTACATAATTTTCATTATGTTAGATAATAAAACAACTAGATGGTGACGAATAATCCATATATCACCGTATAAAACATCATGTCAAATTATCAAGATATAGAAAACAGAAAGCGTACCTGAATCCATCGCTATCCGCAATATGGGTATTGGCCTTCTAAGGTAGCAGATACAAACCACCTTTCTTCTTTGGAATGGGAGCAGAAGAGAAACCGTACGTGAAAATAATTTCACCGTATCTATACCTTAGGGACCATCACCCTTTTTATACCTGTATATGTGACATCAGTCTTCAGCCCATCACAAAAGACTTTAAGTCACATCGGGCTTCTACACATAAGGTGGCACATACCCAAGACTTTTGATATTTTGGAAGCCCATTAATTTAATTGATCACTTTATTTATGCTCTTTATTAAATAGCAGTCCATGTACAATTAATTAACATACGTAAGCCCATAAAATATTCTAACAATCTCCCACTTGGGCCACATATGTTATCCGGATATTGTACATGATAAAATTGAATTGAGCTCAACTTTGCTATTTAAACCAAAATATCTTTTAACAATCTGGTCTATCAATTATACCAATACAGGATCAAAGCGGCCTTTGCTACTCTTTAAATGTAACTAGACCCATCAATGATCACAATATAGACATAATCAATAACATAGATCAGGTATGGATGTGTAGCATGGAAATTACATGAAATGTGATCTAAACATGTCTATTTTCAACTGGTCCTCCTTATGACTCAAAGAGTCCAATAATAGACTTTCAAACAATAAATGCTAAACTGCAATGAAAGTCATCACTTTATTTCAGAGTAATCAAAAACACATAATCTTTAGTCTGTACAGAAACATTAAATATGTCAATTAAACAAATACAAAAGTTAAATACAAACTCCCACTATACGGGTATATCATCTAAAAGAATAACACCCATGTGAGCTACATGCTCATGAAACACCTTGGGCGGCAAACCCTTAGTTAGCGGATCCGCAATCATAGAGTTTGTACTGATATGTTCAATTAACACTTGACCACTCTGAACTCTTTCTTTCACAACCAGAAATTTGATGTCAATATGCTTTGATTTTGAAGAACTCCGGTTGTTCTTGGAATACAACTCGGCGGCTTTATTATCACAATTTATCCTTAATGGTCTCTCAATACCATCAACTATACGCAGCCCTGTGATGAAGTTCCGCAGCCATATCCCTTGATTGGATGCCTCATAGCAGGCTATAAATTCTGCCTCCATGGTGGAAGAAGCTATGAGTGACTGTTTGACACTTTTCCATGATATAGCTCCTCCAGCTAACATAAAGACATAACCTGAAGTGGATCTTCTGCTATCAAGGCACCCAGCAAAATCGGAGTCTGAATATCCAACAATCTCTAAATGGTCAGATCTCCTATATGTGAGCATGAAATTCTTTGTTCTCTGTAGATATCGCATAACCCGTTTTGCTGCTTTCCAGTGATCCAAGCCCGGGTTACTCAAATATCTGCCCAACATTCCCACAATATACGCAATATCTGGACGCGTACAAACCTGTGCATACATGAGACTTCCCACTGCTGAAGCATAAGGGAAATTTTCCATTTCTTTCTTTTCAAGTTCATTTTTCGGACATTGGTGCAAGTTAAATTTATCACCTTTTGCCACAGGTGTGTCACCTAGTGCACAACCACTCATGCCAAATCTACTTAGTACCTTATCAATATAGGCCTTCTGTGACAGTCCAAGTATACCTCTTGAACGATCCCTATGGATCTGTATACCTAAAACAAAAGATGCATCACCAAGATCCTTCATTTCAAAGTTACTGGATAGAAATCTCTTGGTTTCATGCAATAGGCCAATATCACTGCTTGCTAGTAGAATATCATCGACATATAGCACTAGGATAATAAACTTGCTCCCACTGATCTTGAGATATATGCACTGATCAACGGTATTCTCTTTAAAACCAAATGAGGTTATCACTTGGTCAAATTTCCGATACCACTGACGGGATGCCTGTTTTAACCCATAAATGGACTTCTTAAGCTTACATACAAGGTGCTTTGAATCTTTAGATTCAAAGTTCTCTGGTTGCACCATGTATATCGTTTCATCAATGTCACCATTGAGAAACGCTGTCTTAACGTCCATTTGATGTAGCTCTAAATCATAATGA
Organism: Gleditsia sinensis; assembly: GCA_037074535.1. Taxonomy (NCBI): domain Eukaryota; kingdom Viridiplantae; phylum Streptophyta; class Magnoliopsida; order Fabales; family Fabaceae; genus Gleditsia; species Gleditsia sinensis. The sequence goes on along the minus strand of CM073468.1, from coordinate 7,128,638 downwards.
GCTACAAGTGCCATGATGATTCTAAATGAGTCTTTCGTCGAAACTGGTGAGAAAGTCTCTTTATAATCAATGCCTTCCTTTTGAGTGAAACCTTTCGCAACTAGACGTGCTTTATACCTTTCGACGTTGCCTCTTGAATCCCTTTTGGTCTTAAATATCCATTTGCAACCAATCGGTTTTATACCTTCAGGAAACTCTACTAAGTCCCATACGTCATTGTCATCCATTGATTTCATCTCATCCTTCATGGCATCTATCCACTTTTGAGAGTTAGAACTATTTATGGCTTGACGAAAGATGATTGGATCATCTTCCATCACTCCAATATCTACTTCATGTTCTTGGAGGTACACGACATAATCATCTGAAATCGCGTTTCTCCTCTCTCTGGTGGATCTCCTTAATGGCACTTCCTCTTGAGGTTGTTGATGAATTTCTTCATGAGCAGGCGATAACTCAGGTGTGTCAATAATTCGTTGGTTCTCCGGATTTGTATCCTGAATAATGTTAGGAATAAATTCTTGAACATTTTCAGTTGCAACAACAGGAACGTTAACACATTCCTCTTCAAAATTGACTTTCCTGAGTTTATCACTCCCACTAAACTCAACATCCTCAATAAATTTGGCATTACCCATTTCGAAAAAGGATCTGTTTGAGGAATCATAGAACTTGAAGCCCCTCGATCTTTCAGAGTATCCAACAAAGTAGCAGCTTATAGTTCTTGAGTCTAGCTTTTTCTCATTAGGCCTATAAGGCCTAGCCTCTGCTGGACATCCCCAAACATGTAAATGCCTAATGCTAGGCTTCTTGCCTGTCCATAATTCATAAGGGGTTTTCGCTACTGCTTTGCTTGGAACTCGATTTAGGATGTAAACTGCAGTTTTAATGGCTTCACCCCAAAGTGATTCTGGTAAAGAAGAATGACTAATCATACTCCTCACCATATCTATTAGGATTCTGTTTCGTCTCTTAGCTACACCATTTTGACTTGGAGTCCCTGGCATGGTGTATTGAGGAACAATTCCACATTCCATCAAATACTTAGCAAAGGGTCCTGGACGTTGTCCTCCTGATCCATCATATCTACCGTAGTATTCACCCCCACGATCAGATTTGACAGCTTTAATTTTCTTGCCTAGTTGATTTTCAACTTCAGCTTTGAAAATTTTAAATATGTCCAAAGACTGTGACTTCTCACTGATCAAATACAAGTACCCATAGCGAGAGTAGTCATCTATGAAAATGATAAAATATTGTTGTCCATTCCATGAAGCTGTTGGAAATGGACCACAAATGTCCGTATGTATCAATTCCAAGACATCACTACTTCTATTAGCACCTGTTTTTCTAACATTTGTTTGTTTTCACTTAATGCACTCAACACAGACTTTAAAGTCTGACAAGTTAAGGGAATCTAGAATTCCTTCTGACACAAGCCTCTGAATTCGTTGTTTTGAAATATGACCCAAACGCTTATGCCATAACATTAATGAATCCTCATTTGTTAATTTGTGTTTAATGCCAAAATTACTTGCATGCATATTTTCATTGTCATATGAAGCATTGGCGTTTAACTTATAAAGCTTATCAATTAGAGAACCGGTACCAATAACATTTGAATTTTGGAAAAGCCTGAAAGTTTCATTACCAAATGAACAAGAATATCTTGATTTGTCCAAACATGAAACAGAAATTAAATTCCGTCTAAATGACGGTACAATAAAAGTGTCTTCCAAATCCAAATAAAAACTAGTTCCTAATTTAAGCCTAAAAACACCAATAGCTTCTACAGTAGCCTTGTTGCCATTTCCCATATAGATGTATCTTTCACCATCAGTTGGCAATCGGCTCCTGAGACAACCCTGCATAGTGACACTTATGTGAGTAGTTGCACCTGTATCTATCCACCAAGTGTCATTAGGCATAAAAGCTAAATTAACTTCTGAACAAACAAAATTGAGAAATGTACCTTTCTTTACACGCCATTTGGCGTTTGGGTTGCATCGATATGATAGTTGTTTCTATTTAATTGATTCCTATCTTCTGTTGCACCAAATCCAAATGACAGTATACATATTTAGAATTTTTTTTTCTATATCATTTTGTTGAATTTTTCTCCAATTTGAATCAAAGACTGAGAGTTTTATATATGCCTCTAGATGCCACATTTGAATTGCATAATTCATGTTAATCCTTCTCTGCTGTTTAACGATGCTTCTTTGCATCATTCATTAAGTTTGATCAATATTCTCTGGAGTTAAAAAGACTCTCTGAAATTTGATCATAAGGGCGAATACACCTCTGTTTGAGTGTACCGCTGCGAGTACCATCGCGAGGCCATGATTTACAATTCTAAAATCATGGCTTGCGGTTTCCTCAGTTTGAGCGTGCCGCTGCGAGTACCATCGCGAGGCCATGATTAACAGTCCTAAAATCATGGCTTGAGGTTTCTAATACTGCTCAGTCACTGGTTGTTTTGGAAAGTGGACGAAGGAGACGTTAACTGTGAATCAGGATGGTTTATAGCCGAAAATGATGGCCAAATCGTGCTTAACGTCTTTTGAGTTGAATAGTTTCCGGATCTTTTGTTGCCTAAAATCATGGTCTATCATAGGAGTTTTTTTTTTAAAAAAAAAAAGATTTAGTTGCCCGGTTCTGCGTTTTTTACGCAGAAGAGGAAGAAGGTGGGGGGGGATGAACCCCCCATGGCCCACATGATGTGGGACTATTTTTAAATTTAAAAAAAAACAAAATTGGTTGGGGCGGATTTTTTCTGAATGTGCAAGGATTTCACATGGCCCCACAATAAAGTTTTTCTGCCACCTAATGACTAATTTAAATTACTTTTTTTTTGGGTAATATTTCATTATTGGACTGAAGCCCATTCTTTGGGTCTATGTTTAGTGGCTTTAGTTTGTTTGGGTTTTTCTTATTCTGAAGCCCATTATATTTTGTATTTGAGCCCATTCGGATTTGGGCTTTAAGCTTGGGCCAGTGAATAAAACTTTCAATAAAAATCAGTCTTTTGAATGCATCAGGAATTGAACCCATGCCCCCTGAGAATATATTAAGGACTCTGGTGCCAGTTCTACCAGATGCACTTGCTGGTTACTTTTGTGCATCGTTAATTTATTTATTATATGTTTTAATATAATTTAAATTAATATAATATGCCACCAAAGTGACCTCTGTTATGTAAATTTATTTATATTAAAATATGTGAATAATAATAAAGAATTATATTATTTGTGATTAATTTTATGCGAAAAATAATCAGCCCAAAGGAAGATTAGTTTTTGGCCAGATTGTAGTCACAATTTTTTATAGTAAATATCTGATATAATTTTCTGTTTTATCTATGCATGCAGTATGTCGGTCCAAAGAAAGGCATATTGTTGGCCGGATTTAGTATCAATATTTACTAATTATTTTTAAGAGTACCATTTACAAGTTGTTATTTTTGTCCAAAAACTAAATAGCAATGTTGTGCTAGGTATCTTATTATGGGCCCACTTACATGTGTATATAACTTATGTTTTTTTTTTATTTGATTTATATATGCATGAATCATTATTAATTGTGAGTTTATTCTCTGTTTTTATAGCATCTTCAATTTCTGCTAATATCAACAACATTCCTGTGCTCAACGGCACAAACTTCAAGAAATGGAAAGAGCATATTATGATTTTGCTCGGGTGCATGGATCTGGACTACGCGCTACGGATTGATCGCCCTACACTTTTAACCAACACAAGCTCTACTGAACAAAGGGCTGCTTTTGAAAAGTGGGAGCGATCAAATCACATGAGTCTAATGATTATGAAGCACTCAATTCCGGATACTATAAGGGGTGCCATTCCTGATGAGAATGATGCCAAGAAGTTCCTTGACCAAATTGCAGACCGTTTTGCTGCGAATGAAAAGGTCGAGACGAGCACCATTCTGACTAAGCTTGTCTCAATGCGGTACAATGGGAAAGGGAACATAAGGGAGTACATTATGGAAATGTCTAATCTTGTAACTCGACTAAAAGCATTCAAGTTAGAGTTGTCAGAAGACATACTTGTGCATTTAGTCTTGATCTCTCTGCCTATACAGTTTAGTCCATTCAAGATAAGTTACAACACTCAAAAGGAGAAATGGACTCTGAATGAGCTTATTGCTCAGTGTGTTCAAGAGGAAGAGAGATTGAAACAAGAAAAAATAGAAAGTGCTCACTTGGCATTCATCCCACAAAATAACGGCAACAGGAAAAGGAAAAGAAATGATAAAGGAAAGCAAGCTGCAGGCGCTGGGACTTCACAGCATAAGGAGCAACAGAAGCAAGATAAGGTAATAATTTGCTTCTTTTGCAAAAAGGCTAGGCATGTGAAAAAGGATTGTCCCAAGTACGCCAAATGGCGTGTAAAGAAAGGTACACTTCTCAATTTTGTTTGTTCAGAAGTTAATTTAGCTTTTATGCCTAATGACACTTGGTGGATAGATACAGGTGCAACTACTCACATAAGTGTCACTATGCAGGGTTGTCTCAGGAGCCGATTGTCAACTGATGGTGAAAGATACATCTATATGGGAAATGGCAACAAGGCTACTGTAGAAGCTATTGGTGTTTTTAGGCTTAAATTAGGAACTGGTTTTTATTTGGATTTGGAAGACACTTTTATTGTACCGTCATTTAGACGGAATTTAATTTCTGTTTCATGTTTGGACAAATCAGGATATTCTTGTTCATTTGGTAATGAAACTTTCAGGCTTTTCCAAAATTCAAATGTTATTGGTACCGGTTCTCTAATTGATAAGCTTTATAAGTTAAACGCCAATGCTTCATATGACAATGAAAATATGCATGCAAGTAATTTTGGCATTAAACGCAAATTAACAAATGAGGATTCATTAATGTTATGGCATAAGCGTTTGGGTCATATTTCAAAACAACGAATTCAGAGGCTTGTGTCAGAAGGAATTCTAGATTCCCTTAACTTGTCAGACTTTAAAGTCTGTGTTGAGTGCATTAAGTGAAAACAAACAAATGTTAGAAAAACAGGTGCTAATAGAAGTAGTGATGTCTTGGAATTGATACATACGGACATTTGTGGTCCATTTCCAACAGCTTCATGGAATGGCCAACAATATTTTATCATTTTCATAGATGACTACTCTCGCTATGGGTACTTGTATTTGATCAGTGAGAAGTCACAGTCTTTGGACATATTTAAAATTTTCAAAGCTGAAGTTGAAAATCAACTAGGCAAGAAAATTAAAGCTGTCAAATCTGATCGTGGGGGTGAATACTACGGTAGATATGATGGATCAGGAGAACAACGTCCAGGACCCTTTGCTAAGTATTTGATGGAATGTGGAATTGTTCCTCAATACACCATGCCAGGGACTCCAAGTCAAAATGGTGTAGCTGAGAGACGAAACAGAACCCTAATAGATATGGTGAGGAGTATGATTAGTCATTCTTCTTTACCAGAATCACTTTGGGGTGAAGCCATTAAAACTGCAGTTTACATCCTAAATCGAGTTCCAAGCAAAGCAGTAGCGAAAACCCCTTATGAATTATGGACAGGCAAGAAGCCTAGCATTAGGCATTTACATGTTTGGGGATGTCCAGCAGAGGCTAGGCCTTATAGGCCTAATGAGAAAAAGCTAGACTCAAGAACTATAAGCTGCTACTTTGTTGGATACTCTGAAAGATCGAGGGGCTTCAAGTTCTATGATTCCTCAAACAGATCCTTTTTCGAAACGGGTAATGCCAAATTTATTGAGGATGTTGAGTTTAGTGGGAGTGATAAACTCAGGAAAGTCAATTTTGAAGATGAATGTGTTAACGTTCCTGTTGTTGCAACTGAAAATGTTCAAGAATTTATTCCTAACATTATTCAGGATACAAATCCGGAGAACCAACGAATTATTGACACACCTGAGTTATCGCCTGCTCATGAAGAAATTCATCAACAACCTCAAGAGGAAGTGCCATTAAGGAGATCCACCAGAGAGAGGAGAAACGCGATTTCAGATGATTATGTCGTGTACCTCCAAGAACATGAAGTAGATATTGGAGTGATGGAAGATGATCCAATCATCTTTCGTCAAGCCATAAATAGTTCTAACTCTCAAAAGTGGATAGATGCCATGAAGGATGAGATGAAATCAATGGATGACAATGACGTATGGGACTTAGTAGAGTTTCCTGAAGGTATAAAACCGATTGGTTGCAAATGGATATTTAAGACCAAAAGGGATTCAAGAGGCAACGTCGAAAGGTATAAAGCACGTCTAGTTGCGAAAGGTTTCACTCAAAAGGAAGGCATTGATTATAAAGAGACTTTCTCACCAGTTTCGACGAAAGACTCATTTAGAATCATCATGGCACTTGTAGCTCATTATGATTTAGAGCTACATCAAATGGACGTTAAGACAGCGTTTCTCAATGGTGACATTGATGAAACGATATACATGGTGCAACCAGAGAACTTTGAATCTAAAGATTCAAAGCACCTTGTATGTAAGCTTAAGAAGTCCATTTATGGGTTAAAACAGGCATCCCGTCAGTGGTATCGGAAATTTGACCAAGTGATAACCTCATTTGGTTTTAAAGAGAATACCGTTGATCAGTGCATATATCTCAAGATCAGTGGGAGCAAGTTTATTATCCTAGTGCTATATGTCGATGATATTCTACTAGCAAGCAGTGATATTGGCCTATTGCATGAAACCAAGAGATTTCTATCCAGTAACTTTGAAATGAAGGATCTTGGTGATGCATCTTTTGTTTTAGGTATACAGATCCATAGGGATCGTTCAAGAGGTATACTTGGACTGTCACAGAAGGCCTATATTGATAAGGTACTAAGTAGATTTGGCATGAGTGGTTGTGCACTAGGTGACACACCTGTGGCAAAAGGTGATAAATTTAACTTGCACCAATGTCCGAAAAATGAACTTGAAAAGAAAGAAATGGAAAATTTCCCTTATGCTTCAGCAGTGGGAAGTCTCATGTATGCACAGGTTTGTACGCGTCCAGATATTGCGTATATTGTGGGAATGTTGGGCAGATATTTGAGTAACCCGGGCTTGGATCACTGGAAAGCAGCAAAACGGGTTATGCGATATCTACAGAGAACAAAGAATTTCATGCTCACATATAGGAGATCTGACCATTTAGAGATTGTTGGATATTCAGACTCCGATTTTGCTGGGTGCCTTGATAGCAGAAGATCCACTTCAGGTTATGTCTTTATGTTAGCTGGAGGAGCTATATCATGGAAAAGTGTCAAACAGTCACTCATAGCTTCTTCCACCATGGAGGCAGAATTTATAGCCTGCTATGAGGCATCCAATCAAGGGATATGGCTGCGGAACTTCATCACAGGGCTGCGTATAGTTGATGGTATTGAGAGACCATTAAGGATAAATTGTGATAATAAAGCCGCCGAGTTGTATTCCAAGAACAACCGGAGTTCTTCAAAATCAAAGCATATTGACATCAAATTTCTGGTTGTGAAAGAAAGAGTTCAGAGTGGTCAAGTGTTAATTGAACATATCAGTACAAACTCTATGATTGCGGATCCGCTAACTAAGGGTTTGCCGCCCAAGGTGTTTCATGAGCATGTAGCTCACATGGGTGTTATTCTTTTAGATGATATACCCGTATAGTGGGAGTTTGTATTTAACTTTTGTATTTGTTTAATTGACATATTTAATGTTTCTGTACAGACTAAAGATTATGTGTTTTTGATTACTCTGAAATAAAGTGATGACTTTCATTGCAGTTTAGCATTTATTGTTTGAAAGTCTATTATTGGACTCTTTGAGTCATAAGGAGGACCAGTTGAAAATAGACATGTTTAGATCACATTTCATGTAATTTCCATGCTACACATCCATACCTGATCTATGTTATTGATTATGTCTATATTGTGATCATTGATGGGTCTAGTTACATTTAAAGAGTAGCAAAGGCCGCTTTGATCCTGTATTGGTATAATTGATAGACCAGATTGTTAAAAGATATTTTGGTTTAAATAGCAAAGTTGAGCTCAATTCAATTTTATCATGTACAATATCCGGATAACATATGTGGCCCAAGTGGGAGATATGACGGTACAATAAAAGTGTCTTCCAAATCCAAATAAAAACCAGTTCCTAATTTAAGCCTAAAAACACCAATAGCTTCTACAGTAGCCTTGTTGCCATTTCCCATATAGATGTATCTTTCACCATCAGTTGGCAATCGGCTCCTGAGACAACCCTGCATAGTGACAAAGGGTGGACTGCTATTTAATAAAGAGCCTAAATAAAGTGATCAATTAAATTAATGGGCTTCCAAAATATCAAAAGTCTTGGGTATGGGCCACCTTATGTGTAGAAGCCCGATGTGACTTAAAGTCTTTTGTGATGGGCTGAAGACTGATGTCACATATACAGGTATAAAAAGGGTGATGGTCCCTAAGGTATAGATACGGTGAAATTATTTTCACGTACGGTTTCTCTTCTGCTCCCATTCTAGAGAAGAAAGGTGGTTCGTATCTGCTACCTTAGAAGGCCAATACCCATACTGCGGATAGCGATGGATTCAGGTACGCTTTCTGTTTTCTATATCTTGATAATTTGACATGATGTTTTATACGGTGATATATGGATTATTCGTCACCATCTAGTTGTTTTATTATCTAACACATTATTCTTCATATTTATTTTTTAAAAAAAATATTTTTACCTATATAAAAGTTTTCATGACATACGAGGCGAGATATTATATATATATTTTTTTACTATCGTGTGCATCTCTTCACCCAATTGAATGAAAGATTAATTTTCTTTGAATTAAGAGTATAATTAGTAAAAGTTTTTCTCAAATTAGCTTCCGCAAAAATTGAACCTTCACTGCGACCTGTCAATTTTATATAAATATTATAGTATTTAAGATTTATATATTTAGTATGATAACTAGAATTAATTATAAAATTGATATAATAATATCTAATATAATTAAAAAAATGAAAAAGAAGTTTGATTATTCTATAACACTCTAGTATTTTATTTTTTGTCATACGGTAAGAGTACGTTTAAAAAAAATTCTTATAAATGCTGTTTCTAAAATTTGAATATAAATAATAATCAAAATAAGAAAGTATAATTCCTTGATCAACACTGAACATTTTAGATATAATTAAGTTAAATAGAAGTATCCGGCTATGTTTAAAGTACCAAAATCAATTGAGGATGCTTCAAACGCTTCCATAATTAAAGTCACCACTCTCGGAAGAAACACTCGCTGCTTGTCCCTAGCAATCTATTTTTAGTATAGACATAATCTAAGTGACTTGGGTTATTTTATTGCTTCAGAAAAATGACAAATTAAATTAAACAGCAAACTATGGAACTCTCAAATGATCAAATTTTAATTTAGTGGTGAAAATTTTAAGGTTGAACTCGTAAAAAAAATACTTATAAAAAAGTAACTGTGAATCAAATGAAATTTATCTTATATTCATATCAAGATGTCAAAAAAAAAAAAAATTCTGAGGTAATATTAAAATATAATATTCTAATATTCTAATATAATTAAAAGATATATTCTTGTTATCACTGTGCGGGCTCATTCCATCTCTTCACAAATTCATGAACAAAGTCTTACAATAAATGAAATTTTAAGATATACCGAGCTATTTTTGGCACAAGGACAAATTAAGTGAAGTGGCAACATTCATTTTTGGGGACAAAAAGTTGAGTAAGTGTTTTGTAGTATCCGCAGGAATCAAGGCACCTTTTTTTATATGGAAAGGAAGAGTCCATCTAGCAATTCTTTACCTAAATTATAGTTTATGTTATATATTTTGGCTCAAAATTAATTAATTAATTTTTATTTAAAGTGGACCATTTAGTTTATTTTATAATTTGTTATATAATTACGTAGTCCTCTCGTAATTTTTTTTATTTAAATTTTAATATCATCATCATGTAAATGTTAAAATAATGAATATTTTATTGTCACTAATATATTTTATTTATAATTTTTACAATTTTATAGTATTATGAAGTTATTATCAAAATTGAGCTAATTAATTCAATTTTTAGATATTATTTTCACCTTATCAATGATTTCATAACAAATAAAACTATTTATTTTTGTGAGTTCCGTTGTAGTACAGATAATTATGTAATGTACTTTTGTGTGGTAAATATGAGAATTTTCTGCTTTACACTCCAATGTATGTTTTAGTTTCAGTATAGACAGTTCTGTTTAAAGAATTATTTTGCCGTCACTTTCTAAGAATAATGCTGTTCTTTATGGTTCATTGGGGTTCAGCCACTTCGATCAAATGCTTTTCCTGTTTTTGTCACGCAAAAGTTTTCCTTCAGACATTCATTTTTTATTAGGGAAAAGCTATAAAATACTAATGTTAAATACTTAATTTTAAAAAAAATCAAACAATATACCCATTTACAAGCCTTAACTTTTAGAACATCATTGAAAAATTTTTAAAGTATAAGAATTTATTTAAAATCTTTGCTTTAAATACACTTTTAGTCTCACTGTTTTGTGAAATACATCAATTTAGTTCTTAAAATTTTTTATGTGTTAGTTTGGTTATTTATGATTCACCAAATGTGTCAAAACAATTTCAATTTTTGCTAACGTTACTATTAATTTGCCGAATGTCTAGTATTGTACTTAAAAAAAAATCCCAATTAATATGTTTAAAATACTCTCCCGTGAGGAATGTGTACAGACATTACCACTCATTGTGTGCTGGGAACATTATGTTTGTTGTTAGAGAATTATTGTTTAAGGTTTTGTAAAGCAATCACAATCAGAGTGCATATTTGAAATAACAATTTCGTGTACTTTTCTGCCAATTCCAATCGATTAAACAAAATGGAGATGAGAGAGTGAGATAATTTATCTGAAGAAGATCAATGAAGATGAAAACCTTGTAAAAATTTACAGAAAAAAAGAAAAGAATGGAAGAGGAAAGGAAGATATTTACTTCAAGAAAGGCCATGAGAATAAGGGAAGACGAAGAGGAAGTGAGTGGCCGAAGGAGCAGAGGAATTGCTTGTAATTTTATTTTTTCCTTTAAAATAGGATAGTTACAATTCTTTTTTAGTAGCAGTCTGATAAAGTGTTGCTTTATTTCATTTTTGTTGTAGTGAGAAAACATTTTTCTTCTACATTAAATTGAAGAACGGGAACAACGACAAATAGAAGTAAAGATGGAGAATAGGGAATGATTTCCTATCTCTGTTCGCGCTGTTAAAGATCATAATAAATCATTTATGGACCTTAACTTTATAATTTAAACTTTTCAATTAAATAATTCTTGAAATCTATTCTTTTGAAATAAAATACAAAGTATAGTGAAATTCACACTTCAAATCTAAAGATTATTCATGTGAAAGAGTTTGTTAGAGATCATAATAAAACTTTTATGGACTTTTACTCAGTTTAAACTTTTAAGTTGAAATAATTTGTGACAGACCCTGACATAAAATTGTTAAATTATGTAATCATACAACATAAAAATAAAATAATTATTTGATATAATTAATAATAAACATGTATAATTTCTCATTTATATAATTCAATTTCCATACTCTTACATCATATCGATTTTCATCCCACCCTCAATGTGTGACTTTATTCTATATAATAAACGAAGCTCGATAACTTAGATACTACCCTTAATAGCTGAGCTATAACTTTTGTCATAGAACCTAGACCAAAGCATAACACCTCCATATTTAGGGGAGCCCTTAATTGCCGGGAGCACCTCAGAAGTAAGGACCTCAGGTGGTATATAGCCACTCCCAGCTGCATCTGGGGATGCAGGGAGCCCCAAGAAAATCTGACCAGCCTGAATAGAGTTCCACTGGTTCCAATAGCTCACGAGATTATCAGCATTCCCAGAGTATTGGCAAGGAGGATTGTTGTAGAATTGAACCCAAACATAGTCAAAAAGGCCAGTTTCTATGGCAGATTTAAGCCAAGTGTCTGGGAAGGGACATTGTGGAGCTGCACTTAGGATAACCTTGTTTCCCCCTTGGCTATGTTCTGATAAGGCTCTTGCTAGTTCATCCCAGTGTTGGGTTGTGCCTCCTTCAATGTCAAAATCTATTCCATCCAAAACTGCATCGCCTAATGGACGAGACCCAGATTGGCCCCCTAGATAGTTGTCCCATAAGTATTGTGCTACTTCCCTGCATCATTTTGGACAGACACATCATCTTTTCTTGCACCCAAAAATCAAAGAAATTTGATGTGGTAATTATGCATGATTTTAAATCTGATTCAAGGAAAAGGGCATAATGCACATTTCTAGTTTATCCCTTTTAGTTTGACACAATTAATTTGTCTTTGTGGTTTAAAGTGTCGTTTCATCTGATTTGTTTTATAATCACTTAACATTCATGTGGTATTTTTCATTCAAATTTTACTGAAATTAATCATGTAAATAAATGGTGTTTCATAGTAATTTGATGTTTAGATTAAACAACCAAATAATCTACAAATTGGCCAGAATTACAATGTGGTGAAGTTGATATTTCTAATTTTCAAATGTTAGATTAATTCCATCAATAAATTTAAAACACGATAAAACTGTTGAAATAGACTTTCTACAATAAAATTAATTATTTATTGTTTTAACATTCTTCTCGTCATTTTCATTGAAAAATAATTGTTATGCCACATGATGATTAAGTAGTAAGAAAATAAATTATCAGAGAATTAAATAACATATTTTAAACCAGAGGTAAACTAATCAGAATCACATAAGGATAAAATGTAATTTATCCAAAATTTTATGTTAAAATGGGCTGAATTTAAATTTCTTCGCTTCTACTTTCCCTTTCTTAAATATATATTTCAAAGAAAAAAAATAACTCCCCAAAGCCTAATTCTAAATGGTGTTTCTCCTCCTTCCCCTTACTCCTAAGCAAATAAATACATATGTAAATTGAAGTGCTTCTCAAATTACATGGAGAAATGCAAGTTCAGCAGCATCATATAATAATAAAGGAAAAAATTGCAATTTTCTACCGTAATATTTATTTGTAATTGTAAATTTTTTCTTAATCTATTAATTTTTACAATAAATCTCTTAATTTATTTATCACACTGCATTTCACCCCTTATTTATAACTTTAATTATAGTTATATATATAAAACTATCAAAATAATCTTTATTTTTTGATATCCCATTTTATATTTCTCTTTATAAAAAAAGATATTTTGATAATTTCACATAACTATAATTAAATTGTATAAGAAAAAATTATAATAGAACAGATAAATTAAAGAATCAATTGCAAAAATTAATAAACTAGAAAAAAATTACAATTAAAAAATATATAACTTCATAATAATAAAGTGCAGGATATCAGGAACCATATTAAAACTTGCCTAGCATCATCAGCAGAGGAAAGGTAATAGCTTCCAGCACCACCACCAATAGACAGGAGCACCTTAATTCCTTGGCTCTTGCAGTGGTCAATTTCGCCACTCAAAGAGGTGCACCCATTGCTGGTGGGGTCACAGTGCCCGGCAAGGTTGATTTGCGGGGTCTGCCCATTTCCGAACGTTGCCAGAAAACTTAGTATCACAAAGTTGTAATTCCCAGAATCGCAGGCTTCGGTCAAGCTACCTTCGCCTCCGTTCTGGCCCCAGTAAACGGCAATTCCAGCTGCGTTGGAAGTGTGGAAAAGGGTAAGAAGGAGAAAGTAGAGGAATCCTAATGGGGCTATTATTGCTCTGTTTGCCATTTTGCGTGGAAGAAGACGGTTTTGGTTTGCTAGTTGCTTGGGTGTGCCATTGTTGAGGCTGTAATGGCTATTTATAGCGTTAGTTTTAGGGGAAATTAAATTTAGTCAAAAGTTTTTCAGCTCAGTTCAGTCTACAATTTTCTGTGGAAGAATTTAGATTTTGAAATAATGCACTAAAACTAGATGGATATATATTTATAAAGTAAGATATTTAACCAAATGAGTTATATTTATATCTGACACATATTTAAAATTTATATTTGATAAGATATGAATTTTTGAATTATATATAAATACTTTAAATTTTATCACGAGTGTTTATATCAATATCATGTTGCGTGTCTCAGTTTCTATATTTTTTAAATATCTATTTTATGGTGAAGTTTGGCAGGTTGGCATTAAGGCACTCTTAAGTAAACGCAATCCAGCCCAATCTACGAGTTTTGTAATTGCCTAACATGGTTTTCAGGAAAATTCTTAGGCTACACAAAGAATTATGAAATTAGTGGGTGTTTTCGGCTATGGAGTCTATTAACACATTCATTTTAATTCTTTCCTTTGATTCCTTCCAAAATCTGTGGGTGTGTTTGGTTTTTCCTTATTCTTATTTTTATTTTTATTTTTTGAAAACAAAAAATATGACAAAAATGTATTTAATAGAATTTGAGAAAAAATATTTTTTGAAACTATTTTTTAAAATAGATTGAAAAGACTTTTTAGTATTTCCAAAAAATAACTAATAGTATTTTTGTAATCTTAAAAAAGATTCTATCATCAATATTAAAAAAATCGAAATATATAATCTCATAATTATTGAAGATGAAACTAAAAAACTAAATAATATATATAATCATTTAAGCAATTTGATTTGAAATAAAGATGAACAAATTTTTCACTTCACAAAACAAAAAGTATATACTAAATAATAAAAATTTGTAGATAAAAATACATTTTAAAAATATAAATAAAATTAATCTTCCAAAACCAGAAGCTTAACTTTGCAAGGAACCTAAGAATTTCTTTAGTAGAGGAATATATGGCAAAAATTGAACTTCCCACTATCTGATCAAAAGTCATGTGGAGAACTACCTTATGTGGTCACGAATTGCTATTTTGATTTTTGAGAATATATATATATATATATATATATATATATATATATATATATATATATATATATATATATATATATATATATATATATATATATATATATATATATATATTGTTCTCTCATTTTAACCTTTCAAAAATTATTTTTGACAAATTTACTTATGCAAACTAATAAAAAAAAATTACTTAATTTAAGTGAAAATGTGATTTAAATAAATTTTTGAGTAGGATTGAAATGAAAGTAGAGAAATCAAATGGAAGAAAGTGTATTTTTGGAGAATCAAAATAATAATAATAATAGACTCTTAAATTCAAGATATTCTCTGATGAATGCGAAGCAGTCTTTATTGTCCACTAAGCTGCAGAATTGACCAGTTAAAAGTTATGTAAGAGTGTGAACTAGAGATAAAGAGGTCTTCTTAGGAGACGCCGAACTTAAAAAGGGAGTTATATATATGCAAAATTTTCCTCGAAGTTAGCAACCATTAATGCTTATTTTGACTGAAATGGGAATTGGAATGGCTGGAAAATAGATGTGGGTGATTAAAGAACGACGACTTCCATTATGGGAAAGACGAAATTCTCGTCACGTTGTTACATTGGGTTTTTATTAATTGAAACTGGGAAAGATTTATAATTGTACGCAATTGAAATTTTTTAACATTATGATTACATAATTATCATTATTCCTCATATTTATTTTAAATTGATTTTTAACTTATGAAACTTTTAAAGATGTAGGAAACGAAATATTATAGCTTTTTTTTTAATATCAAATGTATTTCTTTATTTAATTGGATAGAAAACTAATTCTTCTTAAGTCAGAAAGTTCTCCAAGAATTGAATTTTTCTGTTTCTTGAGATTCAAAAATAGCCGCTATTGTTATAAATAGCTAACGATGAGTAAATATCATAGTATTTAAGATTTTTATATTTCATATAATAACTAAAAATATTTATTATAATTAAAAAAATTAAAAAAGAGGTGTGGTGTGAGATTTATTCTATAACACTTTAGTGTTTTAGTTTTTGTTATACGGTAAGAATAATTTTAGATCAATTTGTATCTTAATTGAAAAAAACAACTCTCTAAATGATCTTACAAACTAATTTTCTATATCAGTCTAATGTATTTTAAAAAATGTTTTTTTAAATTTAAAAATAAGTAATTAAAATAAGAAACACTCTTCTTTGATTAACACTAAATATTTTAGATATAATTAAGATACTAAATATATGTTAGTACCAAAATCAATTGAGGATACTTCAAATGCTTCCATAACTAAGAAACACTCCCTGGATGTCACTAGAAAGCTATTTTTAGTATGGGCGTAAGATAAGTGACGTGGGCCATTTTAATGCTTCAGAAAAGTGACAAATTAAATTAAAGAGCAAACTATGAAACTCTCAAAGACCTTAATCAAATAATTAGTAGGTCTAGTTTGAGTTTATAAAAAAAATAACTGTCAAATAAGATTAATCTTATCCTTAAAAATGTAAAAATATTTGTGTCAAATTCAAAAAAATAATTAATAAAAAAATTTACGAGATAATATTCAAATATTGTAATATAATTAAAAGATATATTCTCGCTATCACTCTGCCTTTTAGGACTGATTCCATATTTTCTCAAATTTATGAACAAAGTCTTAAAATAAATGAAATTTTAAGATGCACCGACCGACCGATTTTTGGCACAAGTACAAATTAAGTGAAGTGGCACCATTTATTTTTGTGTAGAAAGGGTCAAAAATTTGAGTAAATATTTTGTATTATCCACAGGAATCAAGGCACCTTTTTTTTATATTGAAAAGAAGTGTCCATCTAGAATATCTTTTCATAAATTATAGTTTATTTGATATGACTTGGTTCAAAATTAATTTACATTTTTTTATTTAAAATATATCATTTAATTTCTTATAATTTATTATATAATTATATAGTTATTTTACAATATTTTTATTTAAATTTTAATGTTATCATAATGTTAATATTTAGATAATGAAAAATTTTATTATTAATAACATATTTCAGTTATAATTTGTAGATTTTTATATTGTTACGAAATTATTATTAAAATTAATTTAATTAATTCTATTTTTACATGTGTTTTGAGTAACAATAAACTATCTTTAAGTACAAGTGAAATATACTTTAAATAATAAAATTATTTATTTTTAAATTTACATAATTATGCTGTTAAAGTTTAAATAAAAATATTATAAGATAATTAAGTTATCGCATAAAAAAACAATAAAAGAGCTGAATTTATTCCACACCATCCTTTGCATTTTTTTTTTTTTAAGGTACAAAAACTGATAGTAACCACGATTTTTTTTTTTGGACTGGCGACATACCCACCTGAATTTATTCAATGGGCTGAGACTTGGATCGAGCCCAAGACTTCAGACCGTTCTCGTATATTCAAAGACAGTTCTCAGATGCCAATTCTAACAGTCCAACAGTCTTAGTCTAGCCTCATCCATGTGTTTAAAAGAGGCCGAATATGTTGTTCTCATAGTACAAATGATGCATAATTTAAAAGAGGCCAAATACAAATTGATAGTCATACTGACTAATTCCTTCGCAATTGGGCCAAATACAAATTGTTTTAACCAAGTGGCCTTCAAAATTGAATTTCGAAGGTCCAAAAACCTAAGCAAAGAAGCTTGAAACACAAAAATTAGACTCTAAAAGCTCAATCAATGATCAAAACTTTCTGTCTTAGACTAAGCTCACGATCTTCTAGGGGTAGAGTTTGACGCTCTTCATGATCATGGGGGAATTCCAAGGCTGGTCTTACCAACAAACTGAATTCCATGCCGTTTAGATCTTTCTTGGGGATAAATACTTGAGAATTTGACGCACCCATGAAGCAAAACGACTTGAATTCGGATAACATTAAAGGAAAAGTTTTTCGAAGGAGTGAATTAAGAATGATACTAGAGAATTCAAATCGACATAGATAAGTGCAAATAGACAACAAATATTAAAGAAGAAATTAATCCAAAGGTAAATGACGAAGAAATTAAACCAACGTTTCAAATATGTTTAATTGGTGCCACATGTGTACCTAATATGACAACTTAGAGTCCCCTTAATGGAGGTTTAACAGACTCCAACGATAGGGATCTAATTAAAACAAATTGAAACGGTAGGGGTTTAATTCTATTTTTTTAAATTATAGAGTTATTTAAAAATTAATCAAAACTACTGGATTAACTAAATAATTAAACTTATAGGAAAATGATTTGGTACACCGCCGGTGAACAATTTTTTGTCCACCAACAGTATCCAAATTGTGACATGTGGCAAAAGTAATATTTTTTAAAATTATCTTTGACACGTGTCACGATCTGGGTACTGCTGGTGGACAAAAAATTATCCACCGACGGTGTACCAAATACCAACTCAAATTTATATTTATTTAAAAATCCCTTTTGACGTTTTTGGTTCACAAAGTATGTTCATATCCATTAAAGGAAGACATCGATTGTTTCATAAGGAAAAATATCATTCATCAGCGTAAGAAAACAGAAGGAAAATTGAATAAAAACAGCCACCAACACATTTAATTTCCTTTTGAACATCAAACAAGTATTCTACACTTTCCTTAATGAAAAAAAGAAAGAACATTACATGTAGTGGAAGTCCCAACATCTTAATTCGTAACTTCCCACTATACAGAGAGAAAAAAAGGCTATCTTAAGCACTTCAAAGATTTTATTATTAATATATTTTAACTTAACACGCCACATCATACGAAAATCCTTCGGCTTAAAACATGAATCATATCGAGAGAACTATTTCCATCCCAAAGGCTTAACCTCTTACGAGAAGGCTAGGAATGATCTTATTAATATCTTCAACAATACTAAACACGAATCTCTTAAATATTTGACCTATAATCAAACCCCACCGTAGTCTTCAATTAGGAGATCTCCTTGTAACTTGTGGGATGCTTAAAGTGTGCTCAAGAGCAGTCATTTTAGAAGACTGCTGAGTTATAATGCTGCATGTGGAAGGGTCTTGGGACAAAACAATCTCATACCCATCATCAAACGAGTCCATCCCTTGGTCCAAAAGTTGCCAAACCAGACCCCCGGCAAATGTTCCTCCCTTTTGTGCCAAATTGAAGATGCTTGAATAAACAACATTCATGAATGAATCTCTAGCACTGATACTATATCCCGGGTCCTTTTTTGACTTCCCAAATTCAGCAAGGACCAATGGCTTCTTCAAGATTGTTTCTGAGTCTCCCCAATGACTTGTCATCCAACTTTGCATAAATCCTATTTGTACATCGTCATTTTGTCCAGCTAGCCTGTTAATATGGTTCCGCGCGTATATAACTTTTTAGACTACTCATGAAATCAATTAGTAATAGATTTGATCATCAACTTGGTTTCAACTGATTTTATTTAAAAATTTGAATTCAGATTCTTTGAAAGTTGAAAAAAATTAAACTCATGGCCGGTCTAAACCCGCGATCATGTCTAGTCACTAATATAAAAACACTTCGAATTATAATCAACATCATCATTGGCTTACCAACTACCCGGGTAAGCGTGGATTGTGGCGAAGTCAATTTCTGTAATGAGATTGCTACTAATGAAGTCAGACCCAACTTGGTAGCCAGGGTTGTATTGCTTCCTGTCTGGGATTGTGTCCCCATAGAAACCTTCCATGCCAACCTCCAACAAGTGTTTGTTGTCTATGGATTTCACATATGGTGCCATCTCCTGAACCCATGCCTATTAATTATAGTGAAAATGCATAGACGATTAGCATATACTGAATTAATATAACATGATAAAATGAAAAATGGTGCAAAACACATTGGATCGAGTTTCAACTCACATTTACGGTATTGCCAGAGTAATCAACTTGGCAACGTGGCTCATTAATCAATTCCCATGCCATGATAGTGGGTTCATCTCTGTAAGCTGTTCTAGTGATTGTGTTGATCCTGGTTAGGATGTTCTGTAATAAAATTAACAATTAGCTAGCAATTTAGCAAACACTTAATACCTCCACTTTTTTATGAAAGAGAAAAGAGAAATTCTCAGGTGTTCAAGACTAATGTGAGGAGTAGTTCTTCTTGTGAACTCTATATCCAAAACGTGCCCTTGGGCATTCCCCTTTGGTCGGAGGCAACTATGTAGGTAAGAATTATTCGAGAAGGTTTCTTCTACATCAATTTAATTAGGCCGAACTGGGTTATTTGGATTATTAGGTGCTCTTATATTATGCAAGGTACATACTTTGACATGGTTTTTGTAGTAATCCTTTATCACTGGATTGGTGTAAAAGTCATCATCGTTGTTGATGGGAATTCCAGCATTTCTAGCCCACTGCACATACTGAGGTCTTCCTCCAAAATCTTTGTAATTGTTGACCAAGCTCAAAATCAACTGCACCCCGTAATTTTTTGCTTCAGCTATCACAAAATCTAGTGCCTGGCACCAATATCCAGAAGAAATTATATTAACCATATCACAAAATCGAGTAAGTTATGAATTATAAATTCAAACTATAAGGGAAATGAAACAAAAGATGAACGTAGCTAGATACAAATATGGAATCGAAGGACTAAACCTGGAATACGTTCTCATTGTATACACCAGGCGATACTTGCAGAGCTTGATTTCCACCATCACTAAATGCCCATGTTCGACACACAGTAAGGCCAGCAGCTGAAGCCTCTTGAAACACATTGGAAACTTTGTATCTTTGATTTGGATTAGCAGCCACAGTCATCATCCAGTAAGAATTGAAGCCATTGAAGAGAAATGGAGAGCCATTAAGCTGAAACTCCGTGCCCTCGGTTTGGACGAATGAAGGTGCTTCAGTTGTAAGAACCGTAGCTTCACAAACCTGCAGGCTAGGAAAAACGAGGAGACCAAGCAGGGCCAAAACATAACAAGGATATTTAAAGCTGGCCATTGCTTTTGCGAAGATTGAGAGATATTTGTTGAATGAATAAATGAATATTGGGTATGAAAAATTGTGATCGAGTTTTTTGGTATTTATAGAAGGAAAAGGCAGGTGCAGATAGCTGCCTACAATATAATAATAATAGAATCAAAGAAGTGATCATTTTGATTAGGGTTTGCGGACATGGTCAAGAAGTGGTGAGAGGTAACTTTTTAGCTAGACCTCCTGAAGATGAGAATTATAAAAAGAAGAAAGGGATCAATACCAGATGTCGCTGACCGCAGAAATTTATGTTCTTAAAGAATGTGTAGTTATTTGTAACGTCACCATCTCTCAAGTGGTTATTTAATAGTTACTTTTGGGGCTTGTCTTCTATGGCTCTTTTGCTTTCCATGCTATCAGCATTTTGCTAGCCTCTTTTTTTTTTTCTGTTCATTTCCTCTTGTACCAAAAGAAAATCTTTTAAAGATATTTTAGCTAATTAATTAAATTTTTTTTGGCTATAGGACCTGCGGAGTGGAAAAAGTTTTAAGAAAGAAGGGAGTTAACTTCGGTTATCTACAACACACAAATGGACTTCAAAGATAAACGAACAATCTTTAAGCTTTCTCAAACCAAGTGACTTTAGAATATGTGTATATTTTATTGTTGTCACTTTATACATAAAAGGCATGAAAGGAATATATTTGTCCAGCATAATAATCTTTCATTGATAATAATTATATTCCAGTGCTTCTGTTAACATAAAACTTATTAGTAAGTTAATTTTTCTAGAAATAAATAAAAATTTATTTCTGGTGGTTTCTAAATCTTTTTGTTTGGAACCATCATCAAGACAAATTTCTTTTTTTAAAATAATTTTTTTTGGTTTGTGGAACATATAATTTTCCTATAAGTTGAACATAGCCTTTTGGGTTTATAGAAAGATCGGAGGAAAAACGATATGGAAAGTGAAACGTGCTACCGTCTCATTTATTTCTTGTTTGAGGCTCAGGCTGAGAAATGACATTACATCAACTTAGGCTTACCTTTAAAAGTTGAGGTTAATATTGAATGAGTCATCGGTTCATTGACAATTTTGTTATGACATTCATGTTACTTAAGCAATCTGATTAAATTGTTAACAACATTAGAAACATAATCATTTTTTATTATTATAAACTTTTAATATTTCTCTCAAAATTTTTGTATTTCTAAATTAAAATGATAATTATTTAAACTTAAAATCTAAAATTTGTATTTAAAATACTTTGATTATATATTAATTTTAAAAATATTGTTTGAAATAAAGTAACTTATCAAAGTCTATCAAAGGTGATAAGATTTATACCAACAATCAAATATTACACAACTTGATTTGTAAAGAAGTTATATAATTTCTTAAACCAATATGAATCCAAATAACTGTAATAAGGATAGAATTCATTTATAGGTTAAACAAATCATTGTATTTTAGAGATTCTTAACATATGGTAAGATTAAAGTGGTTGATTTTTAATAACTAAGATCAATTTTGAAATAAAAATAATTTAATTATGATAATGACATATTTTTGTACTAATCTATTTTTATCTTGTTAGTTTGTACAGATCAGCGTCGCTGCCAAAGGGATCCTGTCGTCGTGTGGGGATTTCCAGTGCATGCCACTTGTTATGACCTAGGGCTGCATAGCCTATAATCCTACTATGGAAGTATAACAATATGGAAATTTGCAGTATTTCCCTTTGACCAAGCCACTAGGAGAAGAGGAAAATAGAATTTCCAAAGTAAATGGATAAAGGATTATGGAGAAGAATTCATCGAGCATAGGATCACATGGTCATAAAGGATGCCCAAGAGATGGGTCCTACTGGGGCTAGACACCAGGCGAAATGCGCCAAATGGATCAAGGAAAAGGGCAAGGATGTGGCGGTATCGTGATAGATCCAGCATACTCTCTCGTCTTCATAAACGATCACCGCGAGGCCAGTCGCATAGCTAGAAGAAATCAATAAGACTCTAAAGAAGGTAATCGGAGAAAAATGAAAGAAAGAAGAAGAGTGTAAAATGCTGACAGAAAAGATACAGAAGATTGAAACACAGAACAAAGAAATATGAGATAATCAATATAGCTCTACAAAGAAACAGATAGGGCTATGTCTGATTCCATCACCACTAATTTTCTTTCACTTATGAATTATTTCAGGTAGGGTTCTTGTAATAAACATTTAAAGACATCAGTTTATTAATAAAATTTGGGTTTGATTTCTTTTATTCAGTACTCACAAAAAGGAGAATTTTCTTACATTGATCAGGCAAAATGAGATGCCATAATGGACTGTTTTTGTTGTATATAAAAGATTTTGTTAATCCACCATGCAATGTTAGTTGCCAGAGGACTTCACTTCCTTGTCAAGTAGCACAAAAGGAGATTCTACAAGAACCGCCTTTTGTTTTAAAAGATAGTTTTTTGTTTTTTGGACAGAGTTTTAAAAGATAGATCACAAGGGATAAGTATGCGCTCTAATTCTTTGACCAATAATACAAAAGGAGATGCCATAAGGGACTTTTTTATTTTAAATTTATAAATAAAACAAATAAGCAATACCACAAGCCAAAAGGGCTCCAAAAATTCTAGTCAGGTCGTGCAAAAGGAAATGCCCTAATGATTCCTTTTGGTTTTAGGTTAATGCAAAAGTTTTAGCTTCTTAATCGATAATGCAAAAGGAGATGCTTGAAGGGACTCCTTTTGATTTGCATGCTTAATCATGGTATTACCCACTGAAAGGTTCTAAATCCTTATTAGAGATAAAAGGAGGTCACTTCACGAGTTTTCAGGAGGCAATTCCTTTGAAGTTGGCAATTTATATCTTAAACTATTACATATCTTTTCGTTGCTAATGTGAATCTTCCTAAATTGCAAGTGCTAATATTCATGACTAAAAGGTCTCTTTTCTTTACAGGGTGAAACACCATTGCTTAACTAGCTAAAGACCTATTCGACCAAACTAAGATCCACTAAACTCATATTTGAACAAGATCCATAGACATCCAGCCACATCAAACAAAGCAAACCAAAGGACTAGGGAGGAAATGGCCGAATTAATGAATAGAGTAATGATATAGACAATTTTTTTTTGGACAGAATGATATAGACAATTGGACAACTGAGATGTTGAAAACGCTCATGGAGGCCCAAAAAAGTAGAGGCCCAGAAGTAGCTCAAGAATCACAAGTACAGTACAGTCACCTATAGGTGGGGCGACCATTGAGATAGGACTCATACAATTTAACTCAAAAGTAATCTCATTTTTTTACCAAGAAAAAACCCTGAAAATAAGTATAAATAAAGGCAAAATGACTCACTTAAAATTACTTATCACATATATAAGAATACCTTCACCTTTTCCATATCAGAGCAATCGCATAGTAACTTGTAACTCTGGGTGAAAAATAGAAATTTCTTCAATTCCAACATCACCCATGGAAGCTAAGGCTGAGAGTGAACCTATTTCAAATATTTTTAGTATTGGATAATTTTTTTTTAGAGCAGAAGGGTTTACGCTCCTATGGAGCTTAAAAAGCCTTTAAAAGGTAAAGAGGTCCCAGTGGAGGATCTGGAGCAGAGAGATGTAGAGGTTATATTCATCCAGACATCACTCCAAAAAAAGTGGTAAATATGACAAATGTTGCAAAGGTCGCTTCAATGATTGTTTCTTCCAAAAACGAAATTATTCCACTGCCAAAAGACTGACCAAGGGCATCGTACATCACCTTCAAGTGCTAAGGCTATATAATAACCAAAGTTTTGATTAAGTACATTACTTAAGGTATGGTAAGACTACTAAAAACCATTACAAGACAAAAAAAATTCAGCAATGAAAGTGAAAAACTTTTATTTTGTACCTCCACTTGTGCGGCCCACCCCTGCATGATCAGATGTTGTAATCTATGGCATCACATTTTGAGCATATGGTGTCTCCATACTTTGTCTTTAAATTTGTAAGGGTTCAGTTGCATATCCTTGTCCTTCCTCCTTTGTTTCTTCAAGCGGCTCGATGGTCTCTTGAATGGAAGAGGCATAACAGGAATCAATCTACTTTTTCTCCAATACTCTGGACTTGTCACCGGTTGAATATAGGGCTCATATGCCATCCGCCATGTTTTTTCAACTAAGTAGTATGGGTCCACATAGTCATCGGGCCTTCTTAAGTTACTATATGCCATGCAAGCCATTGCATGGTATCCTAGTTAGTTACCATAAATTGCAAGAGCATGTGCCACCACCAAGGTCCGCTACAAATTTGTATGGCCTAAAATCCACCTAAAAGTTGTAGTCATCATCTGGTCCCCTATCCAATGTGGAGTCCGTGTTGATCCTTTTAACATCCCTTTTCCACTGCACTTAGGCATTTAGTTCCATGATTGTCCAATTAATTGCCCTTGGCAACTGTATGATGCCTTTATCACCGAACAAAGGTCTCAGCCCAACCATCCTCAATATCAGACCCTAAAACTAGTCAAAAACACTGATGGTAGTTGCAGTATCTATCCTCGTGTACATCTAGTCCATGATCAGGATAGACACATATATAGTCAATGTACAAATAATCCCAAACATCCTCTTCACCGTCCTCGTATCTTAGGGTCGGGTCCATCACAAAGTGCCTCACATGGTCAAGTACTGAGGTTAGAGGTTGTGCCATCTTGCAAAAATGGTGCAAATAGTATGTAAATTATTAGGAACAAAATATGAAAAATGAACAACTTGAGTATGACAATGTTAATCTTTCTGCTTGTCTATATCATGGATTCAATTATTCAATTCATTGTGATTAGATTGAAAGGCTTTGTCCTACCAATTAGTCTCGATTCTTGTAGGATAAGAAAATCTCAATTCCCACATAATCCTATTCCTAGACCATAGTTTTATAGACAAGTATTCAACCTCAACCTAATTTCATTGGTGATGACCCAACATATCAATTTATGTACTCTCAATATCTTGCAGAGCCCATATGCAACTAAATGTAACATTGAAATAGTCACACTCAGATATAGATCTCTAAGTTAAAAGCCTACCTTAAAAGATTACGTTTTCTTGGAGTAACCTAGGCTTCTGATTGTGAACTATACTAGGCTCATGAAAATGATAAAGACTTGACACCCAATCAAAGCTTGTTTTTTTAAATTTATCCCTTCATTAAAAATCATAAAGTTTGTACTGATAAGCAAGGAATAAAATCTTGAGTGCATTTCAAAATGTGAGTTACCTTTAAAATTTTGATGCATCTGTATCAACGAGCATAAGAAATTATACAATTCAATCATATATATATATATATATATATATATATATATATATATATATATATTTGTTATCTGTATGTAGTATAATACATCTTAAACAAGACAAGGTTCCTATTAGTTAATTATTCATTTTCGTTTCATTGTTATTATGATCAACTAGTGGTCATATGAACAAAGACAATGCTTTCATAAAGCCAATTAGAAAACATTTCATTCCCAAGTATTTGGAATTTATTCTTGGTTATTTTTTCACAGCTTGTGTGAGACTTGTTAAAGACCATTTTAACTAGGGGATAATGTCAGAGCTGAAACCAAAAAAGAGCTTGAAGTGTACTCTACTGGATGGGGCTTCTAGATATGGTGTTGGTTGATAACCTAGTGCACTTAATTACTATATATAAATCTATGAATACAAAATAATCCTGTTCTGGAATGTGATGATTTGGTATCTACTTAATTTTGATGTATGAGCTTTCAAATATGCACCAAAAACAAGTAGAACGAGACCAATTTGGTATCTACTTCTTCTCTAATAGAATGATGAAAATGGCTTTGTTCTATGAACCATAAGATCTTATGAGGAATGGCCACGTGAACACCCTGCATCTCTCTCTCTCTCTCTCTCTCCCTAGTATTTGACAAAGTAGGTACTAAGCTTCTAGACTTGATTTTGTTTACTACTGTAACTCTAACTCTTCAAGACCATGACAGAATGGAAAATAGTCTCATAACCACAAGTTCTCATTGTTTGGGGCAAGTTGTTGCTCCTCTTATTCTAGTTTCTCTAAATTGCGGGTCTTGTGAATGAATCAACAAGAGAAAAGAGAGTTTACAAAATACTATACATAATATTATCAGAAACTGAACCTGCCCCAAACTCATAAGTCATACACATGCTTGTGCACTGAAATTAAGTTCATCTTGCAAATTCCTAATAAAAAATCTAGGGAAAAGTTAAATGCCTAACTTATTCCAATTGTATACACACAATTATATTCAAATCATGTTCAAATTTGAACTCAAATAACCAGAATTTCCAAGAAGGACCCAGAAAGAGAAAACACGGTTTATTAAAATGCTCATCTCACTTACTCATGCATGCAGTGGTCCCAAAATCACAAAGTCAATAGAATAGAAATTCCACGGCCACGTGAATATTATACACCTTAGAACATCAATATCCAACAAGACGTCCCATATTTCCCTTCCCCTAATAATCTATTTCATTCCATATAAAAATGGAAAACAAGACAAAAAATAGTTGACACGTATAGGGAGGAGATATAGAACATTGGCTCATCAGTGTCACGAGTGCTTGTCGGTGTGCTGGGACCATCAACAACCTCGATTAAGGCTGGTTGTTGTCCGATTAGGGCTCGGTCTTCGAATGGGGGGAGAGTAGCAGAGAGGGGATCTGGGGGTGTGTTAGTGTGTGAGGTGTACCACGAGAAGATTAGGGCATGGTGTCTTAGAAGTTAAGGGGAAAGCAGGGTAACGTAGAGGGGACTGGAGGGAAGTGAGGCTCCGCTGTGTTTTGAGCCTTTTGAAAACTATTTTGTAGACTTATGGACTAAAAAGATAAGAACATGATAAACTATTGAATTAATAATTACATCATTTTAAAATTACTAAAAAAATTCTGTCTTTAAATATTTATCCATTTTTGATAAAGGTTACTTCGTCTCAACAATACAGATATTTTACATTATTGGCAAACTTATCAATCATTAAATTAAAATAAAAAAATTAAATTCAATAATTGATATAACATTTATAAAGAAAGCAAATATGGATGCAGTTAAAATGGTGTAAAAGTTATTTTGATTATGTTTACCTAAATATTTTTCTTAGCGTACAATTATTACGTTAGCAGATATTGAGAATGTCGCAGAACTTTCGCTTGTTATCCAACCACTAACTTTTTGGCTGCTATCATAAACGAAAGACACGTTGAAGAGGGAAGGTCGTTGAGGTAAACAAAGAGGTTGCCCTACACGATATAACAGGTTCATTTGCCGTAGACGTCCCCGTATCTTACGTTGTCCCCACAGGGATCTGTTTCTGTTATTTGACCGAAAATTAAACTTTTCTCCCAGCGATTTTGAGAACTTAATCTCTTAATTTTATTTAGTGCAATAATGCCACTTTTAATTCGCTGAATAACTTAGTTTTTTTTTTTTTTAGATTTATTGTTATGTAAATATAATTGGTTTGTCAAGTAATTTTATAATATTTTATGGTGGTTATTTTTGACAAAAAAAAAGTGAGTTTATAAAAATTTTATATTTCTTAAAAACTAAACCGTTGATATTTTCAAAGAATGAAGTTTTGAATGAAATATTTTGATTTTGTATAGTTATTAAAAAAAACATATCCTGTCCAAAAACATTTATTGTTTTGAACTTATTACAAGTAAGCGCTCCACGTGGTTCATTTAACATCCCACTGCAGCTCTTCAATAATAAAAGAAAATAAAAAAAAATGCAAATAATGAAAAAATTGTGGCCAGAAATGAGACAACAGGTATTTTTTTTGGTGCCTATATAAAGAAGTCAGCTTTGCCCAAACTAGGTCATCACCAACGAAGATTTATAGAAAAAATCGGAAGCAACATGGAATACAGTTTGAAGCAATCAGAAGAGAAGGAGGACTATCCGCAATGTGAGATAGGCCATGAAGTGCTTCACAATGTGACGGAGAATAGAAGATCTGCAAATTATAAACCCAATATCTGGAAATATGACTTCCTTCAGTCACTCAACAGCAAATATGATGTGAGACTCGCCCTTGTACATTTAACTTTGATATTTTTATAACTTATTTTATTCGTTTATTTGGTTTCAGCTGGAGTATACTAGTAGGCCAACAGCAAAATCTTTTATTTTAAATTTGTCATAAATTTTGCTTTAATGGAATTTTTTTTCCATAAAATTCACTAATAAATGTATTAAATTCGATTTGAATATGAAAAGAAAACTAAGATATTTATAACAATATTTTTGTCGGTGTTTATTCTTAAATTTGATTTACAAGGCAGATAATCCATTCCCTCTCCTAAGTCACTTCACTCATTTTAAGAAGGTTATAACTTGAAATCTCCAAATTTAACACTCAATTCATGACCATTGAAATATGAGAAAGTTTTTGTGCAGAGTACGTGCCATAAATGGTCAAAAGTCAAGCTTTACAAACTTTCGTACTAACTTGTAGTTTTTGCTGAAATATTATCTTAAAACTTCAAGTGGCTTTCACTTTAATTTTTAAATTTGCTCTACTTATAATGTTTGGAAGCCAATTGTACGATACTTTAATACATTGCTTGATATTTCCACTTTCTCTTCCAATATTTTCAACAAATTAATAAGTTTTCAAACTAACACTTTCTCTAACTTAAAATTTCGTCAAATCTAGTATCATAATATATTACAATTCTTGAATTATAATTATCAAAACTAACCTTAGGTCATGATTGGTTGATTGAAATAAAAAAAAATTGAGATTTCATAATTTGATTGAATGAAATAGACATTCTATAAAATAATTTATTAATGTCTATTCCATTAAATAATAATAAAAAAATTTTAAAATTTTTTTTAAAATTTAAAATTTTATTATTGCACGTAGTTTGAATTTTTAATTTTTTTTGTTATAAAAAATTTATATTATATTAATTTAATATAATTATTAACCTTTATATTTTAGTATTTTAATTATGTATGATTTTTTAAATTAATTAATTATATTAAAAAAATTATTATATTTTACTATAAAAATAAATGAAATTATGAATTCATATAAAAAATTATGTTTTTATAAAAAAAATTAATTTAATTCACATGCTAATAAAATTTTTTATAATTTAATATTTTTATTTATACAATTTATTTATTTATTTTTATATTAAATAATAAAATATTATATTATTTTAATTATTTTAATTACATATTAAATGAAGTATTAAATTTTTATTTTTATTTATTTTATTTTTATTATTGCTAAAATTTATTTTGATATTTATTTAAAAAAAATAGCTATAAATAAATAAAAATTATTTTCATTGTTTACTTGTCGCTTTGACGTGATGTGGCGATAGTTCTCAAACCAGGACATTGCAATTAATATCTGTGGTGGCAGTCTATCCTACCAGTCTGCTACAGATTTAAAATTAAATTATAACTTATATATCATTCGTACTACTTCATCATTTTTCTATTTTTTATCTTTTTCATTTGAGCAATGAAATCAAATAAGACGAAGATCCAAACATGAGTTTTATTAAATCCAATCCATTTTATTGTTGTGAATTTATACGCAGAACGAAGAATTTGGCATGAGGATGGAGAAGCTGAAGAGTGAAGCAAGATTTCTCTTTGTTCAAGAGATGGGTGTTTTGCCCAAGTTAGAGTTGATTGCTGCCATCCAGAATCTTGGTCTTGCTAACCTTTTTGAAGACGAAATCAACGAAGCTCTAGAAACCATAGTCTCTGTGAAGAACAGCAATTCAAGTGTAGATGAGAATTTGTATAGTGCTGCACTATGCTTCAGGCTTCTTAGGCAGCATGGATATGACGTTTCACCTGGTAAATAATGTCTTTTCACCGTGTGTTGAGTTCTTGAACATGTTCACTGCTGATCCAGAAAAACCAACTTCTCATAAATTATTGTTGAAAACTCAGATAAACTAGGTAAATTCTTAGCTGGCAAGGGTGCTGTGCCGAAGAAAATATCATTTTCTGGTGATATCAAAGGGATGATCGAGCTTCTTAAGGCTTCACACTTAGCTTTTGAAGGTGAAAATATCTTGGATGAGGCTAAAAGCTTCGCTATCAACTCTCTCATGGATGCTTCCACCGAGTTGCATTCTAAACTTGCTGAGCAAGTGGCCCATGCCTTGGAGCTTCCATGTAATTGGAGAGTACAGTGGTTTCAAGTCAAATGGCACATGAAGGAATATGAAAAGAAGCACATGAACTCCAGTTTACTTGAGTTGGCTAAACTAAATTTCAACATGATTCAAGCCAGACTTCAAAACGAAGTCAAGGAATTATCCAGGTAATTTTGCCCCAGATCAGTCAAGTTCAGTGCTTAGAAGCAGATATTTTAGTTCAGTTACTTTCTTGTACCATTAAAAAAAGTAAATTACTAATTGACTTTTATGTCACCTTTAGGTGGTGGAAAAACCTTGGTCTTGGAAAAGACTTGAACTTTGCAAGGGATAGATTGGTTGAAAGCTTCATGTGTGCAGTAGGAGTTGCTTCTGAACCCAAGTTCAGATCTTTAAGGAAATGGCTCACTAAAGTTATAACTTTCGTACTGGTCATAGATGATTTTTATGATGCATATGCCTCATTTGAAGAATTGAAGCAGTTCACAACTGCAGTTGATAGGTTTGTAACTTTGTACTATTATTATCCCCAGAAGAGTTATGACCTGGTTGGCCGTGCTATAAAGTTTCTACTTTTTTGAAAATTGCTTTTATAATATATTTTTAAAGTGCTTTAAAAAATTAGTTCGTGTTTTACAAAACATTTCAACAATCCCTATTAACATTTTTATCAATGTTTAAGATAAAATATATATATATATATATTTTTATTTGGATAAGGCTGCTTTTGTTTAAAAATATTTAAATTTTCTTTTGATTCTATTTTATAAGAAAAGCTCGAATTCTTTATACTTTCCTCCCTCAATGGAAAAACATATTTGGTTGTCATTTAAAAATGACTTTTTTTATTGGGGAAATTCAGATGTAAAAAAATCATTTGTTTCCTTTAAAAAACTTTTTTTTTCTCTTTTACAGTATTGCTAAATAGGCACCTAAGATATGGCCAACGAAAAAAAGACACTTTAGAGTTTCATGCAGCAAGCAAGAGAGATTACAAGCTTTTCTATAGAGAAATTCATTGGTAGAGACACAATCTAGTAGTCAACCTAAATCAATAAGAAGCAGCCATGTTCATATATCAGAAGTAGGATCAACCAAAAAGTATTTGCAAGTAACATTCTAGTAGGCCTACTCCTTACGTGTGCTTATGACTCTCTCTCTTATTAGGGAGTTTGAACTTGCATTACCTCATTTGTAAAGATACCAAATTTATGAGTGAACCAAATACACACAGATGCACACTTCTCGTTATTAGTTTAGTCGAACCATCTGTAATAAATTTTGAATGACGAAATTTTTTATTATGCTTCTGCAGGTGGGATGCCAAAGAACTTCAACAACTTCCAGAGTGCATGAGGGTTTGCTTCCAAGCACTCGATCATGCCACCATTGAAACTGCTTGTGAAATTGCTGGGGAAAAGAACATTGACATAGTTTTACCATACATAAAGAAAGAAGTACTAAACCAATCCCCTCTTGTTTTTCTCAAACCACTTTTGAATGCATAGAAAAGAAGTATGAAACAAATTAAGTTTTAATCATGATGATTTTTTCCTCTCCTTTTACAGTGGATAGACTTTTGCAAAGCTTTATATGTGGAAGCAAAGTGGTACAAAGAGGGTTATGCACCATCATTGCAAGAATATCTCGACAATGCTTGGATTTCATCTTCAGGACCAGTGATCCTTCTGCATGCATATTTTACTACAATGCATGGCCAAACAGATCAGATAGATGATTTTTTGCAGAAAAATCAAGAATTAATCTACAATATCTCTCTTATAATTCGACTATGCAACGATATAGGAACCACAGTGGTAATTTTTTTGCTTGTTATACACTATTATTTCGTTTCTATTTTCTGTTATTATAGAAAATATTAGGACAAAAGTTAGATGCAATTTATTAACTATTTGATATATCAAGTTCTTCAATTAATTAAACTATGACTTGTGAATTTTTTTTAGCAAACTGTTATCTTAATCCTTGAAAAAATCTGATATCATCATTTTAATACTTCTAAAATATTTGTCAATGTTTAAGTCACAAATTTTTTTAAAAAATACATTATTTTAATCTTTTGTATGTTTAAAAGATATTGAGTATTAGCAAGGTTGCCCAAGGGGACCAACTTTGTTCAGCATGGAACGCAAGCTGTCAATATAGACTACTAAACTTACATGGAAGAAAAGTGCATCATTTTTAATAAAATTAGAATCAACTTATCCACAATTTTATTAAAAAAATATTTGTTTTGCTTCCAATTTTTAACAGTCCACATCATGAGGTTCCGCTTCGAACAAAGTTAATTAATTTAGATAGATATATTTAAAAATATCTTTTTAAAAGACTTATTGTTAAGGATTACAATTATATATTCTCTTTAAAAAGTTAGAATTAACTTGATAGAATATATTTTTGAAGAACTAAATTGATAATATCAGTATCCTTGAGAGACCAAAATAAGTTTCTCTGTTTTTTTTTTTTTTTTGACAACTAGAGAGCAAAATAGTGACCTACTCGCTTCTGCTCAATTCAGCTGCACATCAATATTAAAAGTTGTCTACATATCATAATTTATTTTATTGAAGAAGCAAATAGCAAATTCTTAAAAAAAGTTATTTGAGCTTTGTTCAAAATGTTAATACAGAATGATAAATATATATATTTATTACAGGCTGAAAGAGAAAGGGGTGATGCAGCTTCAGCAATCCTATGTTATATGAATCAAATGGATGTGTCAGAGGAGGCCGCAAGAGAACACATTAAAGATATGATACAGGGAGCATGGAAGAAGATAAATGAGCACTGCTTCAGCCATGTTGCTTCACTTCAATCCTTTGTTACTCAAGCCACAAATGCTGCTCGCGTAGCACATACCCTTTACCAAAATAACGGTGATGGATTTGGTACCCAAGATGGAGACATTAAGCGACAAATATTATCATTAATCATTGAGCCCTTTGCAGAAGTTTGAATAAGAATATATTATTTTTTTCATTTTGATTTTGAAACCAGAAATAAGTGCTGTTATCTGCCACATATGTGAAAGGTGGCATCATGTGATTGGCTGCACAGTATATGAAGGTTGCTGTTGGAGATAGTGCTTGCGTTTTTACGTCTGGCCTGATGTCCATGATTTCATTTTGGTATAGAAATAATATATTTATAATTTAGAGAAATACTATCCTCTGCACAAGTTATGTGAAAGTTAATAATTTTCGGATAAGATACTTTGACAAAGAGGCCATCCCTTTTTCATTTAAATAGCCAATAAAAATGTTGGGACGTGAAAGAAATGTTTTCATAATATTATATTTATTTCATTATAGAAAAATAACATAAATACTTTTGTATTAATTGCGTATTCATGAGAAAATTATTTAAGTGTACCAACATTTATTAAGTGAAAAAGTGAAACTTTTTTTAATATCAATTATATTTGATAAAAACAATTTATAAATCAATTTAAAACTTAAAAATTAATTAAAAGTTTATAAACTATTAGCATATAATTTATAAATTTTCAGTTAATTTAAATTATTTAAATAAGTTTGTTTATAAAATATTTTTAATTTAATCAAATAATTTTATAAATTAATCAAATAAATTATAAACTAATTTATTTGATTTTTCAAATACATTTTATATAAAAATTGATAACCTCCATAAATAGTGTGGGATTAGCATTTCTCTAAAATTTATTATTAATTTACAGTACAATTTCCAATTTAACGACGTAAGTATAATGTTATCTTTATTTTTGTAATGATATAAAGAGGCCTAAATTACAACCTTGCATATTTAACGACAATATAAAGTGAGCTGACTTAATTAATTTATCAAACAATTATCTAAATACATTATAAAAAAATAGTGGTTTATTGATGATTAAAAAAACTGTCATTAAAACACAAAATAGTGATGGCTTTTAAACCATAGTTACTTAACATCAATTTTAAAAAAAAACATATGTTCTTCCTATAGTAAATGCATAAATTGACTCATAACACTAACAACAAAAGTCATATATGAATTTATATGAGAAAGATAAATAAGTTTCTCTGTAATGCGTTGATAACTACTTCTATTAACCAAAATTCTATCGAAGACTTTACCCAACTTCTGATTGAGATCCAAGGGTGTACCATTAAGTTTGCAACCACTTATTCTTATTTCTTCTAATAAGTTATCTTTAGGATATAGAGATTTCCTTCTTAGATCTGGCAAGCTCCATGCACTAGGAAATAACAAAGATGACCTAAATCCTTATTTTCGAATTCAAGTGCAAGACACTTTTCAACCTACTTATCTCATTACCATTATTTCTCATCAATATTATATCATCTACATATAGGATAAGGACTGTTATATTTCCACCACCTTTATATTTTATAAACATTGTATGAACTAATTACTCTTGATTATATTCTTATCTTCTAACAAATTTGGTGAACCTTTCTAACCAAGCACGTGTAGATTGCTTAAGGCCATAAAGAGATTTCTTCAATTTACACACCATTCTTTCAAATTTTTCTTCAAAACTGGGTGGTGCATCCATTTAAACTCCCTCTTTTAAATCTCCATTGAGAAAGATATTTTTAACATTTAGTTGGTACAAGGGCTAATACAAATTCATAACTAGAAAGAATAACACTGGAAATAGTATTCAGTTTTGTTATTAATTAAAGTAAATATCTCCTGATAATCAACTCAATAGATCTATGTGTAACATTTCGCCTTTTCATGCTTTACATTATTCTAAGGATCTGTTTGAATTAAACTTCAAAACTTCACAGTAAACACCCATTTACATATAATTATAAGTTTTTCCTTTAGTAGATGTACTATCTTTTATGTCCCATTTTTTTTTCCAATGTCTTCATTTCTGCTAGTCTTCTTCCATTAGAGAACTATTGTCCTGTCCAAAAAAAAAAAATTAGAGAACTATTAGTGCTTTTTGTATAGATTTTGATATATCTACCCTTGACAAACGTGAGATAAAGGCAGAATAAGATTGTGATAAGTTCTGACATGACACGAAATTTGAAAAGGGATCTTAGATACATGATCTAATCATTTTTCTAAGAGTAATTGAAATATTTAGATATTCAAAATGTATGTCTTTAAGCAAAAGATAATTTATGCTAACAAACTCTATTCCTAGATTAGATTCTTGACATTTTGAGATTATAGTTGCGTCCTTATTTCTTTGAATAAGTCTATTCTTTGTGTAGAATTTTCCAAAAACTCTCTTATCATTGAAGTATGCCTCATCTATTGTCTTAATTTTCATATTATGTTAAGGCATCACAATTGACTACGTACTATTCTTTAACATTTAAAGTATTGAAATGAAAAATAACCTCAGAGTTTGTCTTTTAATACTATAAGCACTTAGTGTGGAACTAGATGGAGCAATATTTGCAAGTACTAACTACGAAGGCTTAAGATATACTACTAAATCAGCTGAAAGAGAAAATGTTTGGGAAATTCTAGGAAGATTAAAGACTCTAGGTTCAGATGATTTTGTAACAGAATTCAACCAATTATACCTCTGTTCAAACAACTTTGCTAATGAAACTACTTCAAGATAAATTTCAGGCCTAGCTACCAGAAACTCATTTATCAAAGAATCACATAAACGGGACACACAAAAACTAATAGGCCACTCTTTAGACATAATTGTGACTTGTGTATAAACGTCTTCAAATTGAGTCTAATATTCAACAACTTTAGCAGTCTACTTCAAATCCTTTATAGCATCTTTGGGATCATAATAGATGCTCTTACCAAAACGTAACAAGAAGGAATTCAAGAAGGCTTGCCACTAAGCGAGCAATTGATTATGGCTCATCTGCTTGTACCATCTAAAAGCAGCTCCAGACATATGGAGCGAAGCAATAGCAATGCCCCAATGGTGTATTATACACATGAAAGAATCCTAGATCTTAAAGATCCAATCCATCAAAATAAGGAATGTCAATGCGCAATCCTTTCTTTAGTGCAAAATCCTACGCAATAAGGACTGGATCTCAAGTAGACTCCAGTGCTCGATGCGAATGTTGCATAGGATCATACTGTGAACGAGAATCCCTGCTCTGACATTCCTGCCATCAACTGCATCGTATCCTCCAACTTCGTCAATTGCTTATCAGTAGCAGTATATCTGAAATGCTACTGTCATTCGCCTAAATTCTGAAGAATCCTCTTGAATTTCTTTAATTATTTCTTCCAATCCTGCGAAGCGAGTTCCCTCCGCCATTAATACAGGGACAATGAAGGCACCAATTAATAGTGCTTCCACACTATCAAGGTGGATTTTCTCAGGAAAATGAGCAAGAAAAAGAATTGATAACCAGAGGTAGAATTGGCCCAAATACAGCTCTAAACTTTCCTCAAAAATCACAGTACCTACCTTCCGTTAATTGTCTTTCCCCTCTCTTTAATATCCCTATCCCAATAAACAAAATGACAATAATATCCATGATAGTTACAAAATCTAGATAAGTTAGCAACTTGAGCAGGATCTGTGTTCTACGACAATCTGATAGAAATTTCTAGAACATATTCGGAAGTGCAGAAGAAATTCCCAAAGTTTTCGAGATTTTAATTTTTTTTTCTAATGAAGTTCAATGTGATTATATATGAAAGGAATCTTAATCCCTTGTTGAAGTAGAAAATTGAAAGCAGAACATCAAATATTTACAACAGAAAAAGAGGATGATAAAGATAATGAGATCAAGTTGGCCCAAAAAAAAAGAAAAAGATAATAAGAACAAAGCTAGGAACTAGGAGCTTGCAATATTACATCGCTATAAAACTGAATTTATGGTTCACCCAGCTGATAGGAATAAGAATTTTGTATTTCACGTTGTGGAAGTGCATATATTGCATACTCAATAACAACGCGTGATCTATCTTTGCGAAAAGTACATTTTAGGAATATATTTTCCTGACTTTCTGGCGTTTAAAAAACAACAGAAAATCGATTTTAACGGAAATTTGCTTTTTTTAGTCAAAGTAAAATTAAGGTCATCCCGGGGGAAAATGGCTTCCATTTTCATATTTTTTTTTTCAACTGGAAACTGTGAGCCTCCTTAGAATCGTTTTATTTTGATGGTTACTTTTGTTCGAAATCATTATTTTGGGTGTTTAGCGTATTCTACCGTCTAGTATATGAGTTGGATTCTCAAAAACATCGTATTGATTTGAATATTTTAGAGTATGTTTTCAGAATTGGAATTATGTTTTGATGATTGAGTCAAAATGAGGTTCTTAGAGCTCATTTGAAACTCTGCTATTTGGATTTTATGATATGGTTGAATATGTACACATATGTTTATCATTCATATTGCTTTTGGGTATCTATTTAGGGGTTTTGCTAGGTTAAGGATTTGGGAATGTTTATGATACATTGGAACCCTTGTATAAGTAAATTTGAGGATTTATTAACTCAATCTTCAGTATTTCAAAACTTGAAAATATTGATACATGTTAAGTGTTTGATAAATTGTCCAAGAGCGAATCCAAGTAATATAAGTTCTTAAATTCTTGATATTTAGCCTAAGATTATGTCGTATTTTAATTCTAACTAAGCCAAGTTTAAATCTACAATAAAATCAAGTTATAGTCAAAATCTTATCCTTTTCCTAGTTGTTGGATCCATTTTTAGTTGTCCAAAATTATATATTCTTTAAATTGTCAAATACTAAAGTTTCCTTAATGGTAGTCGCGAACCTGATATATATTTGCTTTTGTATTTGACAATTCAAACCTGATATTTCCTTAATGGTAGTCGCGAACTCTGATATTCAGGTATTTGACAATTCAAACCTGATATGTGTGGGTATTTGCTTGGCATGCTTTGAATTGCATTATATCTATTTTGTTACATGTTCGCACATTTATGAAATTACCACGTTTTATCAAGAACTGCCCGACATGTTAAATATTTGACTTTATTTGAAACTATTCATGGTTTTTATTGTGAGACCAACATGAAAGTAAATTGAAATTTTCATGTTAACATGTAAACAATGTTTCTGGGATCCTAAATGGTTTATGAGAATGAATCCCATGGTATACCTTAAAATAATTGACTTGTTCAGGTAAACTCATAAAATGTCAAACATACATGAATGCTTGATATAACTTTGTTATGAATGAATGCCCCAGTACACATGCTTGCTAGTCGAGTTGAATACCTTGACTCGTATTGAGTCAAGATGATAGATTTGTTAGTGGTGGGTCCCTCCAACATAGGGGCCCACACCATTGACAATTGACAAAGGAAAGCTGAAACACATGGAATTCCTTCGACTGTTATCTGGGTTGAGAAAGAGTTTTGATCTCCTGCGACTGAGAGCACATATAAAGTGATCCGTCGGTTCTGGGTTGGTGGATAGATTTTGCACCGATAACTGAGTTATCTGGATCGTGTGGAACCGTTTGGCTGGTTTTTCTTTCTTGTTCTCTTGTTTGTTTCCCGAGAAAGTATTAATGTAAGTGATTCCTTCTCCTTCTCTGCAATGTTTAATTAATGATTGGCTTGTATATTGGTGTCTTCAAAGCTTCTTGTTTGAATGAGATTAAGAAATTGAAGTGAGATTTTGAGTGATAATTGTCTGTTGATATTAAATTTGGAAATTAAATGGGTTTAGAATCTCTGTTCTTACTTTATTTGTGTTGCGAGAAGAATGATCTTCAAATGCTTATATATAGCAAAGGATGAAGAAAGAGAATTGCCGCCCTCTTTAGTTTTGGTACGAAAGAAATGAATTATGATTTTTATTGCAGAAGGTGATTGCATCATAGAGCCAATTAACTTCAGACGAAATTGCACTTTTTACTTTGATATTTTGAATATATTATTACTATGTAGAACTGGTACATGGTATTTATTATTTGTTCTCTGACATTTAATTTTCATTTTGACTGACTTGCTAATCACTCTTATTCCCTCTTCAAAGCAATTCGGTCATACTATTTTCGATTATATTATTTCGTAAGAGCGATTTAGTATTAATTTAACATTTATTATGTTTCTAATTACTAAATACAAGTACTTAAAAATAATAATTATATAAGGTAATTATGAAAAAAAAATTAAGACGTAACAAATAATTTAAATTTGTCTTCAATTAATTTTTTAAAAATAATTAGAGGTGCAGTACTAATTTAATTAAAATTAGATATTGAATTGCCTAGAAAATAAACTAGGTGAACAATATCAATTTAATTAAATTTAGAATGATTAAGTTGTTTTATTGAATAAACGAGGGACTAAAGTGAAATTAAGCTTTTCAATTTTCCTTCCGTGGCATAAGAGAAGAATTCTAGCCAATGGTGCTCCATCCTTCGTTCTTACAATTTGTTGTCTACAATTTACATTTGATTTTGTCAGGTCCTTCATTGTAAATCATGTTCCGAAATTTTTTCTAATATTAATTATTTTCTTATTGGTCCACTTGTTTAAATGCAGAGCTAGAGCTTTAGTAGCTTCCCCAGTTACCAAGGGCAGCTACTTTTCCTGAGAATAACTAGTCTTCCTCCCATTAACGCGAGTGAACATGATGCCTGTATACAGTAGCATGGACTCTCACCCATATCAGAGAAACCAAATGGCATTCCCTCATTATT
This sequence comes from Gleditsia sinensis, assembly GCA_037074535.1. Taxonomy (NCBI): domain Eukaryota; kingdom Viridiplantae; phylum Streptophyta; class Magnoliopsida; order Fabales; family Fabaceae; genus Gleditsia; species Gleditsia sinensis. The sequence continues at coordinate 7,087,996 of CM073468.1, read as the reverse complement.
GTACACCCGGCATTGAGACTATTCCCCCTCAAATGAATATGGATCCATCCAAACCACCCTTTGCTTATGAACAACCTTGGCCCTACACTGGCAGCTATGGACACCCAACTCCTATGCATTTTTGTTGTGGCTATAATAACTTCCCTGGTTATTGTAGCCACAGACCTGCTTATCCTCATATTCCAGCTCCTTCGTCAATGTACTTTTCTGGAGGGTGTCCTGCATATGCTCAACCTTTCTGTGCTCCCTATGCCTCTCCACCACACTATACAATGGAGCTTCCTAGATATGAATATGATAAATGCATGCCCAGTGGATATCATTGCTGTGGGTGTCCTAATTACCCATTGAACCAGAAGGAAGGCAACAATGTGAAGATTGAGGAGCACGAACCTGATATTGAGAAGAAACTGAATGATGCTGTTGTCCCAAACCAGTTGAAAAATTATCCATATCCAGTTGTCTGGATTCCACCAGAGTACATGGGTAATAGAGAGCCAATAAAGACTGCTGCAGAAGAAGTGGGTGATAAGGACAAGATAGAACAAAACAGAAAGCCTCCTGAATATGTTAGAGCTGGTCGACAGGAGCCAAAACGCTGGAATGGATGGTTTCCATCAGATATTGATAGTCTTTCTAACATGCTGCAGGATGGCAATGGAAGAAGGAACCAGAATTGGCAGATTGACAATACTAAAAGGGAATCTGGAGATGGGAGAACAAACCAGGATCAACAGAGTGAAAATAAAAGGAGGGAATTTCCATTCCCTATTATCTGGATGCCTTACTACAATATGCAGGATGGTGGAAGGACAAACAATCAGGAGAGCGTTTCTACTCCAAAATCCATTCAAGAGGTACCTCCTACGGTCAATTCTGTTCCAGTAAATTCTCACTCTGGAGATGATGTTACTAACAGAAACAGTGTGAATGGGAGTGAGCCCAACATTGGTAGTTCAGATGTTACAGGAGAAGTAGCTAATGAGAAAAGCATCCCTGTGAAGCAGACGGAACTGCAACAAGCAAAAAATGACTCGGAGGGCACTAATAGAATAGTGAAAATAATTCCCGTCAAGCAAGCAGAAGCAAATGTGACGGACAAGGAGTCTCAGATCAATGAGAAAAGCCAATCCACGTCTCCACGAAAAACATCCAAGTTACCTCCTGTTTGTCTGAGAGTTGATCCATTACCAAAGAAGAAAAATTGCAATGGAAGTTCAAGGTCCCTAAGTCCTCCTTCCCCAAAAAAAGGTTCCGAGGCAACAGTCAATGGAACTGTAAGTTATTCATAATTTATTCAAATCAAAACCCTAATTTTAAATAACTCATTATACCCTATAATTTTAGAACTTTATGATTCTCACAAAAAACAATAATTGAATGAAGGCATACCTTGATCCATGATGTTTATCTTGTAAATAAACTTATAATAGATGAGAAATCTCAAAGAAATCGTATTTCTCTCTCTTCACCCCTTTAGGTTTGACGCACGTTTTTTGATAGAGAAAACTGTCACATACTGTGTAGAGAGAGGACCGGTTTCTTATATAGAGTCTTTAATATACATGTACCATCAACATGTATATCCATTAAGAGAATATCTCTCTTATTGGCCAATAGGATTTTAGCATTCAAACATTATTATATCATAATTATCCTTAAGTGATAATTATCATTAAATTCATAGTTATCACAAAGTCATTATTATCATTAAGTTATTATTATATTTAAATGGATAAATATAATAAAATACATATCTAAAATACATGGACCACTAATAAAATATCTAATATTCTCCCACTTGGCCCATGCAACATTATTCAACTTCATAAATTCAAATAAAACATAATGCGCATTTATTAGCTAAATCCTTCTTTAAATTGGTCACATCATAAATCATCGTTAAGCAAAAAATTAATAGGGATCATAGCGGTTGTATGCCATTAGTTCGACACGGTCCCTTCTATGTATCACAATATTAATCCAATACATAACATGACCTGTAATGAGAAATAATATAATGGTCCAACAATAATGTCTTCGTCAAAGACAAATCCTGTTAATAGCCACATAATTCATTTATGTATATATACTAACAATAAGTAACAGGATGCATAAAAAAATCAGAAACAACAAATAAATGAGCTCAGAGTGTCAAAACATAAAGAGCATAAAACTTCATCATAATCTTAATAGTGGTACCCAATAATGCCCATTCTTTCGACATGTTCATTAAATGTCTTTGGCGGCAATCCTTTCGTTAATAGATCCGCAATCATAAAGTTAGTGCTAATGTGCTCAATTGACACTCTTTGTTTCTAAACTTCTTCCTTAACGGCAAAGTATTCCTATAAGTGAGCATGTAATCCTTTATTCCTTGCAAGTACCTCAGTACTTTCTTTGCAGCTTTCCAATGATCAAATCCAGGATTACTTTGATACCTGCCCAGCATTCCGACAGCAAAACTGATGTCTGGCCTAGTACAAGTCTGAGCATACATCAAGCTCCCAACAACAGATTCATAAGGAATTCTTTCCATTTCTGTGCGTTCCAATTCATTCTTTGGGCATTGCATAAGGTTGAATTTATCTCCTTTCTGAATTGGAACAACACTTGCAGAGCACTTTTCCATCTTAAATCTCTCTAAAACTTTATTAATATATGCTTTCTGAGACAGTCCTAACATTCCTTGTGATCTATCACGGAATATTTCAATTCCTATCACATAGGATGCCTCACCCATATCTTTCATTTCGAAGTTCATAGAGAGAAATTTCTTGGTCTCAAGTAATAAGCCAAGATCATTTGTAGCCAGCAAGATGTCATCAACATACAGAATCAGAAATATAAACTTGCTCCCACTAACCTTCAGATATATACACTGATCAATAGTATTTTCTTTAAATCCAAAGGAAACAACAGTATCATTAAACTTAAGATACCATTGTCGGGAGGCTTGTTTAAGTCTGTATATTGACTTCTTAAGTTTACACACCATGTGTTCCTTTCTTTTTACTGGAAAACCCTCAGGTTGATTCATATAAACCTCTTCCTCTAAATTTCCATTCAGAAAAGCAGTTTTCACATCCATTTGATGTAACTCTAAATCATAATGAACTACTATTGCCATAATAATTCTAAATGAGTCTTTTTTGGAGACAGGTGAAAATGTCTCTTTATAGTCAATGCCATCTTTCTGAGTAAAACCTTTGGCAATAAGTCTAACCTTAAATCTTTCAACATTGCCATTTGAGTCGCGTTTGGTCTTAAAGACCCATTTACACCCGACTCTTTTACAACCTTCAGGCAATTCAACAAGATCCCAGACTTCATCATGATCCATTGATTTTAACTCTTCTTTCATAGCATCTAACCATTTATTATTATTGGCACTTTCCATGACTTGTGAAAATGAAACTGGATCATCATCAACTCCTAAGTCAAATTCTGACTCTTGTAAATAGACCACATAATCATTAGAAATAGCAGATCTCCTTTATCTTTGAGATCTTCTTAATGCTATTAGTTCATGTGGTTCGCCTGTTATAGGTTCATTGGTGATAGCTTCATTATGGGGTATTTCATCAATCATTTGTTGTTCTTCTAAGTTGTCAAACTGTTCTACAACTGTGGGAACAACAATTTTCCAAGAAGTTCTAGGTAAAGGAACTTGTACCTTAAATTCTTGGATTTCCACCTTTCGTGGTTCTACACTCCCACTAATTTCACCATTTTCAATGAACCTAGCATTGCCAGTTTCAACAATTCTTGTACTATGGTTAGGACAATAAAATCTATACTCTTTTGATTTTTCTAGATAACCAATGAAGAAACCACTGATTGTTCTTGAATCCAGTTTCTTTTCATGTGGATTATAAATTCTTATTTCTGCCGGGCAACCCCAAACATGCAGGTGCCTTAAACTGGGTTTCCTTCCTGTCCATAGTTCAAAAGGAGTTTTTGAAACTACCTTACTAGGAACCTTGTTTAACAAGTACATGGCAGTTTTTAAAGCATGCATCCACAACGATAAGGGTAAAGAAGAAAAACTCAACATACTCCTAACCATATTCATTAGAGTACGATTACGCCTTTCTGCAACACCATTTTGTTGTGGTGTTCCTGACATTGTGTATTGGGCACATATGCCACGCTTTTCAAGGAATTTAGCAAATGGGCCAGGGCATTGTCCAGTTTCATCATATTTTCCATAATATTCACTACCTCTGTCAGACCTGATAACTTTCACCTTTCTATCTAATTGTCTTTCTACCTCCGTGAAAAATATCTCTAAGACATCTATTGACTGAGATTTTTCATGTAACAAATAAATATAGCCATAACGTGAAAAGTCATCAATGAAAGTGATAAAATACTTTTCTCCACCAAAAGATGGAACATGAAAAGGCCCACATATATCGGTGTGTATAAGTTCAAGGAGCTGTGTGCTTTTTGTGGCTACTTTCTTAATTGTGTGTTTTGTATATTTTCCTTTAATACAATTCATGCATATGTTAAGATCAGTAAAATCCAAATCTGGAAGGATTTCATTCTTTACCAATCTCACTATTCTTTCTTTGGATATGTGACCCAAACGTTTATGCCATAAGTAAGCTGAACTTTCATTAATTAACCCACGTTTAGTACCAACATTATGATGCAAGGTTAGAAGAGTCTCAGCAAAAAAGTTATCAAGTTTTAATTTGTACAAACCATAAGATAAAATGTCAGAACCAATGAGATGATTATGTTTGAATAAACTAAAACATCCATTCCCAAATTTAAAAGAGTATCCAGCTGTATCAAGTTTAGACAAAGAGACTAAATTTCTAGAAACAGAAGGAACATAAAAGGTTTGAAAAAGATCTAAATGATGTCCAGTATCTAAAATCAAACGATAGGTCCCAATGGCTTCAACTGGAGTTTTGACTCGGTTTCCCATGAAGACAAACTTTTCATTTGGATTTATGGTTTGGGTTGTAAGGAATCCCTGCATCGTATTAGAAACATGAGTGGTACAACTAGAATCAATCCACCAAGTATTGTAAGGAACTTCAATTAAATTTGATTCGAAACATACTAAAGCACTAGGCTTACCCTTCTTTTCGAACCATGCCTTGCGTTTAGGGCAATCTTTCTGATAGTGTCCAGATTTCTTACAGAAATGACACTTATCATTCTTTTGTTCCTTCTTGTGGATTGGGGCAGATGACTCATTAACTTGATGTAGTCCTTGCTTGCACTTTTCATTCTTCTTTACGTGCTTCTTACCAGCTCCTTGATGACCCATGAGATTAATTGAATGAATTCCTTGTTTCTTCAGCCTGCCTTCCTCTTGAATGAGCATGTTATGCAATTCATGCACATTCCATTTATCCTTAATTGTCACGACCCTAATTTTAGGGCACGTGAAACACGTATATCATGAACATATATTTTCCATAAACATGAATATTCCAATCATTTATCATAGAAATAGATACATATAGATTCTTCCATACATATTCCATATATAAATTAAGTCCATAATCATCAGAGTAACAGCAAAAGCAAGGATCCTTCCTGTGACGTTCAGAGCAACTCTAGAGTACAAATATTTTACAAATATAAAACATCGAGAGTCTAGAAACAATGTAGGCTCACCACTGAAGTACGACCTCTAGTCGAGCACGTGGCTGTTGGACCAAACTCTATGTCTTTATCTGAAAAATAGATCCACATCGTGTAGTGAGTTTTACAACTCAGTGAGCAGATAATACCTCCTATGACCTCTTAGGTCAACATATGGATGTACTCATATAATAAAATTTATATTATCAAAAATTACATTGTAGAAGTACATCCACATGGGACCCGCATTTTTAAATATTCTCTATTCCAAAAATCATAATCAGGTCTTTCAAACCGTATATGCGATATTGTATAAACAATGCTCATATCAAGTTCAAAATCATATTCAATACTGTAAATCATTAATCAAATTATGCTATGCATCACAACATTTCTCATAAAATATTCGGAGGATCCCATATCAGAACCACCATACCAGAGTTTGACCCCTTCCGTACTTTGGTGGTATAGGATTTGCCTAAACTCAGCATCCCGCTGAGGTTTGCCCTACTACCATTCAAGAGGACATGCGAAAGAACTCTGTATGGGTCTTTCCCAAGCACACAGCAAGGGAAGGCAAATAACATCTTATATAACTGGCATCTCGCCCATATATAGGAGGCATTCCGCTCTCCTTCACATATAATCTCTCGTGTGATGGCCCTCACACGAGGCTAGCACCACCTCCCCTGCTAACTGAGGCAATCAAGGTGCGCACCAAGGCTAACATCAGCTGCTGTTAGCAGACAGTGTTTCCAATAGGATTCCTCCACAGAAAATACCATATGCACATATGCCATATAATCCAGTATAAATTCTCAATATAATACAGACTTTCAGTCTCAAAATACTCATATGTTAAAACTTCCCATTCAGGGAAAACATGTATACATGCCCATATCCGAGGCAAACATATCACTGTAAAATCAATGTCACATGTATAACATATTTTCTTTGCCATGTAATGCGAAATACATGTAAAAATCACATGTTCAATGTATTTCAAAATTCATATGTTATAAAGTACCCATTCAGGGTTTATCACATATATATGCCATTTCTCTAGGCAATCATATATCTTTATAAATCAATGTCACGTGTATAAATATTCACTTTATCATTTAATGAGAAATACATGTGAAATCATATACACCATGAGTTCATAAATTCATTTTCAAAACTATACTCTTCTTGAACTGTATTTCAAAATGTAAGCATATCAGATCGTTTTAATGCATTTCAGAAACATATCACAGTGTGTATATCTCATAAACATAATCATATACATATTCAAGTATCAAGAAGAGTATAGGCAAGTCATAGGGAGAATCATCTACTCACAGGGTAAGGGCTCCGAATGCTCTTTTCTAGCCTGAATTTGACCAAACAAACTTCAAAAATGTGTCCGGGGGGTCCAAAAACCTAGGAAATGACTTCCGGGGCTTGGTCAACACTGGTCAACGCAAGGGGATACTATTCACCGCCGGAGTTACTATTCATCCGCACTATTCATAGCCGAAATCACTATTCACCCGCCACTATTCACGGCCAAAATCACTATTCACCGCCATACAAAAAGTTACCAAATCATCAAAACGAATTCATATCCTAATGTTTATCAAGCTTCTGAACCTATCTACGGTGTCAGATTTCTAATTTGAGGTCTCTAAGTAAGAGTTTGAGAAATTACCTTTTACCGAGATTTTCTACTTCAGATCTACGGCGATTCAACGATGGATTTAAAAAATTGATCGTTCAGAACTAAAGTATTCTTCATCCTGAATCCAGAAATACCCTTAGTTTTTAGATCGGAAGCTTATAGGCACTCCAGATCTAGAGAGAAAGTTGAAGTTACTATTCATCACTATGCATTACTATGCACCTTCTTCATTTTTCTCTCCCCCAAACTGATACCCGTCCCCGGTTTTCGTTTTATAACTTGCCTCTCTTTTTTTTTTAAAATATAATAATAATTATTAATAATTAATAATGAGATTTTCTTTATATAAATTCATATAAATTCCGTTTTGCATCTAAAAATATTCTAAAAATTTCTAAAAATTTCCATTCTCATAAATCTTTAGTTTAACTCTTAAATCATACTTTTTCTTGATAAAAATATCAATAAAACAAATTACAAAATAAATATCTTTATACATAATAAAATGAAGAATATTTCTAAAAATATAACAAAAATTCATTTGAGGCCGGTATAATTATTTTAATTAAAAGTCTACTTACTTTTAGCAAGGCATAACCATTTTTGAACAAATAAAAATATATTTGCTTATAGTACGTGCCAAAATATAAATTATCATATTTTCTTTAATTGAAATTTTCGCTAAATTTTACGGTTATTACATTAATGGTGTTGTAACCCATTTGGAATGTAGCATACTCAGAAGGCAAGGAGTTCAAAATGAACTGCACAAGGAAGTTTTCATTCACCTCCATTCCCATGGACTTCAGTTTGGCTGCTATACTTGTCATCTCAGTGACATGCTCATGCATAGTACATGAACCATCAAATTTCATCGTGATTAATGTACTCATTAATGACCCAGCTGATGACTTATCAGCAATATTAGACTGGGAGCGCTCTTCCACAAAGTTCATGTATTCCTTTACACTTTCAGTTTTAGAAATTGTGGACTTAATGTTGTTTGCTACTGTCATTCGCATTAATATTAGGCTCAGTAGATTAGATCTTTCCCAAGCTTTATGGAGAGATCTCTGTTCTGTGCTACTTAAATCAGTAAGAGCAGCAGGCTTATCAGTTAGGAGTGTTAAATCAAGATCCAAAACACCTAAGCGAAATTGGATCTGTTCACGCCACTCAGAGAAGTTAAGCCCATTATACTTTAATATAGACAAAACTTGCGAATGAAGAGAAACAGGGACTGATGCTACAAACAGATAAAATGCTCATACATTAATGCTTTGAGTCATAATTTAAATGCATAACTCAGATTCAGATAGTATCATCAATAAATATACATTAAAGTCCACATTTGGGTGATCCAACAATGCACAGCAATAAACATAATTGATGCTTAATTTAATCTAACATAATTGGTAATTACATATACTCTAATTTGACATGTTTGTTATCTTTGGATATACTAAACAAATCAAATAAAGTACATTAATTATCCACATTCATGTTTTTGACTATAAAACTAACTAATCAACCTTTGGGCGATCCTTAAATATTTTATAGCCAATAACTTTTAATATACCCATAAATAAACCATCACTATATCATTCATAAGCATCAAAATTCATGGATAATTGAAAAATAAAATCATGATATAATTTAGAATTAAATTTCTTAATGATTTGACCACTTTGGTGATTAACAAATCTTACATAATATAATTCTAAAATTACAAACATACTTTCAAATAATATTCATATATAATACAATTATAATTACAACAAATTATATATGATTGCATCATCTAAATCAAGTGGAAAATCCACCAACAAAAGTGACGTAGGAATATAATAAAGCCAATAAAAGTTATCAAATAAAGTAAAATGGCATCATCAAAAGTGGAGCCGCATCAAGAAAGCCAATAACATATAATAATGCCAATTTAATAAAGCCTAATTAAATTGCTTGCTGTTAAGGCGTTTCAGGTTTGTTGCCAGAAGTCATGCATCACGCGGAAAAACAAAGAAAATTGTGGGAGAAATATGATTTCTGAAAAGCCGATTTTTGCATTAATCAATTGAACATAATTTCAATTTTGCACAATACTATTTCAGAGAAACTATCAACGTTATGCGGAAAACATAAAATTCTGAAAAAAAAACAATTATTTAATCCTTAATCTTTGAAAATAAAAATCAACAATCTTAATTGAAAAATCATAAGTTCCAAAACCTGGCTCTGATACCACAGGTAAGTTATTCATAATTTATTCAAATTAAAGCTCTAATTTTGAATAACTCATTATGCCCTATAATCTTAGAACTTTATGATTCTCACAAAAAATAATAATTGAATGAAGACATATCCATAATGTTTATCTTGTAAATAAACTTACAGTAGATGAAAATCTCAAGAAAACCATATTTCTCTCTCTTCACCCCTTTAGGTTTGACGTACGTTTCTTGATAGAGAGAAAATTGTCACATACTGGGCAAAGAGAGGACCGGTTTCTAATATAGAGTCTTTAATATACATGTACCATCAACATGTATATCCATTAAGAGAATATCTCTCTTATTGGCCAATAGAATTTTAGCATTCAAACATTATTAGATCATAATTATCCTTAAGTAATAATTATCATTAAATTCATAGTTATCACAAAATCATTATTATCATTAAGTTATTATTATATTTAAATAAATAAATATAATAAAATACATATCTAAAATACATGGGCCACTAATAAAATATCTAACAGGAACATCCAAAGAATTTATTTCATCTAGCATGCCGGATAAGGTTCAGCCGGATTTGAAACTTCAGAATTCTTCAAACGTCAGTGAGGAAGTCAAACCAAAGGAGAAAAGTATAAAGGTGTCGGAGAAGTCTAGTGGAAAGAAAGACGAGAACCAAAAGGATGGATCTCAGAGTCAGATAACTTCCGCCATGCCCAGTGGAGTCCATGAGAAAAGTTCTGAATCAACAGGGACAAAAGAAAGCTGGACATTGAACTTCCCACTATTTGATCAAAAATCATGTGGAGAACTATTTTTTATGGCAATAAATTGTTATTTTGATTTTCGAAATGTATATATACTTTTTAATTTGGTCTTTTAAAATTTTACTTTCTTATTGCAACCCTTTAAAGATTATTTTGTCCTTAAAAATATCTGACTTAATAAATAATTTAAGTAAAAACCTGATTTAAATAAATTTTTGATTTAATTATTGAAATATATATGTTGAATATCTATTAATAAATTAACGCGTGATGACAACCTTTTTTAATATAGGAAAGGATTTAAATGAAAGTAGAGAAATCAAATTGAAGTAAGTGTATTTTTAAAACGTTGACTCCAAAATTTAAGATACTCTCTGGTCAATGCGAAGCAATCTTTATTGTCCGTTACGCTGTAGAATTGACCAAGTTGCGTAAGAGTGTGAACAAGAGATAAAGAGGTCTTCTTAGGGGACGGGGCTTCTCTGCAATGGGAACGCTGGAAATTAGATGTCGGTGGTTGACGAACGACGACTTCCTCCATGGGGAAGACGAAATTCTCATCACGTTGTTACATTTGATTTGTATTAATTGAATCTGGGTAATTGAAAATTTTTATCATAAAGGTTACATAATTTTCATTATTCTTCATATTTATTTTTTTTAAAAAAATATTTTTACCGATATAAAAGTTTTCATGACATACGAGGCGAGATATTATTTATCTTTATTTATTTTTACTATCGTGTGCATCTCTTCACCCAATTGAATGAAAGATTAATTTTCTTTGAATTAAGAGTATAATTAGTAAAAGTTTTTCTCAAATTAGCTTCCGCAAAAATTGAACCTTCACTGCGACCTGTCAATTTTATATAAATATTATAGTATTTAAGATTTATATACTTAGTATGAAAACTAGAATTAATTATAAAATTGATATAATAATATCAAATATAATTAAAAAAAATTAAAAAGAAGTTTGATTATTCTATAACACTCTAGTATTTTATTTTTTGTCATACAGCAAGAGTACGTTTAAAAAAAATTCTTATAAATGCTGTTTCTAAAATTTGAATATAAATAATAATCAAAATAAGAAAGTATAATTCCTTGATCAACACTGAACATTTTAGATATAATTAAGTTAAATAGAAGTATCCGGCTATGTTTAAAGTACCAAAATCAATTGAGGATGCTTCAAACGCTTCCATAATTAAAGTCACCACTCTCGGAAGAAACACTCGCTGCTTGTCCCTAGCAATCTATTTTTAGTATAGACATAATCTAAGTGACTTGGGTTATTTTATTGCTTCAGAAAAATGACAAATTAAATTAAACAGCAAACTATGGAACTCTCAAATGATCAAATTTTAATTTAGTGGTGAAAATTTTAAGGTTGAACTCGTAAAAAATATATATATAAAAAAGTAACTGTGAATCAAATGAAATTTATCTTATATTCATATCAAGATGTCAAAAAAAAACAATTTCTGAGGTAATATTAAAATGTAATATTCTAATATTCTAATATTCTAATATAATTAAAAGATATATTCTTGTTATCACTGTGCGGACTCATTCCATCTCCTCACAAATTCATGAACAAAGTCTTACAATAAATGAAATTTTAAGATATACCGAGCTATTTTTGGCACAAGGACAAATTAAGTGAAGTGGCACCATTCATTTTTGGGGACAAAAAGTTGAGTAAGTGTTTTGTAGTATCCGCAGGAATCAAGGCACCTTTTTTTATATGGAAAGGAAGAGTCCATCTAGCAATTCTTTACCTAAATTATAGTTTATGTTATATATTTTGGCTCAAAATTAATTTATTTATTTTTATTTAAAGTGGACCATTTAGTTTATTTTATAATTTTTTATATAATTACTTAGGTTATGTTTGGCAAAAATAGCTGATAAGCTAACTGAAAGTTTAAAAATTAGCTGAAAGCTGAAAAGTTAATTTTTAGCTGAAACCTGTTGGCTGAAAACTGAAAACTATTAAGTTAATTTATTGAATTACAAGTGTTTGGTAAAATATCAATTGAATTAGCTGATAAATGTAAAATGATATAAAAGGATATACTTATATAAAATTTATCATTTTTTGTTAGTAATTACACTTCATTATGTAATTTCAAAAAATACAAAATAAACATATCATATAGTGTCCCACAATAAATTAATAATATTGTTGCGAATCTCTTTTATCTTAGTAGATGTCTCTAAATTTTTATTGTTTGTGTTACTATCAATAATATATAAAAGTTCATTATAGGGTATATAATTTGGATATTGTTTGAACATAGTAAAAATAGTGTCATATTGTGAGTATGATAGTATTGGAATTTGAATAAAATAATAAGGATAAAAAAAGAATAAAATTATAAAAGCTATCAGCTGATAGCTAAAAGTTATACGCTACTTGAAGTAGCGTATGATAAAAAGCTATAAGCTATTCAAATAAACTTGTTTACCAAACATCTCTAATTTGATCAAACAAGCTTATAAACTAGTCAAATACGCTATAAGCTAGCTTATTTGACTTGCCAAACATACTCTTAGGTTATGTTTGGCAAAAATAGCTGATAAGTTAGCTGAAAGTTTAAAAATTAACTAAAAGCTGAAAACCTAATTTTTAGCTGAAAGCTGAAAGCTGTTAAGCTAATTTATTGAATTATAAGTATTTGGTAAAATTATCTATGGAATTAGCTGATAAATATAAAATGACATAAAAAAAAAATATTTATATAAAATTTATTATGTTTTATTAGTAATTACACTTCATTATGTAATCCCAAAAAATACAAAATAAACATATTATATAGTGTCCCACAATAAATTAGTAATATTGTTGCGAATCTCTTTTATATTAGTAGATGTCTCTAAATTTTTATTTTTTGTGTCACTATCAATAATATATAGAAGTTCATCATAGGGTATGTAATTTAAATATTGTTTGAACATAGTAAAAACAGTAACATCTTATGAGTAGGATAGTGTTGGAATTTGAATAAAATAATAAGGATAAAAAAAGAATAAAATTATAAAAACTATCAGCTAAAAACTATATGCTACTTAAAGTAGCGTATGAAAATACGTTATAAGCTACTCAAATAAATTTGTTTACCAAACACTTCTAATTTGATCAAACAAACTTATAAGTTAGTCAAATACACTATAAATTAGCTTATTTGACTTGCCAAACATATTCTTAGTCCTCTCGTAATTTTTTTTTATTTAAATTTTAATATCGTCATCATGTAAATGTTAAAATAATGAATATTTTATTATCACTAATATATTTTATTTATACTTTTTACAATTTTATAGTATTATGAAGTTATTATCAAAATTGAGCTAATTAATTCAATTTTTAGATATTATTTTCACCTTATCAATGATTTCATAACAAATAAAACTATTTATTTTTGTGAGTTCCGTTGTAGTACAGATAATTATGTAATGTACTTTTGTGTGGTAAATATGAGAATTTTCTGCTTTACACTCCAATGTATGTTTTAGTTTCAGTATAGACAGTTCTGTTTAAAGAATTATTTTGCCGTCACTTTCTAAGAATAATGCTGTTCTTTATGGTTCATTGGGGTTCAGCCACTTCGATCAAATGCTTTTTCTGTTTTTGTCACGCAAAATTTTTCCTTCAGACATTCATTTTTTATTAGGGAAAAGCTATAAAATACTAATGTTAAATACTTAATTTTAAAAAAAAATCAAACAATATACCCATTTACAAGCCTTAACTTTTAGAACATCATTGAAAAAATTTTAAAGTATAAGAATTTATTTAAAATCTTTGCTTTAAATACACTTTTAGTCTCACTGTTTTGTGAAATACATCAATTTAGTTCTTAAAATTTTTTATGTGTTAGTTTGGTTATTTATGATTCACCAAATGTGTCAAAACAATTTCAATTTTTGCTAACGTTACTATTAATTTGCCGAATGTCTAGTATTGTACTTTAAAAAAAAAATCCCAATTAATATGTTTAAAATACTCTCCCGTGAGGAATGTGTACAGACATTACCACTCATTGTGTGCTGGGAACATTATGTTTGTTGTTAGAGAATTATTGTTTAAGGTTTTGTAAAGCAATCACAATCAGAGTGCATATTTGAAATAACAATTTCGTGTACTTTTCTGCCAATTCCAATCGATTAAACAAAATGGAGATGAGAGAGTGAGATAATTTATCTGAAGAAGATCAATGAAGATGAAAACCTTGTAAAAATTTACAGAAAAAAAGAAAAGAATGGAAGAGGAAAGGAAGATATTTACTTCAAGAAAGGCCATGAGAATAAGGGAAGACGAAGAGGAAGTGAGTGGCCGAAGGAGCAGAGGAATTGCTTGTAATTTTATTTTTTTCCTTTAAAATAGGATAGTTACAATTCTTTTTTAGTAGCAGTCTGATAAAGTGTTGCTTTATTTCATTTTTGTTGTAGTGAGAAAACATTTTTCTTCTACATTAAATTGAAGAACGGGAACAACGACAAATAGAAGTAAAGATGGAGAATAGGGAATGATTTCCTATCTCTGTTCGCGCTGTTAAAGATCATAATAAATCATTTATGGACCTTAACTTTATAATTTAAACTTTTCAATTAAATAATTCTTGAAATCTATTCTTTTGAAATAAAATACAAAGTATAGTGAAATTCACACTTCAAATCTAAAGATTATTCATGTGAAAGAGTTTGTTAGAGATCATAATAAAACTTTTATGGACTTTTACTCAGTTTAAACTTTTAAGTTGAAATAATTTGTGACAGACCCTAACATAAAATTGTTAAATTATGTAATCATACAACATAAAAATAAAATAATTATTTGATATAATTAATAATAAACATGTATAATTTCTCATTTATATAATTCAATTTCCATACTCTTACATCATATCGATTTTCATCCCACCCTCAATGTGTGACTTTATTCTATATGATAAACGAAGCTCGATAACTTAGATACTACCCTTAATAGCTGAGCTATAACTTTTGTCATAGAACCTAGACCAAAGCATAACACCTCCATATTTAGGGGAGCCCTTAATTGCCGGGAGCACCTCAGAAGTAAGTGTTGGTTTTTGGGAATTTAGTCCCACATCGGAAGTTTGTTGAATTTGGGAAGGGTCCTTAGCCTATAAAAGGAACCCTCCCCCTTAGTAAACAACACACCAAACTTTGTAGCCTTTTGACTCTTCTAAAGGCTTAGTTGATTTTCTCTCTTTTGTATTTTGTTTGAGGAATATATTTGTAGTGGTGTCCGGGGACGTAGGCACAATTGGCCGAACCTCGTCAAATCCTGGTATTCTCTTTATTTGCTTTTCTGCTCTTTATTTATCATTATTAGCCATTGTTAAATTTGCTATTGGTGGAAAAATAGCTCAATTTCCACAACAATTGGTATCAGAGCTTTTGGTTGCGATTTCTCTTGAAAATTTTAGTATGCTCTGTGGTTGCGGTTTTAACTGATCTTCCACATCAGAAAAAATTTCTTGAGATTTTTTTGTAAAGTTGGTGTTAAAATTACTAGTAAAATATTGTCTAATTAAGTGCATGTCTAGGAAAGTTCTGTCTAAGGAAACTGGTTTTTAAGTGGGACCGTGTGACCCCTCCAGTTTTTCCTGGGAATTTTCCTGGTGCATTTTTTTCAGGCTAAATTATTACTAGTAATTTTTTCACTTTTGAGCAAAAATGGCTGATGATAAAGAGCAGACTCAGAAAGCCACAGTTTCCACTACATCAACTTCGGCAGCTTCTTCGTCGTCAATTTTGACGAGATTTGCTGCGCCAAATGCAAGATTTGCGGTGGAGATTTTTGACGGTACGGGTCATTTCGGAATGTGGCAAGGTGAAGTTCTAGACGCGCTTTTCCAGCAAGGTCTAGATATTGCTATTGAAGAGGAGAAACCAGATGAAATTGAAGAAAAAGAATGGAAGACCATCAATCGGTTGGCGTGTGGTACTATTCGATCATGCCTTTCTAGAGAGCAGAAATATTCCTTCTCAAAGGAAACTTCTGCAAGTAAGCTGTGGAAGGCATTGGAAGAGAAATTCTTGAAGAAGAGCGGTCACAATAAGCTCTTTATGAAGAAGAAATTGTTCCGGTTTAGTTATCAACCGGGTACCACCATGAACGATCATATTACTGCTTTTAACAAGGCAGTAGCTGATTTGAGGAACCTTGATGAAACCTTCAAAGATGAAGATCTGGCATTGATGTTGCTGTTTTCACTTCCTGAAGAGTATGAATTTATAGAAGCTATGTTACTTCATGGGAAAGAGAAAGTTTCCCTCGGTGAAGTATGTAGTACTCTATATAGTCATGAATTGAGGAAAAAAGACAGGGAGGAAAGCAAGCATGCGGAGGTGGTTGCAGAAGCACTGGTAGCTAGAGGCAGACCACAAAGCCAGAAGAAAGGAAGAAGAGGAAAATCTCAGTCGAGAGGCAGACCGAGTAAAGATGAATGTGCCTTTTGTAGAGAGAAGGGGCACTGGAAGAAAGATTGCCCTAAATTGAAAAATAAGGGCAAAGTTGACAAAGGCAAAGCTATTGCAGAAGCATGTGCTGCTGAGTACAGTGATGAAGATTCAGATCTTTCACTGGTTGCTACAACCTCCACAAGGCGATCTGACAAGTGGTTGTTTGACTCAGCATGCAACCAACATATGTGTTATATCCGGGAGTGGTTCTCTGAGTTCAAAGAAATAGACGGTGGAGTTGTTTACATGGGCAACGACACATTTTGTGAAACAACTGGAATCGGTTCAGTCTACTTAAAGAACCATGATGGATCAACTAGAGTTTTGACAGAGGTCAGGTATGTACCTGACATGAAGAAAAATCTCATCTCTTTGGGAGTCCTAGAATCCAAAGGATTGACGGTGACAATGCGAGATGGAGTTTTGAAGATAGTTTCTGGAGCTCTGGTGATGTTGAAAGGCACCCGGAAGAATAATTTGTATTACTATGATGGTAATACAATTGTTGGAACAGCTGCAGTTGCAACTCTTGATGATGAAGGGTCAGATGCAACTAAGTTGTGGCACATGCGATTAGGGCATGCAGGTGAAAAATCCTTGCAAATTCTTGCGAAACAAGGATTATTGAAAGATGTGAAAACCTGTAAGCTGGACTTCTGCGAGCATTGCGTGATGGGAAAGCAGAAGAGGGTGAAATTTGGCACTGCAATCCATGATACTAAAGGTATTCTGGATTATGTTCACTCTGATGTGTGGGGTCCTTCCAAGACAGCTTCTTTGGGAGGAAAACATTATTATGTTACATTTGTTGATGACTTCTCTCGAAGAGTGTGGGTGTACACTATGAAGTCAAAGGATGAAGTGTTAGATTGTTTCCTTAAGTGGAAAAAGATGATTGAAACTCAGACTGGCAAAAAGATCAAACGGCTTAGAACAGACAATGGAGGTGAATATCGAAGTGATCCGTTTGATAAAATTTGTCAAGATGAAGGTATTGTGAGACATTTTACAGTTAGATATACACCACAACAGAACGGGGTGGCTGAACGCATGAACCGGACATTGCTGGAGAAAGTTCGGTGTATGCTGTCCAATGCTGGGTTGGGCAGACAATTTTGGGCTGAGGCTGTGAGATATGCAAGCCATCTGGTTAACCGTTTACCATCAACTGCAATTGGTGGTAAAACTCCTTTGGAGATTTGGTCTGGAAAATCTGTTACTGATTATGATTCTTTACATGTATTTGGTTCCGCTGCATATTATCA
The DNA here is from genome assembly GCA_037074535.1 of Gleditsia sinensis. Lineage (NCBI taxonomy): Eukaryota > Viridiplantae > Streptophyta > Magnoliopsida > Fabales > Fabaceae > Gleditsia > Gleditsia sinensis. Next base: position 7,069,962 of record CM073468.1, on the reverse strand, counting down.
TGTGAAGGAATCGAAGTTGGATCCGAGAGCCAAGAAGGCGCTCTTTATGGGAATCACTACTGGTGTTAAAGGATACCGCCTCTGGTGTCTTGAGACCAAGAAGATAATCGTTAGCAGAGATGTCACCTTTGATGAATCTGCCATGTTGAAGAAGGTTGATATTCAACAGATCAATAGTACTCCGCAGCAGGTGGAGTTTGAAAGGAGAATAGACCCAGTTATGTACAAAGAAGGAGAAACTCCTTTGGCAGAAGAGGAGTCAAATAAAGAAGAGGTTCAAACCCAAGAATCTCACCAGCAAGAAGAACCAATTGCATTAAGGAAGCCACAACGGGTAAGACACAAACCTGCTCGATTTAGTGATATGGTGGCTCATGCATCTATAATAGTGAATGATGAAATTCCTACCACTTATCAAAAAGCAATTCAAAGTTCCGAAGATGGAGAGTGGAGGAATGCTATGAATGAAGAGATGCAGTCTCTTCATAAGAATCAGACATGGAAGCTAGCAAGTCTGCCGAAGGGAAAGAAGGCTATTAGATGCAAGTGGATATATGCAAAGAAAGAAGGATTTCCTAACAAGAATAGCATTCGCTACAAGGCGAGATTGGTAGCTAAAGGCTATGCTCAGATGGAGGGAATTGACTACAATGAAGTCTTTTCTCCAGTGGTAAAACATTCCTCCATCAGAATCTTACTGGCCTTGGTAGCTCAACTGGATTTGGAATTAGTTCAAATGGATGTAAAAACTGCATTTTTACATGGAGACTTGGAGGAGGAAATCTATATGACTCAGCCGGAAGGGTTCAAGGTTGCTGGAAAAGAAAATATGGTATGCAAACTTGAAAAATCATTGTACGGATTGAAGCAATCTCCAAGACAGTGGTACAAGCGATTTGACAAGTTTATGTTGGGGCAGAAGTACACAAGGAGCAAATATGATCACTGTGTGTATTTGCGCAAGCTACAAGATGGATCTTTTATCTATCTTCTTCTTTATGTTGATGATATGTTGATAGCTTCAAGGAATTCTGGAGAAATTGACAAGTTGAAAGCTCAACTGAAGCAAGAATTTGAGATGAAAGATTTAGGGGAAGCTAAGAAGATTCTCGGCATGGAGATAAATAGAGACAGACGATTGGGGCAACTTCGTCTAACTCAGAAACAATATCTGAGAAAGGTGCTGCAACGTTTTGGCATGGATGACAAGTCAAAACCTGTGAGTACTCCACTTGCTCCTCATATGAAACTTAGTGCTGATTTATCTCCGAAGAATGATGCTGAACGAGAATATATGGCGAAAGTTCCTTATGCAAATGCTGTTGGTAGCTTGATGTATGCAATGGTGTGTACGAGACCTGATATTTCACAAGCAGTTGGGGTTGTGAGCAGGTATATGCATGATCCTGGAAAAGGACATTGGCAAGCAGTAAAATGGATTTTACGGTACATTCGGAACACCGTGGATGTTGGGTTGTTATTTGAGCAGGATAAAAAGATTGGTCAATATGTAGTTGGATATTGTGATTCCGACTATGCTGGTGATTTGGACAAACGAAGATCAACTACCGGTTATGTGTTTACACTTGCAAAGGCACCGGTTAGTTGGAAGTCAACTTTGCAGTCAACAGTTGCTTTGTCTACAACAGAGGCAGAGTATATGGCTGTTACAGAGGCTGTTAAGGAGGCTATTTGGCTTCAAGGATTGCTGAAGGACTTGGGAGTTGGTCAGAAGCACGTCAAAGTGCATTGTGACAGTCAGAGTGCTATTTGTTTAGCAAAGAATCAAGTCTATCACGCACGCACGAAGCATATAGATGTTCGATACCATTTTGTAAGGGAGATTCTGGAAGAAGGTGAAATACTACTTCAGAAGATCCAGACAGCTGAAAATCCTGCAGATATGATGACCAAGATAGTGACATCGATCAAGTTTCAACATTGTATGGACTTGATCAATATTGTGAAGATTGCAGATGGATAGCACCGTAGGTGCTTTTGAAGACACTACTAGAGATAGTATTACTGTGAGAGAAAGTTTTGTAACTTTTGGGACTTTATTCCCAAGGTGGAGATTTGTTGGTTTTTGGGAATTTAGTCCCACATCGGAAGTTTGTTGAATTTGGGAAGGGTCCTTAGCCTATAAAAGGAACCCTCCCCCTTAGTAAACAACACACCAAACTTTGTAGCCTTTTGACTCTTCTAAAGGCTTAGTTGATTTTCTCTCTTTTGTATTTTGTTTGAGGAATATATTTGTAGTGGTGTCCGGGGACGTAGGCACAATTGGCCGAACCTCGTCAAATCCTGGTATTCTCTTTATTTGCTTTTCTGCTCTTTATTTATCATTATTAGCCATTGTTAAATTTGCTATTGGTGGAAAAATAGCTCAATTTCCACAACAGTAAGGACCTCAGGTGGTATATAGCCACTCCCAGCTGCATCTGGGGATGCAGGGAGCCCCAAGAAAATCTGACCAGCCTGAATAGAGTTCCACTGGTTCCAATAGCTCACGAGATTATCAGCATTCCCAGAGTATTGGCAAGGAGGATTGTTGTAGAATTGAACCCAAACATAGTCAAAAAGGCCAGTTTCTATGGCAGATTTAAGCCAAGTGTCTGGGAAGGGACATTGTGGAGCTGCACTTAGGATAACCTTGTTTCCCCCTTGGCTATGTTCTGATAAGGCTCTTGCTAGTTCATCCCAGTGTTGGGTTGTGCCTCCTTCAATGTCAAAATCTATTCCATCCAAAACTGCATCGCCTAATGGACGAGACCCAGATTGGCCCCCTAGATAGTTGTCCCATAAGTATTGTGCTACTTCCCTGCATCATTTTGGACAGACACATCATCTTTTCTTGCACCCAAAAATCAAAGAAATTTGATGTGGTAATTATGCATGATTTTAAATCTGATTCAAGGAAAAGGGCATAATGCACATTTCTAGTTTATCCCTTTTAGTTTGACACAATTAATTTGTCTTTGTGGTTTAAAGTGTCGTTTCATCTGATTTGTTTTATAATCACTTAACATTCATGTGGTATTTTTCATTCAAATTTTACTGAAATTAATCATGTAAATAAATGGTGTTTCATAGTAATTTGATGTTTAGATTAAACAACCAAATAATCTACAAATTGGCCAGAATTACAATGTGGTGAAGTTGATATTTCTAATTTTCAAATGTTAGATTAATTCCATCAATAAATTTAAAACACAATAAAACTGTTGAAATAGACTTTCTACAATAAAATTAATTATTTATTGTTTTAACATTCTTCTCGTCATTTTCATTGAAAAATAATTGTTATGCCACATGATGATTAAGTAGTAAGAAAATAAATTATCAGAGAATTAAATAACATATTTTAAACCAGAGGTAAACTAATCAGAATCACATAAGGATAAAATGTAATTTATCCAAAATTTTATGTTAAAATGGGCTGAATTTAAATTTCTTCGCTTCTACTTTCCCTTTCTTAAATATATATTTCAAAGAAAAAAAATAACTCCCCAAAGCCTAATTCTAAATGGTGTTTCTCCTCCTTCCCCTTACTCCTAAGCAAATAAATACATATGTAAATTGAAGTGCTTCTCAAATTACATGGAGAAATGCAAGTTCAGCAGCATCATATAATAATAAAGGAAAAAAATTGCAATTTTCTACCGTAATATTTATTTGTAATTGTAATTTTTTTCTTAATCTATTAATTTTTACAATAAATCTCTTAATTTATTTATCACACTGCATTTCACCCCTTATTTATAAATTTAATTATAGTTATATAAAACTATCAAAATAATCTTTATTTTTTGATATCCCATTTTATATTTCTCTTTATAAAAAAAGATATTTTGATAATTTCACATAACTATAATTAAATTGTATAAGAAAAAAGTATAATAGAACAGATAAATTAAAGAATCAATTGCAAAAATTAATAAACTAGAAAAAAATTACAATTAAAAAATATATAACTTCATGATAATAAAGTGCAGGATATCAGGAACCATATTAAAACTTGCCTAGCATCATCAGCAGAGGAAAGGTAATAGCTTCCAGCACCACCACCAATAGACAAGAGCACCTTAATTCCCTGGCTCTTGCAGTGGTCGATTTCGCCACTCAAAGAGGTGCACCCATTGCTGGTGGGGTCACAGTGCCCGGCAAGGTTGATTTGCGGGGTCTGCCCATTTCCGAACGTTGCCAGAAAACTTAGTATCACAAAGTTGTAATTCCCAGAATCGCAGGCTTCGGTCAAGCTACCTTCGCCTCCGTTCTGGCCCCAGTAAACGGCAATTCCAGCTGCGTTGGAAGTGTGGAAAAGGGTAAGAAGGAGAAAGTAGAGGAATCCTAATGGGGCTATTATTGCTCTGTTTGCCATTTTGCGTGGAAGAAGACGGTTTTGGTTTGCTAGTTGCTTGGGTGTGCCATTGTTGAGGCTGTAATGGCTATTTATAGCGTTAGTTTTAGGGGAAATTAAATTTAGTCAAAAGTTTTTCAGCTCAGTTCAGTCTACAATTTTCTGTGGAAGAATTTAGATTTTGAAATAATGCACTAAAACTAGATGGATATATATTTATAAAGTAAGATATTTAACCAAATGAGTTATATTTATGTCTGACACATATTTAAAATTTATATTTGATAAGATATGAATTTTTGAATTATATATAAATACTTTAAAATTTATCATGAGTGTTTATATCAATATCATGTTGTGTGTCTCAGTTTCTATATTTTTTAAATATCTATTTTATGGTGAAGTTTGGCAGGTTGGCATTAAGGCACTCTTAAGTAAACGCAATCCAGCCCAATCTACGAGTTTTGTAATTGCCTAACATGGTTTTCAGGAAAATTCTTAGGCTACACAAAGAATTACGAAATTAGTGGGTGTTTTCGGCTATGGAGTCTATTAACACATTCATTTTAATTCTTTCCTTTGATTCCTTCCAAAATCTGTGGGCGTGTTTGGTTTTTCCTTATTCTTATTTTTATTTTTATTTTTTGAAAACAAAAAATATGACAAAAATGTATTTAATAGAATTTGAGAAAAAAATATTTTTTGAAACTATTTTTTAAAATAGAATAAAAAGAATTTTTAGTATTTCTAAAAAATAACTAATAGTATTTTTGTAATCTTAAAAAAGATTCTATCATCAATATTAAAAAAAAATCGAAATATATAATCTCATAATTATTGAAGATGAAACTAAAAAAATAAATAATTTATATAATCATTTAAGCAATTTGATTTGAAATAAAGACGAACAAATTTTTCACTTCACAAAACAAAAAGTATATACTAAATAATAAAAATTTGTAGATGAAAATACATTTTAAAAAAAATAAAAAAGAGAATAAAAATAAATAAAATTAATCTTCCAAAACCAGAAGCTTAACTTTGCAAGGGACCTCAGAATTTCTTTAGTAGAGGAATATATGGCAAAAATTGAACTTCCCACTATCTGATCAAAAGTCGTGTGGAGAACTACGTTATGTGGTCACGAATTGCTATTTTGATTTTTGAGAAATATATATATATATATATATATATATATATATATATATATATATAATATTTTAAAATTTTGTTCTCTCATTTTAACCTTTCAAAAATTATTTTTATCTTTCAAAATATTTTTATATTAACATTGTTAATATATATTTGAAAATTTTACTTATGTAAACTAATAAAAAAAATTACTTAATTTAAGTGAAAACGTGATTTAATTAAATTTTTTAGTAGGATTGAAATGAAAGTAGAAAAATCAAATGGAAGAAAGTGTATTTTTGGAGAATCAAAATAATAATAATAATAATAGACTCTTAAATTCAAGATATTCTCTGATGAATGCGAAGCAGTCTTTATTGTCCACTAAGCTGCAGAATTGACCAGTTAAAAGTTATGTAAGAGTGTGAACAAGAGATAAAGAGGTCTTCTTAGGAGACGCCGAACTTAAAAAGGGAGTTATATATATGCAAAATTTTCCTCGAAGTTAGCAACCATTAATGCTTATTTTGACTGAAATGGGAATGGGAATGGCTGGAAAATAGATGTGGGTGATTGAAGAACGACGACTTCCACTATGGGAAAGACGGAATTCTCATCACGTTGTTACATTGGGTTTTTATTAATTGAAACTGGGAAAGATTTATAATTGTACGCAATTGAAAATTTTTAACATTATGGTTACATAATTATCATTATTCCTCATATTTATTTTAAATTGATTTTTAACTTATGAAACTTTTAAAGATGTAGGAAACGAAATATTATAGCTTTTTTTTAATATCAAATGTATTTCTTTATTTAATTGGATAGAAAACTAATTCTTCTTAAGTCAGAAAGTTCTCCAAGAATTGAATTTTTCTGTTTCTTGAGATTCAAAAATAGCCGCTATTGTTATAAATAGCTAACGATGAGTAAATATCATAGTATTTAAGATTTTTATATTTCATATAATAACTAAAAAAATTTATAAAAATATTTATTATAATTAAAAAAATTAAAAAAGATTTATTCTATAACACTTTAGTGTTTTAGTTTTTGTTATACGGTAAGAATAATTTTAGATCAATTTGTATCTTAATTGAAAAAAAAATTCTCTAAATGATCTTACAAACTAATTTTCTATATCAGTCTCATGTATTTTTAAAAATGTTTTTTTTTAATTTAAATATAAGTAATTAAAATAAGAAACACTCTTCTTTGATTAACACTAAATATTTTAGATATAATTAAGATACTAAATATATGTTAGTACCAAAATCAATTGAGGATACTTCAAATGCTTCCATAACTAAGAAACACTCCCTGGATGTCACTAGAAAGCTATCTTTAGTATAGGCATAAGATAAGTGACGTGGGTCATTTTAATGCTTCAGAAAAGTGACAAATTTAATTAAAGAGCAAACTATGAAACTCTCAAAGACCTTAATCAAATAATTAGTAGGTCTAGTTTGAGTTTATAAAAAAAATAACTGTCAAATAAGATTAATCTTATCCTTAAAAATGTAAAAATATTTGTGTCAAATTCAAAAAAATAATTAATAAAAAAAATTGAAGAGATAATATTCAAATATTGTAATATAATTAAAAGATATATTCTCATTATCACTCTGCCTTTTAGTACTCATTCCATATTTTCCCAAATTTATGAACAAAGTCTTAAAATAAATGAATTTTTAAGATACACCGACTCATTTTTGGCACAAGTACAAATTAAGTGAAGTGGCACCATTTATTTTTGTGTCGAAAGGGACAAAATTTTGAGTAAATATTTTGTATTATCCACCGGAATCAAGTCACCTTTTTTTTATATATTGAAAAGAAGTGTCCATCTAGAATATCTTTTCATAAATTATAGTTTATTTGATGTGATTTGGTTCAAAATTAATTTACATTTTTTTTATTTATTTAAAATATATCATTTAATTTCTTATAATTTATTATATAATTATTTAGTTATTTTATAATATTTTTATTTAAATTTTAATGTTATCATAATGTTAATATTTAGATAATGAAAAATTTTATTATTAATAAAATATTTCAGTTATAATTTGTAGATTTTTATATTGTTACGAAATTATTATTAAAATTAATTTAATTAATTCTATGTTTATATGTGTTTTGAGTAACAATAAACTATTTTAAGTACAAGTGAAATATATTTTAACTAATAAAATTATTTATTTTTAAATTTACATAATTATGTTGTTAAAGTTTAAATAAAAATATTATAAGATAATTAATTTATCGCATAAAAAAATAAAAGAGCTGAATTTATTCCACAACATCCTTTGCATTCTTTTTTTTTTTTTTAAGGTACAGAAACTGATAGTAACCACGATTATGTTTTTTGTTTTGGACTGGCGACATACCCACTTGAATTTATTCAATGGGCTGAGACTTGGATCGAGCCCAAGACTTCAGACCGTTCTCGTATATTCAAAGACAGTTCTCAGATGCCAATTCTAACAGTCTAGCCTCATCCAAAAAAAACAAACAACAGTCTAGCAACCTTTTTTTTTTTTTTTTTTGGTACTAACAGTAACAGGCAAGCTTTGAACAAAAGAAAAGTTGATACATCAGGCAAACGCATACACGTGGCAAGAAGTATCCAGAGGATTCGCCAGTAGGTAACGCGCGAAAGATCTCGAAAACAGGAGAAGGATTTCTCGTCAGTCTCTCGTTGAAGACATATCCTATATAAAGAGCGAATATCTCTGACACATTTCCATATTAGACAAAAACTTGAGAAAGAGTTTTGATCTCCTGCGACTGAGAGCACATATAAAGTGATCCGCCGGTTCTGGGTTGGTGGATAGATTTTGCACCGATAACTGAGTTATCTGGATCGTGTGGAACCGTTTGGCTGGTTTTTCTTTCTTGTTCTCTTGTTTGTTTCCCGAGAAAGTATTAATGTAAGTGATTCCTTCTCCTTCTCTGCAATGTTTAATTAATGATTGGCTTGTATATTGGTGTCTTCAAAGCTTGTTGTTTGGATGAGATTAAGAAATTGAAGTGAGATTTTGAGTGATAATTGTCTGTTGATATTAAATTTGGAAATTAAATGAGTTTAGAATCTCTGTTCTTACTTTATTTGTGTTGCTTGAAGAATGATCTTCAAATGCTTATATATAGCAGAGAATGAAGGAAGAGAATTGCCGCGCTCTTTAGTTTTGGAACTAAAGAAATGAACTATGATTTTTATTGCAGAAGTTGATTGAATCGTACAAAGGCAATTAACTTCAGACGAAACTGCTCTTTTTACTTCGATCTTTTGAATATATCACTATGTAGAACTGGTACATGGTATTTATTATTTGTTCTCTGATATATAATTTTCATTTTGACTAACTTGCATTGCACTCTTATTCCCTCTTAAAAGCAATTCGGTCATACTATTTTCAATTACATTATTTCTTAGAGCGATTTAGTATTAATTTAAAACATTTATTATGTTTCTAATTACTAAATACAAGTACTTAAAAATAATAATGATATAAGGTAATTATGAAATTTTTTTAAGACTTAACAAATAAGAATTCTAGCCAATGGTGCTCCATCCTTCGTTTTTACAATTTGTTGTCCACAATTTGCATTTGATTTTGTCAGGTCCTTCATTGTAAATCATGTTCCTAACTTTTTTTCTAATATTAATTATTTTCTTATTGGTCCACTTGTTTAAATGCAGAGCTATAGCTTTAGTAGCTTCCCCAGTTACCAAGGGCAGCTACTTTTCCTGAGAATAACTAGTCTTCCTCCCATTAACGCGAGTGAACATGATGCCTGTATACAGTAGCATGGACTCTCACCCATATCAGAGAAACCAAATGGCATTCCCTCATTATTGTACACCCGGCATTGAGACTATTCCCCCTCAAATGAATATGGATCCATCCAAACCACCCTTTGTTTATGAACAACCTTGGCCCTACACTGGCAGCTATGGACACCCAACTCCTATGCATGTTTGTTGTGGCTATAAAAACTTCCCTGGTTATTGTAGCCATAGACCTGCTTATCCTCATATTCCAGCTCCTTCATCAATGTACTTTTCTGGAGGGTGTCCTGCATATGCTCAACCTTTCTGTGCTCCCTTTGCCTCTCCACCACACTATACAATGGAGCTTCCTAGATATGAATATGATAAATGCATGCCCAGTGGATATCATTGCTGTGGGTGTCCTAATTACCCATTGAACCAGAAGGAAGGCAACAATGTGAAGATTGAGGAGCACGAACCTGATATTGAGAAGAAACTGAATGATGCTGTTGTCCCAAACCAGTTGAAAAATTATCCATATCCAGTTGTCTGGATTCCACCAGAGTACATGGGTAATAGAGAGCCAAGAAAGACTGTTGCAGCAGAAGTGGGTGATAAGGACAAGATAGAACAAAACAGAAAGCCTCCTGAATATGTTAGAGCTGGTCGACAGGAGCCAAAAGGCTGGAATGGATGGTTTCCATCAGATATTGATAGTCTTTCTAACATGCCGCAGGATGGCAATGGAAGAAGGAACAAGAATTGGCAGATTGACAATACTAAAAGGGGATCTGGAGATGGGAGAACAAACCAGGATCAACAGAGTGAAAATAAAAGGAGGGAATTTCCATTCCCTATTATCTGGATGCCTTACCACAATATGCAGGATGGTGGAAGGACAAACAATCAGGAGAGCGTTTCTACTCCAAAATCCATTCAAGAGGTACCTCCTACGGTCAATTCTGTTCCAGTAAATTCTCACTCTGGAGATGATGTTACTAACAGAAACAGTGTGAATGGGAGTGAGCTCAACATTGGTAGTTCAGATGTTACAGGAGAAGTAGCTAATGAGAAAAGCATCCCTGTGAAGCAGACGGAACTGCAACAAGCAAAAAATGACTCGGAGGGCACTAATAGAATAGTGAAAATAATTCCCGTCAAGCAAGCAGAAGCAAATGTGACTGACAAGGAGTCTCAGATCAATGAGAAAAGCCAATCCACGTCTCCACGAAAAACATCCAAGTTACCTCCTGTTTGTCTGAGAGTTGATCCATTACCAAAGAAGAAAAATTGCAATGAAAGTGCAAGGTCCCCAAGTCCTCCTTCCTCAAAAAAACGTTCCCAGGCAACAGCCGATGGAACATCCAAGGAATTTACTTCATCTAGCATGCTGGATAAGGTTCAGCCGGATTTGAAACTTCAGAATTCTTCAAACGTCAGTGAGGAAGTCAAAACAAAGGAGAAAAGTATAAAGGTGTCGGAAAAGTCTAGTGGAAAGAAAGACGAGAACCAAAAGGATGGATCTCAGAGTCAGATAACTTCCGCCATGCCCAGTGGAGTCCATGAGAAAAGTTCTGAATCAACAGGGACAAAAGAAAGCTGGACAAATAATGAGGAACAGAAGATTAAAGAAAATAGAGCAGAAAGAAAGGTAGACAGTGTGATAGCAGAGAAAGCAACTGAAGCCAGGGAAGCCAGGGATTCAACTAAACGAACTGATGATGAACAAAGAAAAGAGAAAAAGGTTTTTTCAAATGTAGAAGCTGCTGTTTTGATCCAAGCTGCTTATCGTGGTTTTCAGGTGAGGAAATGGGAACCATTAAAGAAATTGAAGCAGATAGCTGAAGTTAGTAAGCATGTGACTGATCTTAGGGGACGCATTCAAGCTTTAGAGACCTCTTCTGATTTTCAAAATGATGACAGACAAAGAGTTACAATTGGGGAGACCATAATGAGACTCCTGTTGAAGTTGGATACTATACAGGTATGATAATTTTATTTCAAAAAACACGGTTTAAATATGACCTAGTTCATTGTGAATGCATTGACAATCAGTATTTTATGTCACGTTTACATGTTGCAATACATTTCCTTTTCATTGTGAGCGCATTAATAATTACATTAGTGCGGAGATCATTTTATCTGATTTTGTTTGTAGTGTTGCTTCTTAGTTCAATGCTTTGCTTATATTTCTTTAATTTGGTCTATCTATCAGGGTTTGCATCCGAGTTTCAGGGAGATGAGAAAATCCCTGGCTAGAGAGCTTACATCCTTGCAAGAAAAGCTTGATTCTATTATGGCCAAAAAGTCTCAGCAGCAGATGGAGGAGTCATCTGCCAAAAAGCCAGTTGAGGATATTCCTCTGGTTACCCCGAATGGAGAATACAAACAAGAGCAGCCAGAAGAGAAGGTTGCGGAGCCTGGAAAGGACTCTTATGTGGCGATTGTTCATGGAAGTCATAATATGTCAGCGCAATGTCAGGGTCAGACTTCTATGAAGGATGGTGGCTATAAAGATGAGAAGTTGCGATCTCCGATTGATGATTATAACTGTGAATCTTTGTCAGAAGTTGATTCTGTATTCAATGAGGAAATAGAGCCACTGCCAGATGGAAAGGTTAATGAGTGTGTCAGCCACGTGGGTACAGTTGATGCATTTTCTGAAAGTGTTGCTTCTGAGACTGAAATGGCTGTGCAAAACAGAACCAAGTCAGAGTTGGAAGACATTCCCATTGAGGTTGATGACTTGGACATGAAAGCTTGGAAAGAATTGCCGCTGGGAGTTATTGATGAAGAGGAGCTTGCTGATGATTCTAAGAAGGATAAACAAAATAAAACAGGAAAGGAAGAGCCGCAACTTTCAGAGATCCGTGAAATGGCAGAGCTGCCAGTGGGATTACTCGATGATGATACCATGATGGATGGTTCTGCACATGATGATGCATCTTCAGAGATCCATGAAATGGCAGAGCTGCCAGTGGGATTACTAGATAAAGATAGCATAATGGATGGCTCTGAACATGATGTCGCATCTTCAGAGATCCATAAAATAGCAGACCTCCCAGTGGGATTACTTGATGACGATACAGCAACATCTGAAGTTGTGAAGCATGATGAAGCTGGAATTTCAAAGGAGGTTCTACAAGCTGTAGAAGGGGAATGTCATGCAGCTGCAAAACCAAGTTCCTCAGCAGATGATATTTCAACTGAAAATCAATTGAATCAGCAGCAGCTGGAAGAGCAAGGAGAAGAGGCGAAGACTACTGAGAAATCAGATGGTTGGATAAAAATTGAGTCCAAGAATGAACTCAAAGGGGATGTTGCATCGCTGGATGCCGACATTGAATGTCACTCAAGAAATGAAAATGAGCAACAATATGAGACAACAGAATATCAGTCTCTTCCTTCAGTCACAGAAAATGATGGTCATAATGCAGCAAATGGAGAAGCATTATCGGAAGTAAATAATATTCAGCTAGAACCAGTAGAATTTGGGTTGCATGCTGAGCAGGTAATTGATGGTGAAGCTGATCATAGGGAAGCTTTGGCTTTGCAGAAGGGTGAACAATCAGTAACATCAAAAGAACAAACCATTCCCGAGCATGATGGAGAGCTGGATGGTAATAAGAACTTGATCCAAGAGAATGAAAAGTTAAGGACGATGATGCAGAAGTTGCTTGAAGCTGGGAATGAACAATTAACTGTGATATCTAATTTAACAGGCAGAGTGAAGGACTTGGAGAAGAAACTAGCCAGAAAGAAGAAAGTAAGGACTAAACAGTGCAGGCCAGCAACTCCCAAACAATCTAGCAAGAAATCGTCAAATAATCCATTGCAAAGCAGAGCTGTTGGCGTTGCAATGTGAGATTACGTAATCTAATCTCTTCCATGGGGGATTGTGCATGTTGTAAAGTTGAGGTGGGGTCTGAGTTCCGTTGTACTACTGATAATTATGTAATGTACTTTTGTGTGTGAACTTCTGCTTTAGACTCCAGTGCATATTTTGGTTTCAGTATAGATAGTCTGTCTAAAGACCTTCTGAGAGCAATGCTTTTCTTTATGAATGACACTTCTTGATAAGCGAGGAAGATGTTTTACTGAACGAAGGGGAGTCTGATATTTCTATGATTATTATTATTTTATGAATTAATAGCAGTTACATTGGAAGCAACATCTAGCGAAAAGTCCGATAAACTATATATCCCTAGTTTTCTTTTTAAACGATGGATAATTAATTTTTAAAAAATATTAAGAAATTCTTAAATAAACCTATTTTTATTAAAAAGTGATGCTCTAAACTAATTAATTATCAATATATATATATAAATATATTAATATATTTATTCATTTTTGACATTATTAGATGTCTATTAATAATTAATTTAATTTTTAAAAATTGATAAATCAACTCTGTCTAACAACTTCGGTTATTCTTGAAAAATCCTTTTTCACCCCAAACAAAAAAAATAATATTTTTTAAAAAAAATATTTAATTTCAAAAAATCATATTCTAAATAAAATAAAATAAATACACCTACAGACTCCGGTTAATAGTTAATTGTCTACTACGATTACGATTATTTAGGTATAAAGTAAAATCATATATGTACATACATCGCCGGATAAGCCTTTCCGGTAGTCATATTGCATCCCTCCGTTTCTCTTTGGATTAAATCTCCGTCACCGACCTTTCTTTAATCTCCTTGGACTCTCTTTTCACAAAGAAACTCTCTGTCTACCCTAAGAATCGAACATTGTGTTTTCACCTCCGGAGCCTAACTCGCTTACCACCCAATAATGGCTTCCCCTGTGGAAGAAAATTACAGAGTTCTATCCGTCACAGTGAAATCTGCAGAACTGAACATTAAGCTCAGTAATGCCAAAACCTACGTTTGTGTGTACATGAACCCAGAAGGAAGGCTCTCCACCAAGAAGAAGAACATTACGAACAATAATAATAATAATAATTCCAACCCCACTTGGAATGATAGGTTTGTTTTCTCAATTTCAGATCACTCTTTGCACAATATAGGAACTTCAGTATGCTTCGAGATTCATAGTGAACGAAGAGTGCTAGGTTTTGGAGATTCATTGATAGGGGTTGCCACGTGCGACGTCAAGTCTCTACTGGATGGGTTTGATAAGTACGATGATAGTGATAATATGGAGGTGTTTGAAGATCCTAGGTATCCAAATATGTTTGCCTGTGATGATAATATAGGGAACGGAAGATCGAAGATAGTGAAAGGTCCAGGACCAAAGGCTTCGGCTTGTCTTGAAATTGTGAAGCAGGGAAGGAAGGAGATCATAAAGAAGGGAGTTCTGAAGGTGGAACTTGAGGTGGGTGAGACTATTTCTTGCTTGGGGAGGCTTCAATGGAAGAATATGGCTATGCCTTATGAAGAATTCATGGGTGATATTCAACCAAGTAAGGCTAACAAAATCAAGAAGAAGAAGTTTTCTTCCTGGGTGTGTTTTGTCTCCACTAGCAAATACAGAAATTAATTCACCAGTCTATTTTCTTTCTTTCTTTCTTTCTTACTTTTTTTCTTGGTTAATTCTATGGAGAGTTCTTTATCTCTCGAGATTGATCAGCTTTCTCACCATTAGATGTTTACTCTTGCAATGTGAATTAATTATTATTTTTTAGCTACATTAATATTAATCTATGGTGATGCTAATCTCTTTTTGTTTGTGCTTTTTTTTTGGGTAAAATCTTTTGTTTGTATATTCATATCAAAGAAATAAAATTATCTCTTCTATATACTATAATTCCATTTAAATTTATCCTCATGGTAAGCTAGGATATGCTTTCAAGATATTTTGTTTCGGTAGGATGGAAAGTGAAAAAATTATACATGAATCAAATTTTGCATACTTTTCAAAAACATAAACCATATAATTTTGAGCAATTTTTTTATTCTATTAAATAAAAATTTATTTTTTAAATCATAAACATATCAAAACATATTTTATGGTTATAAATTACATATTAAACCAACTATTTGATCTCTTGATTATTAGATTCATTTAACTTTTCTTCAATTTTTTTTAGTGTACTAGTTACTAAGTGTCTAAAAATATTAAAATTTTATCAAATATATTGATATTAATGTGCTATAGAATTGATATTTTCAAATATTAAAAAATAAATATTGTTGTTACTAGAATGATATTATTCAATATGCTCCTAACCCAGAATGATATTTCTACTTCTTACACTTTTTAATTATAAAAAAAAAATGAATAACTTATATAATAGAATTAAGTAAATTGATAAATTTAAATACCAAAATTTTAATTTAAAGTATATATTGCACAAATATTAAATCTAGGATATACTTATTAAATATATTCAAAAGGTGTGAAATTTTTTTCCCAAGCGTTTGTAAATTTTCAGATTTCTTACCAGTTATTTACAAAAAAAGGTTGTGGCCAGTACTGCCCCACCCGGCCCGGCCCAAAAACCCAATACACACGTTGGTCCCATACTCCCACCCACTTCCCTTCCTCACAAAAATTCCGTTACATTCACACTTCCCTCCCTTTCGGTCTCTCGCAAGACCGATCTTTATTCCTCTCTCTCTCTCTCTCTCAAAGAATGCTTCTTTCTTTCACCGGAATCACAACCGTTGATTCTTCATACTTCCGCTTCTTTCACTTATCACAACCCTTGGTTTCGCCGGAGATCGGAGAATTATGGTAGTAGCGTCGTGATTAGAGAGAGAGAGAGAGAGCGAAAGCGCAATGCCGGAGCCGCCGACGAATATGCAGCAAGTCTTGGAGATCAACTTGATCTCAGCTCAAGGTCTCAAACCGCCTTCATCTCCCCGGCGAAGGTTGCAAACCTACGCCGTCACCTGGGTCGACCCTTCCTCCAAGCTCCGAACCCGAGTCGATCAAATAGGCGGCGAGAATCCTACCTGGAACGATAAGTTCCTCTTCCGCGTCACGCCGGAGTTCCTTGCCAGCGAAACCTCCGCTGTCTCCGTTTCCATCTACGCCGTCGGCCTTCTCCGTGATAACCTCATCGGCACCGTGCGGTTCCTCATCAGCAACATTCTCAGCTCCGGCAGCGATAGCGACAGTGACACCATTAGGACCCCATCCTTTTGCGCAGTCCAGATACGCCGGCCCTCGGGGAGTTTTCAGGGCGTCATGAACATCGGTGCCACGGTGATTGAAGCCTCCGATTTCCCGGCGCTGAATGGGGTTTCCGCGATTGGATATCAGGACTTCATGGGAGGGAAGGCATACCGTGGGAAACGCCTCGATGGCCGGAGAAAGCATAAATCGAAGGACGGAGATGAAGTTTCCAGCGGATCTTGTGAGAATTCTTGCGCCGAATCTGTGGACTTTTCAGATGGCGCAGAGTCGTCGACTTCGTCCTCGTCCTCTACCTCGACGGCGCTGAAAGATTGGAACGGGATGAGAGAATTGGCGGGAAACAAGGGTCTGAAGGCTCCGGGATTCTTGTGTTGCTTGTTGACTCAGAGAAGGTCCCATCTTAGTCCAACCCACCCGAATATGAGCCCGGGGACCCGAGATTTGGAAAAGTAAAGAAACGGTCGAGACCACGCTGGACACCGTATGACCCCATACGAGACTTGACCAAGTAGGACTTGAAAGTAGAGCTGATGGACGGCGGAGATTATCATATAAACTTGAAAGTCAAGCTGATGAATAAATGGTAGAGGTGATGGCTTGACGAAGCCTTCCGTTTTTGTTCCTTCTCTTTTTTCTTTCCTTTTGACACATTTTAGCATTGCTTTTACGTCCCTTTAGAATATTTCTGTGACTCGGCTCCTCCATGTTTGTTGTTCAGAGTGGTACACTCTGTTGTGAAGTTCTTAGCTGTTGGCTTTCCATTCAAAATTTCCAAATTCTAGGATTTAAACCGAGGATGAGATTGTGCTAGAAAATAAAATTGAAAAAAATAATATTTCAATAATTTAAATTGTTTTAATTTTTTTAGGATTTTTATTTTTTTTGAAAAGAATAAGTAAGAAAAAATTTTATTATCCCTCGTATCATAGTTTTGGATGGGATTCTAATTTGTTATGTGGCACCATTTGGATGCAAAGTGTGGACTTTTATTAGATTTCATGCATTTTCGAAAAGTGTATTCTAATATTTGAGCTGTAGAAGAAGCATTTTTAAATAAAATTAATTTAATTAAAAATTTTATATATAAATAATATGAAAGTATCAATTTAATATTAAATCGGTGTTAATTTATATATCAATTTATATAAATATATTAAAAAATTATATTTAATATTAAATTTTAAATAATTATTTAACTCAATAATAACATTACAAACATCAAAATTTGGGCTCAAACTTAAAATTGAAACATTTCTATTCGAACTAAGTTTGGATCAGAATAAAGGGTTTGAAAATAAATCTTGTTTGGGCACTAGTTTGACACAGACAATTGTGGAGCAAATCTTGAGCCCAAATAGTAATTTTGAAAGTGAGTTGAGTTTGAACCTAAACTTAAATTATCACCATTATTTATCATCATATTACCCAACACTGTCTTGTTACCTTTTATAAAAAAAAAATTCAAACAAAACTACAAATTTTTAGTTTTTTTTATTTAAAGAAAGAATGAAACATTTTGTTATGAAACTATTTTTAAATATTTTTCATTAATTTTCTAACAATGTGTTTTTACTTTTAGCGCAAGAACTACCCCAAAGTGCAAATTCAGGAACACTTTACGCATCTGTCTCTTCAACCCAATTCATATTCAAGCAAACATTACATTAATTTTTAGAATTAGGAGTAAATTCTTTCTAATGACACTTTGTCTTTTATTTATGCTTCTTTTGTGAATTTTACCCCACTTACCATCAATAAAATATTGCTGTGCTCAGCCACATGATCTCAAGGACCTCATTTGGGCTTTTTGTCCTCAAATTGAAATTAGGTCGTTGGGTTTAGGCGGGGTCAATTAGTACAAGTATGGTTTGCCACCAAGAAAAACATTCAAACTTGGACTAGGCAACAACTTTGGGTCATCAAATCCAAACCATATTGAAATTGTTGATCCAAACAAAAGTTAAACCAAACGTCATGCTTTCTTTTTAGGAAATTTATAATTTTTCTCTCTAAATTTATAAGTTTTTTAAATTTTGTTCTTTAAATTCTTTTGATACATAAGTTGGTATATGGAAAAATCAAAATTGTTTTACTTTATTTTTTCTCGGGATTAATTTGCAATGAGTTTATTTTTTTAGACTAAAAGAAATATCACCATAAACAAGTTTAATAATTTAGAGACTAATTCAAAATTCAAAAAAAATCAAAACAATGAATTTATAAATTTAATAACTGAATTATTAGTTTATAGAGAGAGAGAGGGAGCTTAAAACATGCTCTCTCTCTCTCTCTCTCTCCTTGCCCACTCTCTTTCTAGGATGGAGGACAAGAGCTTTTTGCCTTTTTTTTTACTTTCGGTCCTTGTCATTTCTCATAGTCTAAATTTTTTTTATCCATTCCCATTCATTTTTCATGAAGAAAAGGGGAACCAATAAGATGTCAATATTTGTAATATTTTATAATAATTCAGTAAAAAAATTTTAAAAAAATTAATTTTAATATATCTCTTAAAATAAATTTATATTAAAGTCGGTTAATATAGATTATAAGTATATGATTACTAATATAGTCATGTTTACATTAAAATAATTGTATAATTGTATAAATGAAGAGTATTTTAATCACCCTCTCTATCTCTCTTTCCATTAATTCTCTTTTTTTGTTTAAATTTTATTCTTTTTTAATTTGAGTCTTCTTGACAAATAATTTTACAGTGATTTTAAATTTTTAGTAGAAAGCTAATAGTTCCTTCTAACTAAAGTAATACAGATTGTCCATAGTCATGAAATCGGAGAGAAATTTCACTCAAGAACACGCTTATGGAGTTATATTCCAAACAAAATTTTTGGCCCATTTTTCATCCTATTTCAGTTAACAAATGAAGTGAGCTATTTCTAAAATTAATATCATCATGGATTCTTTATTAGAGGACTTGGTCATAGGAAATTTGGATTGACCCACCATGAAACATGGATTAGCCTAACATTTGGGGGCGGCCCAAACCAACACGTTGGGTCAATCTCTCAAATGGGCTGAATGCATGACTCAAATATAGCGCATTGCATTGTAACCTCCCTTATTAAAGAAGAAAATGAAATTAGAATAAAATGAAATATTTAATTAAAATTATATTTATTATGATATGAAAATAAATAAAATTTTTAACATTTTTTATATTTATTATATTGTAAATAATTTAAAAATAAAATAAAAAATTTTAAAACTACAAAAATATTTTGAAAAATAATATTATTTTAATCTAAAAAAGCATTCTAAAAAATTATAAATAATATAAAAATTTAAACTAAATATAATAGTTGAGATAAAATTTATTTTATTATATTTTTATGTTAACTTAAAATTAATATTTAATTAATTAAAAATATTTTAATATTTTTATTTTTTATTTCATTTCATTCTCTTTCAAAATAATAAAATAAAATTAAAATTATCATTTTATCAATTTAATTTTATAAATTAAACGAGATTTAAGATATCATTAATGACACTTTAAGAGATTTTATTTTAAAAAATTATAATAGAATAATATCTTTCCCATTCTTAATTTTTTGAGAGTTACTCATGAAATAAAATAATTAAATTATCCTTTAAACTTAATTATAAATAGCCTTCTTATCTATCAATTGTGAATCCTTTTGCCTTTCTAATATTTTTGTCACACTCTGAAACTATTTTGAACGTTCTTACGAAAGGAAGGAGACTTCGGGAATAAAATTGAAAGATATTATGTTAGCTTTCTTAAAAACATCAAATTATTTATATATAAATTTTTTTAAAAAAATAAAAATAAAAATAAAATATAAATTAATATTTTTAAAGTTTAAAATTTTAAAATTAAAATTAAATGATTTTATTAATTTACTATGCAAAACACTCACCGCCTCCTAGGGATCATCAATCGTGGTCCTTTTCATGTCCCGAAGTCGGTACCAATTTCAAATGACAAGACAAAACAGCATTAAAAGAAGATGAAATGATTGGGAATCCACGCAGCTTATTTTGAACCCCCCGTCATTTTATTGCCACCGAATTACGGGCTTGTCTTTATATTTATTTGAAAACTTTTTAATTATTAAATAAAATAATTTATTTATTTATTTATTTAAAAAATAACAATTCGATAATAAATGGACTCCGCTTATAAAATTCAGATGTCACACCTCTATTTTAATTTTGAACTCCAACATTTCATTTATTTAAGAATAAATTGTTTATTACTTTTTTTATATTTCTAAAAATTACATTTATAATGTTTTAATTTTAAATTAAATTTTTTTAAAATTTTATAAAATTAACACTCATACTCTATTAAATTTTAGTTTTAAAAGATTCACATTAATTATTTTATTAATATTTTTATAAATATTAGTTTAATCTTTTAATAGTTTATATTGTATTAAATCAAACTAAGCGTGAGTTTTTAAGAAAAAAATATATAAATTATGAATTTTATTAATAATTTTATAAATAAATAAAATTTCATAAATTAAAATTAAAGAAAGCATAAGTAAAATTTTAAAAATTTATAAAAAATGAATTCAATTTAATATTTATTTAATTAGAAGTGACATGCATTGATTCTCATTGAAAAAATTGCGGAAAGTGCTGCCATTCATCCATTCGATTAATATATAATGTATTTAATAGTTTTAAAAATTAATTTATATATTTTAAAAAAATAAAAATTAAATAAATCTATAAAATTTAATTTATTAAAAAAAAACCTCCAACTAGTTTTCTTGTAACATTCCAAAATTGCAACTTAGTGCATTATATTTATATATTTACTGATATTCCCACCTTTTTCTACTTTTTCTGATTGTTGTAACTTAGTGCCCCTTGATACTCCGGCTGTGTGCTTTTATGTATATCTCAATTTATTATTAATTAGTGTGTCATTTTCATTCTCTTCTTTCCAACCAAAACCAATTTGTTGATATCCTCGATCTCATATGCATCCACAGATAATTTTTTTAATATACATTTTAAGTTTACAATATAATAAAATGAAACTCACACACTTATTCCACAAAAGAAGAGATCTTGTCCTAATTAATGAACAATTTTTTATTGCTTCTAAATTATTAATTTTCTCTTCTTTCATGACATTGAAGATTAATATGAACCTTATTGGTTGTTGTTGTGCAATCACATGTCTCTGTTTCTACCTTTTTGTTTTGGAACTTGTAACCATGCAATACAAATCCAACTCTTGAAAACAAGTGACGCCCATTTTGCTTTATGATTTTATAATATCCATCCTAAGTGTAAGGTTGTTAAAATGAATTTAGCATACCTAATTATATAAATAAAGTGGACTACATTGACATATAAATATTTTATTTTAATTATAAATTTAACGAATCAAATATTAAATTTTTAAATTAGATTTATTTAACTAAGTTTAATATATTAATCAAACTAATTCATTTAAAAAATGAATGTGTTTGAATTTGAGTTTTTAATACTTAAAATTTGCATAAATCTTATTTATATTCTTGAAAAAATACTTCAAATTTTAAAATTTAAGAGTAACAAAAATGATTGAGGTAAAATTCAAATAAATCGTAACATGAAACTCACCACATTCTTAAAAGATAGAAATTAGTGATTTATGACTAGGTTGATATATAAATAATTTATTTTAATTATAAATTTGACCAGTCGAATATTAAAATTTTAAATTAAATCCATTTAAATAAGTTTAATATGTTAATCAAATTCATTTATTTAATAAAAAATGAGTTGGAATTCGAGCTTTAACATTTAAAATTCAAGTAAATTTTAATCAATTCGATCTATTTATATTCTTGTAAAAATACTTCAAATCTTAAAAATTAAGAGTCACAAAAATGATTGAAGTAGAATTCCAATAAACAGTGACACAAAATTAAGCTCATTCTCAAAAGATGAAAATTAGTGGCCTATGAACTATAGTTACAATTATCTTGTATATTCTCACAAGCAATCTCTCATAATAAATAAGATACCACAAATAATAGTAATTAAGGAGGGTAGGAGTGACACATGAGTGAACTAACTTCATGTAGGGTTTTTAATTAAACATTAAGGTGTAGTGAGCCTTTTAAAAGGTAATAATGGAATGAATAAACAAATAACTAGTAGTGTCACTATCCAAAACCAACCTAACCAATGCCAACTCCTTCCATGATTTCAATTGAAAGAGCACCTTTTTGATTGCTTTGTAGCCTCATCAATATCCCCAAAGTCAAAGGAGCTGACTCAAACAACCAACAATGACACAACCCAAAACCCCATTACCTAAAAACATGGATTCCATACTGTCATTAGGTGAAGATGTTTGTTATGATGCTTCAACGTTTGGTTGCTTTTCTTCTCAATTGTTTTCTTCCTCGGTATGCACTTATATATATATATATATATATAGTCTCTTCAATTTGGTCATCTTACTTACAATTGTTTCAATCAATTAATCTTTAAATAATTTAATTTGATTCATTTTCTCAAACTTTCCATGCTCCTTCCTCCCCAGTGGATGTATTATAAGCAAACAAAATAAACAATGATTTTTTTTAATTTGGTTTAATTATACAATTGGTCTTTGTATTTTTGATTAATTTTTAAACATTTTTTTATAATTTAAAAGTTTAAAATTAAATATTTATAGTTTCAAAATTTTTAAATCAACAATCTGTTATTAATTTGTCCTTAACATACTTATCATAAATGTGATTTGAATCTTAATTTTTAAAGTTTCATTTGATTATTGACAAAAGAAAAAATAAAAATAAAAATAAAAATAAAAATAAAATCAAATAAAATAAAATATTTTTATTAATATTACATTTGATACGACATAAAAAATAATAAATTTTTATTACTTTCTTACATTTTGTATATCTTAAATAATAAAATAATATAATGTAAATTGATAAAAAAAATAAAAAAAATTTTAAAAAATAAAATTATTAAAATAGTATTATTTTGACTTTAAAATAATATAAATAAAAAAATAATTAGTGATATAAAATTTTTATTAAAAATATTAATAAAATAGTTTAAATATTATTTATTTCATTCTAGAATGACTTTTTAAATTTTTTCAATTTCATTTCATTTCATTTTATTCTATCTTTTTTTATTAATTTTTAAAAGTAACATGAATTTTATATTTATTATATTTCGCCAATAAAATATCATATTTAATAGAATGTGAATTCAAATTTTCATTTCATCCTTCATTTCTACCGACCAAACAAAACTTAAATACTACATGCGATTTGTACTCAATCTACTAACACAATATCAATTGACAGGACAGTAGCCTAATGGCAAAGACTTAAATACAAAAAATTGAAACTATATAGAGTTGATTGTAAATTTAAACTATTAAAACATATTTAAAAATTGATCAAAACTACATAGAGAAATCAACTGAGTAATTAAATATTTTTATTTTCATTTTTTTATATTAAAAGGTTATCATGTTTTAGCTCAATTAAACTTTTTTTAATTAATTCTTAATAGTTTCATTTCATTTAAAATTTTAAAAGATTGTAAACCATATTAAAAATATAATATTTAAAATGATAAAATCAAGAAATATTTTATCTATAAATTGTATTTTAATAAAATTTATGAACCATAAATAAATAAAAAAAAGAAAATACAACATGCTAAAAATTATCAAAGAAGAAATGACTTGTTCATACATTGAAGATCAAAATAGATATTTCAACGAATAGATATTTGTATTCACGATCTAAATCGACTTAGCGTCTCTTCTGTGACTTTTTCTTGACAAATTAAAAGGAGCCAATGAGAATTTAAAACATCAACGTTGGGAGAGAAGGAAAGTGATTGGCGGCATACGTTTTTTGGAGACCACTTGTGCTTTTTTCAGAATATTGATTGGCGTTGGAAGAAGTTAGAAACTTTTGGAAATTAATAGCAGCCAGCCCCACTTGCTTGCTGCTGCCTTAAAATCCACTTTGGTACATGCTGACCGCGATAGAGGCCCGAGTGTCATACATACATCCCCATATAAATAAAGATTAATGGTATATTTGCTCAGGAATCATGTGGGTTGTGAGGCAGAGGGCATTCAGTCCCCACACCTTACCCCCCAAAAAATCAAAGGGTTTTGTTTTTTATTTTAAATTATTTTTAAAATAAAAAAATTCGTTTTATTATTATTTTAAAAACAAATTTTAAAAATAAATTGTTTTTAAAATAAAAAAAATATTTTTATTTTCTGTTTTTATTTTTAAAATATAAAAAACTAAAAAATAATATATTTTTAAAATAATTTATCAAACAGATTTTATTTTATTCTGTAGAATAATTTTAAACATAATTTTTAAAAATAAAAACAGAATCATTTAAAACCTCAAATTTTCATATTTATGAAAAGAGACAGTTTTAATATTTTTAATAAAATTAATTATATTCTCAAATTATATAAAAATACACGTGTTGTGATTAAAATTTTAATAAATTTAACAACAAAAACAAATGTATAATATATAATTAAACACATTGTCGTATATTTACATTTTAAGTAAACTAATTTTGAGTCTTAAAAAAAACCTCCAATTGCCACTTGACGTTGAATTTTTTTATATATTTAATTTTTTACTTGCATGCATATTAATTAATTAATTTTTTTGGTTCAATAAAAAAAATTATTCATATTTAAACTAAAATAATTCATAATTTTTTTTACAGAATTAATGTATGTATTTAAAATTCTAATATACGATAATACTACACACAGCGTACTCAATTTCAAGATTGAAGCTCAACCCTTTGGAGTAGGCGTTCTTGGTAGTTATTACTCCTTCTGTTTTGCTTGACCCTTGAAGCTGCCTGTAATTGAACAGGAGTGAGTTGTCGCTATTCTCTGACTTCTTTTACTTCCACTAACTTCCTTTCAAGATGGTACCAATTCCTGCCACAGCCTCAACTGAAAAAAGTTTAAATAAAGTCAACCCAGTAAATCAACGTACTCTGTCATCCCCATCCCACTTTGGTGTCTCTCCAACCTTTTCAGAGACTAATTTCTGGGCAAAAAAATTGAAAAGAAATAGTGGGTCAAATTTAAATAGTTTCTTTCTAGAATATCAGCGAGAATCTTTGATATAAAAATGCTTCAAACCAAGACTTAGCAAGTGTCATTAATTCAAAAGCTCGGGGATATGGTTATTTTGGATATAATGAATGTTGGGTTGAAATCTCGTGGATCCAAATGATTAAGGTTATGAAATTAAGCTGATAATAAGAAACATCCTTTTCAATATGTTTGGCCACAAACTCTCTCAAAATGCATGCCAAGCTTTCTGCCAAATGAATAAATTTGGTGGGTTTAATTTAATTTCTTGCAACAAATTTTATATAAAACAAGAACAAGACAAGTCCTTATTGACTGGCTTAGGGATAAAGGCAAATATATTATATCTTTGTCAAGTTTCTAAAATTTAACTCATAAGAATTTTTCGTAAAAATTTAGTGTCATTAAATTATATATTGATAAAACTGTAAAAAAATAAATTATTTGAGAACGCATTGCATAATTGCAATTTAAAAAATTATAGTACACTGATTAAATATTATGTTATTGTAATACAGACAAAAATTAATAATAATTTTTTTTAACAAAAAACACAAACAAACGGTGTGTAAATAAATAAATAATTATAAATTTAAATCTTATCTTTGCCAATTTCTTTTCTTGAAATTCCAAGTTATTAAAAAGCTTTTTAAGTGAATCCTTCAATTATGGAATAATAGATGGTAAGAAATTTATTAAAATTGGTTCAACCAGAAGTTAGCAAGTGTCATTGATCAAGAGCTCTTTAGAAAAGAATTGGGATATGGTTATTTTGGATAATAATGTTAGGTTGAAATATCATGGACCAAATGGTTTGATTTGCTGCAACAACTAGACTAATAATAAGAGACATCATTTTCAATATATTTGGCCACTAACACTCTCAAAATACAGGCCAAGCTTTTTAACCAAATGTATTTGGTGGGTTTTCCTGAACAAACTCTACACAAAACAGCACCACTGGACAAGAAAGCTTAATAAAGTTGTATTTGATATAAGAAAACTCTAGTTTATCAATCACTTTAAAATTTATACACTAAATTTTTTTAGTATAATAAATATAAAAATATATTTATTATATATAATTTAAATAATATAAATTTTTTTATTTATCTTGCACTAAAAAATGATAAAATCATGAACTATTTTAATATTAAAAGTATGAATAAAAAAAATTTACTACTTTTAAGGACTAAATCTTGAAAGGATTAAAATAAAATCTTACTAAAAAAGATAAAAAGGAATAGGACAAATCAATGACAAAGTTGAAAGCGAAAATGGACATAACCATTTATTTGTTTTTCAATAAACTAATGGAAGTGAGGCCTGACTTTTAGTGCACAAGGCGGCCTTGGCTGGAAAGAGCCTTCCTGCTGCTATAGTGGTGCAGCCACTATCTGCTCCTTTTTCAGGCTCTTCTTGGAACATTTGTCCTCCGCACGCCCTCCCTGTGCCAAAAGGCCACACTATAGTACACACAACAAGGCATGCATCTGCGTTTGTGTCTGAGTTTTGATTCTTGGCATGCCTTCTGAGCCATGCTTGCTTGTTCTTGCCTTTTCTTCTTAAATTAACATTATTTTGGCCAAGAACATTAAAGGGTTTATAGCAGTTGTTGCTGATGAGGATCCACCCATTAATCAGATTCAGAGGTTAATTAATTTTTTTTTGTTAATCCAATATTTTTGTTTGTATTATGCTGTAGGGTTAACATCTATATTGATAGACAATATATAATTAAGTATTACTGGAAAATATTTTTATGACTTGTAATATATTTTAATTTTGAAATTAAATAATCTTCTTTTATTTTAAACTTTATTTTACAGAGAATAAAAAATATAGATTTGGTCTGTACAATCTCACCAATTAGTGTTTATCACGTATATATAATTCATTTGAGTTTCATTATATATATAAAAAAAAAAGGACAGCTCAGTGTATGAGGCTCTCACCTAGTCGAGTATGGGGGGAAGATGTATGCAGTCTTACTTCCACAAACAGAGAGACTGTTTTCAAAACTTAAAAAAAATATAATTTTTTATTATTGACTCTTATTTATTTGTAAGTAAAATTCATAAATTATGATGTAAAAGATAATCCAAAAACAAAACTATGAAAAATGAGAGAGAGAGATTAACTCTCAACATGTTGATTTGCCACTAAGATGTGATTAACATATTAAACACAAATTGCATCATTTGATTAAACTTTTCAAAACTGGCTGCACTAGTTTATGGCTCATTATATTGGAGAATGGCGACATTGTTTGTCCTTATTTTTAGTCTTTTTGTTCTTTTAACAAAGGAAGTGACAAGATTTTTTGGGTAAGGAAATGGATTTGGGATAAGGTAGGAATCAAACTCATTGACATCAAATTTAATATTAAAAATTAAAATTTGTATTCATTAACTTTCTTTTTTCACTCTTCTATGATACTAGATATAGATCTACATTTTTTTTTAACTTTTCTATAATGGAATTGTGAAGAGATTTTGTGACTGCAGTAAAAAATATGAATGATGATTAAAATTAATTAAAACTTGTTGTTTAATTTTCTTGACATTTTGAGAAGACTTAAAATTATGTAAATTTTTGATTTTTGATTTTTATTTTTAAGCTATCTTTAATTTTTGGTGTTCTTGATTTTAGTTGAATATGTACTTAAAATTGTTCAGTATTTTATGAGAATCACATCTCATTTTTTATTTTAATAAATTAAATTAAATTTTTTTTAACAAAAAAAAAATCGTTAACTTTCATTTTGTCAATTTGTGCTTATTTTTTAATTTTCAACTTAAACATTGTTTCAATGTGGAGGCTAGTGGCTTTACCCTTATAGTCAAAATATGAAAGTTAAATTTTGGAAAAAAATGTTTAAAACATGAAACTTTCACCTACCATTAATGGAAAAGAGGAATGAATCAAGAGGGTAATTATGAAATTTTGAATTGAGTTAAGAATGATATTGTAATATTGTCATTGGTTATAAGAATGTCCAAATGGGCCATACTAATGTCACAAATAATCTAAGCCCATCGCTTTGTCTTAAGGATTAATATGGAAATGAAACAAAAGAGTTAGGTCAAAAAATAAAAGAAAAATGAATGAGAGAGAATGGATGAGGGATTATTTATAAAGAAAAGTAGAGAATAAAGCAAAGGAAAAATTGGAGAAGAAAAAAAGAATACTCCATTTGTGGAAATGGAGTTTAGGTAATCTTGTGGAATTTGGCAAAGTATATACCTATACTTGAGAGAAAAGGAAAACTTAGTATTTTTTCAATTTAATTTTTTAACTTAATTTTTCAAAAACTATTTTATTTTTAAAAATATTTTAAAGTTAATTCCGTTAATAGATTTGTTAGCTAATCAAATTAAGAGTTTACTTAAACCATATTTTAACTTAAAATTATGCAAATTTTTTATTAGACCATATGTCCAATTCTGTCCAATATTTATTCAGAAAGTTAATGTGAGTAAATTTATAAAGATAAAATAGTTTTTTAAGGATTAAATTAAGAAATAAAAATTTTGAAAGATTAAATTGAAAATTTGTCTATTTTTCAAAGAACAAAATCTAAACAATTATTTAATTTTTTTTTATACCAATGGGACTGAAGAGCTGTCCCTTTATTTAAGCCTTTTATCATGAAAAACGATGTTTAAAAATTCTTATTATGAGGGATCTTAGAGGAAATTTTCCATTGTTTTTGGAAAGATTGAAGAAAAATAGATAGATCACGAAGATAAAAGGGAAGTGAAATTAATATATTTTTCATAATTTTTTTTATTTAATTTATCCTTCAAATTTAATCTTAAAAAATTGAAAAAATCATATTTAAATTTTTTATTATATATATAATCTAATTACATATTGCTCATATTTATTACTAATATTTTTTTATTCGACTGAGATTAAGACTCTAACTTGAAATCATAATGAACTTTAAAGGATAGATGAAAATTTTAGAAGCTTTTGTCTTTAAAAGTGGTGATTAGTGAAAAAAAAAACAAACTACAAAAAATTGAAATGGTTAGAATTTAAATCTACCAGCATTTGTTCATATTATTTAGATTTTTTAATAATGGATAATCATAGGCCTATGCCAATATAAGTTTTGTCGATTTTTTAAAATTGAAATTAAAAAATAAAATAAAATAAAATACAACCCATCATCGGCATAGTAGGATTCCTCTTTTTTTTTTTTTTTTTTTCCATTTTTAAGTAATTGCAAAGAGGTGGGACGTTATAAATGAGGTTTGAAAATGAAAATAAGAGTTTAGACAGCGAGAAGCATATTTATTGTAATTTTTATTATTTTTAGTGGCCAAAACCTAAATAAATTATTGTCGTCGTCGTTCAGTTTCACATTGAATGACACCTCAACCTTTCGCTCTCAACATCAAACTAAGAATCAAAAGCACGCGCGTCCACGCGCTCTTCTCTTCCCCACAAAAATCATCATCCCAATAGAAAAACCGCCTTCTCACTTCATCCATTGCCTGTCGTTTTTGTTGTATCAAAAAAGAAACGAAAAAGAAAAGAAACAAAAACGCCTCTCCTCTCCTCTCTCTCTCTCTCTCTCTCTCTCTCTCTCTGTTGCTTGGCTTTGTTTATCAACCAAATCTAGAGTAACCCATTTCCCTGTTCTTCCATTTGAAGGAAAAAAAAAAATACTTAGTCCCATTCCATTTGCTCTCTGCAGTTCAATGCTTCTGAGGCAGGTGTGAATTACTATTCAGTGGTTAATTTAATTGCAGCAAGTTCTCCTTTCCCCATTTGTTCTTATCTTTACTATAAACACGGAGACTCACTGAATCTCTTCGGACCCATTTTCGCAGTGACAGTGGGAGAGGCTTTAAATAAGGTATGTGTGTGTGTGATGATGGGTTTTAACTTTCAATCCCCATAATGTTATCTTTTCCCTTTTTAAAAAAATAGAAATAAGTGATTGCTGTTGTTTTGGTTGGTGCTCCTCTGTCTTCTCATTGATCTGTAAGTGGTTCTGGGATATAATTTTCAGTCAGGGATTGGTGCTACTGACTAGTTCTGAAAATCGAGGAAGTTAGGGTGTTTGCTTGATGGGCGTTTACCGTTTGATTTCCTTCCCCATCGTATTTTCCTTTTAGTTTGAATCACACCAATCCTCTTAGGGTTTGTTGCTGAGGTTATGGAAGGTTGCTTTGTATAAATTCTTTTTCCCTTGTGCAGAAAAGGCAAATTAATTTTTGAATAACAGGCTTTCTGGAAAAGTTGGGTTTAAAACTGTTGGCTTTAACATCATTTCTTCTTTCTGAATAAATGCTTCTGAGGAATCAGTAAGTTGCAATGCTTGTTTTTGTTGTAAGGTGTTTGAAGGTTTTTTTCTTTACGTAGAAATTTGTTGCTTACTCTGTTTGATAGTTTTTTTTTTTTGGGCGTATGCTTGCTATGTATTTATGATTTCTTAGTTGGTTTGCTTTGACGTCAAATCCCTGAGCTAACATGGGAGCATGTAGATTCTGAGCGTGCTTGTGGTATTATCTATTGGAAGACTAAATATAATGTCATGTTTTATATCAGAATGTATGAAAGTTTCTTCTGTCTGATGAATTCTTTAATATCATTAATACGATATATATGTTTTTTTTTTAAATTTTCCATTTAATATCATGCATTGCTTTACCTGGCAATCTGCAACAAGCATCTGAGTGCTGTGGGCTGTGGCCATGATGTTATACAATTTATTTCAATTTGTTACAAGATGCCGAATCATTTATAGGATCTTCCCTTCTGTGGGCTGTGGCTATGATGTCATGAAATGTATTAGCATATTTTTTTTATTATAAATTACCAAATCATTCTTAGGATCTTCCCTATTACTAGTGTGGAGGAAAGTGCATTTGTCCTTCATTAAGTGCTGTACACATTTACCTTACCCTTCTTTAGGTAACCCCACGTTATGGACTTCTGAAATACATGAAAGTTGGATAACTTACATTCTGATATCTATGTGTTCCTTTATGTTGGTCCTCTTATCAGATTTAGATATAATATTGTAATTCCCTTCTTGAAAGGGAAAGACTTCTTCTGTATTTGTCTTCTTCATTTTCTTTTTGTAAGATTTGAAGGTTGTCTCCTTATTGTACTCCACTTCATTCATCCTCTGGTTGATTACCGTGCAGGATAGTTTTTTTTATGCTTTTTGTGCATGTGATCTTATTCATGTTCTTCGTGTGGTATTATTAACTACATAATTTTAATGCCTTTTCATTTCACCTTATACTGTTTCAAACCTATGATATTATGTCTCCATGAACTGGTATATCCTTAGTCTCAGGTGATAGAAGCCCTGGCTGTCTTTTTTGTTTGGCATTAGATCACTCTAATTATAGTTTCAGTTTTTTTTACTACTCATTAGGTATTTCCTTTCAACTCTTTTATGGCCGGAGAAACATCGTGGATCAGTCACTACCTTGATAATGCACCAAGGGAGAATAGGGAATTTGATTCATTCTTAGAACTTGGTGATGAAAGTGGTAGAGAAGTTACTGCTGTTTCTGTGGATGTGATTTTGCCTGATGACTTGTTGGAACGTATCCTAGCATATCTCCCCACTGCAAGCATTTTCAGAGCAGGTTGTGTTTGTAAAAGATGGCATGAGATTGTTACTTCAAAGAGGTTTCTATGGAACCTGTCACATGTGCTGTCACAGAAACCTTGGTACTTTATGTTTACAAGCTGTGATGGACCTAGTGGTTATGCTTATGACCTTACACTTCGGAAATGGTATGGCATTGAACTTCCCTGCATTAAGACTTCTAATTGGTTCATTTCTTCATCATGCGGCTTAGTTTGCTTCATGGACAATGACAGTAGAAGTAAATTATTCATGTGCAACCCTATTACTAAAGTCTACAGGGAACTTGAGGACCCGCCAGGTTTCAAATTTTCTGATTACAGTGCATTAGCAACTTCTGTGGACAAAATATCACAGAGTTATACTGTGGCAATTGTAAAATCAAAGCAAGTCCCTGAGAACTTTTTCCAGTGGGATATTTCAGTTCATATATACCATTCAGATACTAAGACCTGGGTGACCAGTTTAACAGAGGTTTTGATGGGGTGGAGAGGTGGTGATGAGAGTGTCATATGTAACGGGGTGCTGCACTTTTTAGTTTATTCAACTGGGGGTGTTCCGCCAGAAAATCGTCATGCCCTCATTGCATATAATATCTCTAACCGTTCTTCTCACTGTTCCTTGACAAGGAACTTTATTCCAATACCTTGTCCTCTAACATGTGGCCGTCTGATGAATCTGAAGGAAAAGCTTGTAATGGTGGGAGGAATTGGCAAACATGATCGGCCTGACATTATAAAAGGGATTGGTATCTGGATTCTAAATGATAAGAAGTGGAATGAGATTGCTCGAATGCCCCACAAATTCTTCCAAGGCTTTGGAGAGTTTGACGATGTTTTTGCTAGCAGTGGTACAGATGATCTAATATATATTCAAAGCTATGGATCTCCAGCGCTTCTCATATTTGACATGAACCATAAACAATGGAAATGGTCACAGAAGTGCCCAGTGACAAAAAGGTTCCCACTGCAGCTTTTCACTGGTTTTTGCTTTGAGCCCAGGCTTGAAATTGCTCCATAGTTTGTTTCCCATACACTATCAACTGCTTCTATTGACATTGTGTCTCAAATTTTCTGCTTCTTATCTTTTTTGTTCTTTTAAATTTAATATGATTCTGTTTTCAATAGTATATACAAAATGTACTTGCTGATGAAGCTGTTTATTCATGGATACTAAAATATCATCAATAGCATTTGAAAATCCCACAGAACTACATTTTTTTTACGCTGTTTCTTATTCTTTCTATTTCTGCACTTGCCCTGATCAGAATCACTATTTTCTCCACTTACTGCCTGTGCTACCATGAAATGTTTTGTCTATCTAGTTGTCTGCTCTGCTCCATGTATTACTAGAACGTGGGTTTATTTCTCATAGCAGAAACGTTTAACAGAGCTGGATATTTCTTTTTCTTTAAACCCCATCTCAGTTTGGTAGCTTATGATTGTAGAGGCTGGATGGGCTTTGTCCAACACTATTTCCATGTTGTGAAATATTTCCTGCCCTGGTTTCCAATGTCCTTCAGAGCTCTGAAGCATTCGGGCTGTCTTTCACCCCCAAAGAACTTGCATCTAGATCTAGAGCATCTTAACATTTGCTATTGTCTGATCGCTGGGGATATTTTCAATGGTTTGTTTAGTCTTATCATGATTAGATTATCATCTTGACTTTGGTATACTGAATGTTAGGCCGCATTTATAAAATACTAATTGTATGATTTCTATGATGATTTTTTATTATCATATCAAACTAGAAAATTTAAATATTATGATTTTCAATATAGAAAAGAATCTGAGATAACATTGTATCAAATTGTTGCTTAAAAGAATAAAATTATGATTTTAGCAAAATTTTTATGTAAATTTGGTTGATTAAGTCAATTATAAAAAATTATATAAATATGACAAAACTGAGTTTTGGTAAAATTATACTCTACGCATATATTTTTTTGGTGATTATTTTGGTCATTTTATTGTTTAAAAACTCAATCTACCTGCCAAGTAAATAATTTTCTTGATCCTATGTCCCAGTTAAACTGTAGGGTCTGTAGATGATTTTGAAAGGACTTAATGGAGCATTCATTCATTCTAATAACCACGAGATATCTAAGCTTTTTTGATATATTGACGAGCCAATAAGCAGTGCTAAGCTCAGATCACAACTCAAAACATTCTCCATTATGCATGAGCGGGAGTGTGGCGACCGTACACCATAATATTTAATTTTTATCAGGGCAACATAAACAAAAAGGTGAAGAAGGTTGGTCTGTGTGGGTTGGGGTTGGTGCAGAAGTGAGGTCCACACCTGCTTTAGTAGCAGCAAGGGTGGGTTTTCCTTGGTGGAGATGTGACAAATAATGGCTTAAACAAGCTTTCTTTTTCAAAATGGCCATATCACTTCACTACCCAACAAAGGTTGAAAGAATATTCAAATGCCTTCTTAAAGGAGTTGCCGACTGGAGTTTAAGTTAACTTCTCTGGGTGCGATTTGTGCATTTCATGCCACTATAAATATGTCTGTCACATCTATATTTGTTATTGGGTCAAATTAGATCGGATTTAGACTAAAATTCAATAAATTTTTAAGTAAATTGAGATATCATAAAAAACACAATAGAAAACATAATATATACTTGCAAATATATATATATATATATATATATATATATATATATATATATATATATATATATATATATATATATATCTATATAGAGAGAGAGAGAGAGAGAGAGAGAGAGATTTAGACCGTAAATATTTATACTTAAATTGAATTTTATTTGTCTCAAATTCAAATATGCTTTCTTTTATTTAATATGTTATAATACGTTGCCTTATGGCACTAAGAAATAATTTCCTTAAAAAAATTGATGAATAATGGTACAATTTTTTTTATCCAATGCAATCTGCTAATTCTTTTAGGATCCATATTTATTTTAGGGTAAATTATAGTTTATTTTATTGTAATTTATTTTAAAATTAATTTATTCTTTCGTGTTTAAAGTATGTAATTTCAATTTTTATATAATTATTTAATCATCTTGTGGTATTTTTTTATTTAAATTTTAATAAAAATAATCATGTAAATGTTAGGATGATAAATAATTTTATTATTAAAAAAATTCTAACTCACTTTTCACTCCCATTATATAATATATTATTTTTTATTAAAAAAACTATATGCATATATTTTTTTAAAACCGATCATCTAATCTAATTTAAATTGATTAAATTAAATTGGCTTGATTTTAGTTATTTTAGTTGGATTGATAGAATGGATTTTCTGTTTAATGATTAGATCAATTTAGGTAGATGAAATATCTAAACGGAATCAATTCAGGCCAATGAATACATTTAAAATAATTAATTTCAAAAATTGATATTTAATATATTAGTGATGAATAATTTTTTATTTATTAATAATATTTAGATTATAATACATAATAAAAATAATTTTAAAAAATATCATTAGTGGATAAAAAATTATTTATTATATGTAGATTTAATATTTTTATTTTATTTTATTTTAATATTTTAAATAAAATTAATTTTATATTTGAAGAATATAAAAATATTTGTACAAAAAAAAAACACACACACATAAAAAGTAACACTTATTTTAGACTAAACTAAAAGAAGTAATATAAAATTTACCTAATATTTTAATGAAATCAAACAGCATATGACAACGTCGTTTTGTTATTCTGTTTTTCTTTTTCCTAATTATATCCAAAACAAGCAATCACGTAACGTAATGACAATTTTCATCTTTATTTCATGGAAAAGTTGTAACTTTCAACCTCCAAACTTGGAACGTAACAATATTTTTTAATACATAGCTGGTTTTGGCTTTTGATTTTGATAGATAGTAATAATTTTATACAACAAAAACAACTTTCGTCACTTACTAATTATGGATTTCTAAAAGTTGCATATTTCAAAATGTGCCAAAAAAATCTATTCAAAAACAGTACGTTATATATAGCCAATTTTTTTTTTTAAAGTAGAGTGTATTTAAAATGAATGAATAAATAAAAATAATTATAATTCTCTAAGTTTATTAGAAATATCTATTGAAAAATTTAAATAGTATATTTATATAATTTTTCATCATTAGTTTATTTTATTTATATTTTATAATTTGTGTTTATTTAAAGTCTCTTTGGTCTAACTTCTTCTTTTTTTTTTTCAAAAAAGTCTTTTATTTTTTTTTAAATTTTTTTTATGTTAATAGAAGTATTTATTTATTTATATTTTGCTGAAATAGAGAAGTATTAATTTAAAGTTTATCTATTGAAATAGAAAATTAATTTTATTATGAACAAAATTATCTTTACCTTAAATCGAAAATTAAAAAATTATTCAACTTTATTTTTTAAAATACTCTCACCTAAATGCATAAGATTTTACTAACTAAGCCTGTTAATTTTTTAAATTAAAATATTTTACTATAAATATTTATTATTTTAATTGGTAAATAAATATGATTAAAATTGTGATAATATAATTTTATAAATTTATTTTGAGTAAAAAAGAATATTTATATGGTATTTTATTTTATTAAAAATTTAAAAATAATTAAATTAATTAAAATTAATATTTAAATTCAAGTACTATTAATTGCAAAATGATTTATAAATATGTTGTTTTTAGTAATTTGACAATAAAATTGGTTGAACACTAATAATATTGATAAAAGTGTTTATCAAATAATTTGATTAAATATTGTTTAATTTTTTGTTACAGTGTTCTTTTAAATATATTTTAAAAAATAGTTTAAAAAACAAAAATTATGAATATTACCAAATAAACAGTTAAACATCTTTCTTATACTGACAAATTGTGAATTCTTCCTAAGGATGAACTTTGATTTGTCTCAATAAAAGTAATTATTAACTAAAATAATTGGTAAGAATATTTTAAATGATATCAGTTACGTGTAAAATAAAATATTTAAAAAAATTATGAAATTATTGCAATAATTGTAGCCGAAGCTGAGTTTGAGCCTTATGGGAAATTGGTAATATAGCCTGCCAAGTCAAGGGTAGAGTCGTAAAATCATCAGATTACGGACCTGGACCCCGTACTGAACAGGTCCAAAGACGGTTTTGTGCGCAGCTTTCAAGTTCCAAAAATGGCAGTTTTGGTTTGGAAAACAGGGTTGTGTCTCTCAAGTCCTGACGAAATCTGGCGCGAAAATGCAGGCAGTTGCTGTCAGGTCTCGAAGCTCAACTGCCAATACCTCTGCATCAAAATTTATAAATCAATGTGAAAGGTAAATCGATAGGGACCATTGACTTTGATTCTCATTAGGGTTTTTCCCGGAGTTTCTGCAAGTTAATAAAACAGCTTCTGACAAGGTTTCTCTATCTACACATTAATGTTTCTGCTTATTTTCTGGGTTTTACTGCTGCATTAAAGTTTTTTTTTTGTCACCATTTTTGGAAATTTAATGCAAACTTTTGATTTTTGGCAGTAGAAGTATGTATTTAGTGACTTAGTTGGTTAATACCTAATTAGATTTCGTTCATAATTGCAGGATTTGCTTTGTAGCCTCTCTGCTTTCCCTAGGACCCCCTTCCTTTTCAATTGGGTGAGTTGTATTGGGAAATTTAATTATTATGGAATCTTTGAATGTCAGTACAGATAGATACTCATTGTTAAAATGAGCTTTTGGATCTGGGTTTTCCTGTATTGGACAATTAGTGTTTAGATTTTCTTTCCAATGAACAAAAGTTTTGCTTTAGCACTTGTTTTAAGGTTATATATTTTTACATGGATAAATACATCTTCAATTATGTAAAATGAAAACAGTAGAACTCTGCCTTGTGGCCAGGTGGTCATTTGGGGTATGTAGCCTAGTGTGGCGAAACCCCTCCCAGAGAAAAATTGGATTTGCATGTTTTGAAGCTTTCTCTTAATCTATGTTTTATTTCGTTTTTTTTTGGGTCAGGGAATGGTGATACAGTTAATTTTAAAATCTTAGGATCAGAGGGATTTGTTAATGAAATATTAATATGGTTCCTTTGTTGTTTCTAATGCCTATTATAAGGGACAATATGAAAGTTTCTTGTTAAAATTATTAATAAACAAATTGAGAAGTAGAAATGCTTATTACAAGCTCTTAACCTTATAATTTCCAGATGGTCGTGTATTTTTAATCTAATTTGGTAATCTTGTCAACATATGAGAGGATTTCTTGCTTCTTTTGATGTTTTCAAAGCTTTATTGTTGATTTTCATAGTAGGAGAATCTGGTCTACTTATTACAATGGGACTTAGGCTCGTTTGGAAGTTGTATTGTATGCTTTTGGTATCTTGTAAATAAAGTGAAGACTTGAGAAGAATAACGATTGACTATTACAGAAACCCAGTGTAAATAGTGACCAGTCCCTACTATAACTTTCTACTTCCTAGGGTCTCCAATTTGTAAGAAGTTGGGAATGCAAAATGCAGCCTAAATATATGCACAGTTTTCTGTAAGAGATAGACATGTACGTATTTGTTATGTAATTATACGTGTAATTCTTGCTATTCAAATTTCAAATCCTGACTGCATGCTTTCTTTTCTTGAGCCTTGGAAAATTGTTGCTAATGGTCTGAAGTAGTTTAGCAAACAGTGTGCATATTATCTACCTTCGTGTTACCGTGTAAAAGAACAAATATAGATTGTAAGAGTTTGTTGTTAGGCCTAAAGAGAAAAAATATTCTTGTCTATTGAATCTTCTTCTTTCGTTTTCTTTCTTTTTTCCCCAGTTATTAACTTAGATGCTATTAATCATACACTTAAAAAATCCTTATTCCTTCAAGGCATTGTGCAGGGGCAGTAGATGGCACTGCTTGACACTGAGCTTTCAGAAAATGATTTTAACGAGATTAAAACCGACAAGATACTTTCTTTGAAGGGAACTTATCCTGATTTTGAGTTGAAAGACTTCTGTCCTGCAGTCTTCAGGTGGTATCCTATTTTGTTTTATATGTTTCCATTTCATATAGTTTAATTTGCTTTAGGCATCTTTAACAAACTTAACCCCCTCCTAAAAAAAAAAAAATGAAACTAAGAAAGAAGTAGTCCATTTAGAATTGGATGCAAGAGTAGTTTGAAATTTTCTGGCACAACTTCTGTGAAAAAAAAATATTCTTACACAACATAAAAATTATTGTAAAATGTAAAAAGATTATGAGTTTCATTGCTCAATGTACTAATCTAGGCATAAAAACTAGATTTATGTTTGATGAGAATTAGCTAAAGTTTTCTACTTCAAGCCTAGTATCCGCATTCTTTGATCTTATGGTTTGATTTTATGGAATATATTTTGTTCGTCTAAATTTTTAGTCAAGTCAAGTGCTAGACAATGTCATTTGTATTGGAAAATGTTATAATAAAATTTGACAGAATAGTTCAAGTTGATTACTCTATTTGATTTTGGCATTTTGGTTAAAATTCAATTAAGAACGTTAGGGCATCTTATTAATTAATTATGGATACAAATTTAGTTTTAAATATTTGTCTAAATAGACCCTACCTCAATTTTATAAGATGTGAGCCTGAGGTCATGTCAACAAATCTAAAGGACTGATAAAATTGAAATTTTTTTTGTTCATTTATTTCTCTTTTGTTGTCTTCCTTTTGATTGTGTTATTAAAAATAAAAAAGCATTTTCCCCTTTTCTGATACAAATTATGAAGTTGGTATTCATGCCTTTGCCCTTTCTCCAGAAACATATTAGAGCTCCAAAATATTGAGCACAGTCACTACATGCAATTGATTTGTGGGGATGAACACTTCATGCATTTTGTTTCATCTGGAAAAATTGGCAGCGTGTTTGTTTCATCATTGGATGCCAGATTTGTGATGAAAATCTTGCGGAAATCTGAACTGAAGGTAATGAAATTATTCTGGACCACAGTTCTTATATTAGTTGTATTAGTCAATGGAAATTTAGACAAAAAAGAAAAGAAAAGAAAAAGAATGCCTGGTAGGTTATGGCATGAATCAATTTTGAAGTTCTATTTTTGTCTTATTTTTGCCTAGACTGGATTTATTCTCAGTCACCTTTTGTCAAGAGAATACCCCTCGTTTTTCTGTATAATCTATTTCATCAATCGTTCCCCCTTTTTATCCTGTTGTCACCTTTAATATCTTTTATCATCATCATCATTATTTATTATTATTATTATTATTATTATTATTATTCTTTTATGTAGTTGGCATTTGTTGATCTTTTTTTAGTACTTCGAAAGGTTTCTTGATCCATTTTCAAGTTAAGAAATAGACATAATGCAAATAAATTGACATTTCTGTGTTTCTGATCTTCAGAAATTTAACTAATCTTGCTTACGTGCAGGCAATGCTAGAAATGCTCCCAAACTACTATCGCCATCTTCAAACATACAGGGCTTCAATATTATCCAAGTTGTATGGACTTCATGTTATTAGTCTGTTTGGAGGTGTTGAGGTACCTTTATCTCATTACCTGAATTCCTCTAAAACATAAAAAGTTGTCTGGGTTGATTTTCATTTTCCCTTGTAGCAAAGAAATGGTGTCTTAGACATCATAAAATTAGGATTCTTCAGTGAATATAAGTAAATCTACCCGGGCAGATTATTGTTTAAAAACCGTTAAAGTTACTATGGAAGAGTCAAAAGTTTTACCTCTTGGTAGAGAAAATGAAATGATAGCTGCCTACATATGTATCCGATGCCAGATGAGAAGGTTTCTCTTTTAGTGCAGATGAGTTTATCAGATGACATTCCATAAATGCACACATAAAGGATTTGAAAGTAGTAATAATACTGGAATTTAATATACGGTCTGAACTGTGAAATTAGTGAAGTTACTGCTGAAGTAAATCATGAAGGAAAACTTGAAACAGTGGGACATGGATAATACGAGGAAGTTGTTAAGGATCACTTCAACTCAAAAGCTATAGCTAAGGGCTCATGTATAGTTTTAATGTAGTCTGTAACATGTGCCTTCACATGAAAACCCTTTTTGAGTTTGAAGTGTGGATGAAGCACAACCCAAAAAATGGGGGACAACAAATATCTAACTCCTGACCATTTGGTCATAGACTCTGATACTATATCTAGAATCACTTCAACTTAAAAGCTTAAGTTGTTAAGTGAAAATCAATGAATAGTTTTTATGTAATCTCTTAATAGAAGACTTGATTTTATATATATGCCTTTGGAAGAATTTGGTGTCCTCTTACGGGAGAGTGAGTAGGATCTGGTGTCTTGGCATGGGAGGGTGTAGTTATTTAATTAATTATAATAACTTATTAGAAGAGTCTGTTAAACTATTACAAGATGGCTATGATTAAAAAGGTAGGTGGGTTCATTTTGGACTAAATAGTGCTCCATAGACCTGATTCGAAACTGGTCAAGATCTACATTTTTATCCTTGGATATTCTTAAGATAGCGCTGTGCAGTTGCTTTGCATTTTTAATTGATCGGCTAAAAGTATCAGAAGAAAAGTAGGCCTAGGATTTCCTGATGGAACTGGGTTACATAGGTTAAAAGTTGGCTTTTATATCTTGTGTAGATTCTCTTCTTAGGCTCTAAATTTATACTATCATGTTCATATAATATATTGGATTGTAAGATCTGTCCCATGCAATTCTCACACATCAAAGTTTAGAAATTGTCTTAGATTGGTCTTTTCTGAGTGCCATCTTTAGTTACGAGACTATTGCATGGCTTGAACTTATTGATTTCAAAAATTGTGCGCACTAGTGCGGTGCAAGAGAAAACTGATA
Organism: Gleditsia sinensis; assembly: GCA_037074535.1. Classification (NCBI taxonomy): domain Eukaryota; kingdom Viridiplantae; phylum Streptophyta; class Magnoliopsida; order Fabales; family Fabaceae; genus Gleditsia; species Gleditsia sinensis. Next base: position 7,028,091 of record CM073468.1, on the reverse strand, counting down.
GAATCATCTGGGAAGGAAAATTCTGTTAATGGTGTAACAGGACTTCAAACTCAGCAGAGGTTGATTGCAGTGAAGTTAATGTAACATTAAAGCATGATCAATAAATAGTATCTGGATTCTTTATTGATGTGTTTCAAGGAATAATTCTTAATACAATTTGCATCAAAATTAACAGTAGAGAATAGTGCAAAACCTTAAAGACAATGTTATGTCGTAGATTATTACCTAGAATTTAGAAACAGATCTTTATTTCTTGCAAGTGTCAATAACAACTTTAATATGCAGGCTTACTTCTCTGTCATGTCCAATGAAATCAAATCAAGTTTCCAAGTTCATAGGTGTTACGATCTTAAAGGCACAACTAAGGGTCGAAACAATGCCACTATAATAGCTGAGAATTGTTCTGTGCTTAAGGATGTCAATTTTGATTTCTGCTTCTACCTGGATCCATTTGTACGTCATCGTCTTTTAAAGTAAGTCTGTTATCTTTTGGTTTCAAATATCGCATGGAAGCTTGGGGAAGAAGTTACCAAGTTTGAATTTTTTTATTCTGGTTTCCTCTATTTTCTGATTTGTACCCTCTTCTGATTGATAGAGTCTTTTTATTTATTTATTTTATTTTCTGCTATAAATGATATGAGTCAGGAATCTTTTCTTTCTCCACTTGTGCAATAGAGAAGTTTTATGAACATATGGTATATGTTAGTGATTTTTGTTAAATATTGGAAGTGAAGTTACCGTATCATCTTCTATTAGACAATTTAATGTTTGCCCATAATAATGTTTTCCTAGGCCTTGTTTTTCCTTCTAGAAGCTGGAGCTAATTACTTGAACTCTATCTGATTCCAAGATATGCTGGAAACTGGTATTGGTTGTTGTCAAACTTGCTAGGTGAAGGAAGTAAACTAAGGGAAGTTTAAATGTGAAGATAGTTTCTTTTACTGGAATTTAAGCTAGCACTAAAGAAAAGCTGGAAGGAATCAGATTCATGAAAACGAGTAGAATTGCAGTTCTTTGGAATATAAGACAATAAGGTGGTATTATTTTGTTTTAGTTGTCCAACAGGTTGTATAAGATATCAGTACTTGAGCTATTAGGTTGGTTATGGGTTCATTTGTAACCTATGTTAAGTTATAGTGCAGGCTCTATTTATGTTTCTTTCAGAAAAAAATTCTTATCCATTCTACGAAATGTTCCTTATTGTAATTTTTTTCAAGTAATTTCTTTCTCTTTTGACCCATTAATTCCTCAAGTAATGAATCCCATTGATTGTAGGCAAATCAAATATGACTGTGAGTTTTTGGAGGCTGAAGGCATCATGGATTACAGCTTTTTGCTTAGTGTACATATAGAGGGATACCATGAAGGTTATTTATACTATTACCAATCCTCCTTGATTTCTTCAGTCACATTTCTTTATTATTTTTGAATCTCTGGTCTAGTTAATTTCTAACATGCTTCATAAAAGTAAAATATAGTAACTTAGAATAGTATACTGAAAATAGAAACATATTTTTATGATGCAAAGAAATTTTTTATTAATGAAACTTCTAGATAATTACTAGAGCACTAAATTCATCTACTAAAAGAATTGAAGTTCATTGCCTTCATTCAATCTCGTTTTCTGAATCCAATAATGAATTTTACCTGGCTTTGTATAAGTATGCATTTTTTTTTATGCAAAGAACATATGATTGGCCATTGTTCAGCAATATAATTAAGATTAAGAGTTAATTCTGAAAATTGACATGAATTTATCTACCTTTTGATCCATGGGCCATCCACATTCTCTCAATGATTTTTCTTTTCTCTAAAGAGAAAATACAACTTTTTCACATAACTGTCATGTTAAGTGTACCACTTGATTTGAGTCTGTTATGCTGCCAGATTACTTGAGTCTGCTACACTGCTATTCGATACATGCATCTGTGAATGGTTGTATTAGATTTTTTTCAGGAAATCAGCTATTCTTATGCCAAAGTAGAGGCGTTCCAATTTTCAATTCCAGTTATAAGGTTTTGCTTTGTAGTACACTAGTACAGTCATCATTCAGATAATTTGACAACAATATTTAGTCATACAGTGGCTAGAAGCAAACGCAATTCTTTATCTCTTTTTTTAAGCTGTGTACTTATGAGTTATAAGCCATTTGCATAAATCAAATTTTGCTGGGGCAGATCCTTTTACTAGGTAGGTGTTTGCTACTGTCCCCAGCAGTTATATGACTTGTTACCTTCTGTAACTGCAGGCTTGCTTAATTGCAAAAGCTCTATTAGCAGCCGAACCTCTATTAGTAGTAGATGCTCCACCAGTGGAAGGAGTTCCAGTAGTGGAAGTTCCTATAGCAAAATGGACTCCCTTGATGATTTCACAGATGGAAGTTTAGGGCTCGAGTTATCTCTTTCTTATTCTTGTCCACCGCCAGAAGGGTAACTTCTGCATTTCTACTGACTAGCTAGATTGCACCTTTGCATTTTAAAGATGGCATGATGATATGGAGGGGCAGGGGGCGTCCACCCATCCCATCAAACCCCTTACACACCCCCCCCCCCAGAAAAAGGGAAGTTTCCTTAATACTTTCTGTTATTTTTTATATAATTGGCCCCCTGATGATGACATATTTAGCAAACCCATAAGAATGTCTATTTCATAAGTCTGATTCATCCTATTCTGCATAACATGTGAGGTTTAAACGTGATGCTATGAAGGCAATTGAAAAGTTTAGAGTTATATTATTTACTTGTTTTGAAAATCTTTAAGAAACAGTAAATTAGAAAGTTGAGAAGGCTCCTCGAAGCTCAGAAAAGGTAGAAAATGGTTTGGAAAACGCCCAGAAAAATTTACTAAAAATCCACCAAGTTTCATGTAGACGGTGTCCTCATATATTTAGCTATTCAATGGTCCCATTACTCTGTATGTAACTTGCTTTTTTTTTTTTGGGCTTATCTGATTTATTTGGTGGCTTTCCTGTATAAAGTTATTTGTGCCTATCAGGACTCAAATGGTTTTACTCGCCGAGTTAACATTCTGTGACTTGAACTTAATGAGTTTTGATATCTGGATTTTCATAGCCTTTTGATTCCTGATTTCACTGTTGATATCAATGTTAACTTACACAAGCAAGAGTAGGGATGTATATCAAAGGAATAACGGGCTACTCCCTTATGGTTGAACAGCTGTATGGTTTCCCTGAATTTTAATTCAGATAGATGGTGAAGTATCTTTAGACGCTTTGTACAAATTAGATTTTGAAGTTTAAGGCTTCAAGTTACCCAAACGACTATTGTTAAGGGATGATTTGATGCATGTTATTTTGACAGTTGACACACCTGAATGCAAAATATTGTATGGTATGGACTTAGAATCTTATTCTTCACAACTCCCAAGTGAAGTGTTGTATATAAATCAAGAATAATGCCTAGTGAATCTGTCAAGGGCTTCACCCAGTTTTTTGTGCAGCAATTTTGACAAGTTTGGAAAAGAAATGCCAGCGCGTGCAAAGAAGACCCAGAAGAATGGGAATGGAGAAGCTGTATCTCTTCATAAAATCTGGGCAGATGAATATTTTGGTGTAATTTTAAACTTTGGAATAGTAGACATTTTTCAGACCTACAACATGTCAAAGCGCATTGAGCATGTTTACAAGTCATTCCAGTATGATTCGAAGTCAATCACAGCTGTAAATCCCAAAGCATATTCTCGACGTTTTCAGGATTTCCTTAGTAGGGCATTCCAACCAGAAGACTTCAAAACTATGCACTCAGTGAGTTCTTTGTTTACCATTATCACATGAAATGAGTTTAGAGTTGATAATCTTTAATATCTTTTAACACACGGAAGTTATTTGAGCTTGAAATATGGATCAAGCACAGGTCAATCATGTATTGTGATGAAACTTAATTTTTAATTAAGAGAATGAGAGTAAGCAAAAATTGAATTTTTGACTACTTGGTTATGGAAGTATTAATACTATTATAAGAATTATTTTAATTTAAAAGTTTAATCTATTAAACAAAGGTGATTGAATAGTTTTATTATAATTTTTAAGAATGTCATTATGGAGTCTCCCTTAATTTTTTTTTTATCATGTTAAAGCTGGTTCTCGGTATGGACTAATCTGATATTTAATCCAAGATGAGTTCTATTTATCTTACACCAAATCAAACCCCTTTCTGAAAAATCAGTTGCAAAAGCTGTGGCCCCAAGGGTGAACCGAGCATTTATCCTTTTTCACAGTGAACTGAAACTGCAGAGAAGTTGAATGTACTATGTACCCTGAATAATATGACTTGCCCAAATACCACTTCAGCCTCTTGCAAACATGGCGCTTTCTGGGTTTCTACTAGTATCTTAACAACATTTCAAAATTTCCAAACAATTTTATAGTGAAAGTGACCATAGTTCTACTTAAGTTTCAAACGTGTTTGCAAGAGTGACCATAGTTGTGAAATGTTTGAGCATGTAGCATTATTGATATCATTCACCTTGCATGTGCCAACGAACATGATCTAAAATGTTAAGGGCATGCTGCTACAGAACTAACAATTTAAGTGAACTGCTTTTTTCAGAGAGCTGGATCCATGTCAAGTGATATATCGTCAAGACAGTGTGAATAAGCTTCTGATCTGTAGTACTATATCATGGCTGGAGATTTGCATCAATTGACCGGCTGTTTTTCTTTCTTTCTCTATTTTTGGAGGCCTCCCCTCTTTTATTGAGGGTATTACATAAATCCTAGCCTCTTTGACCTTAACTATAAAGAAATGACTGTAACAACTGAATATGGAAACAAGTGTGCAAGTCATCACCATTTATTAATACCTTACTTTTTTTTTTTTTTACTTTTTTTGATATACGATGTGTTTGCATGGCATGATTTTTATATGGTTCTGCATCGATTTATGTATTTTACATGTTTCCAAACAAGTGCTAACTGCAATGCAGGGTAAAAGAAATAGGTTGTTGACCTCCCAAATGTACTCTGCAGCGAGTACTAGTTAGAGCTAACTAGTTGCCTTTGCCTGGACAAAGTTAGAAATGTTGGACCATACTGAAGAAGATAAGAACTTAAATAAAAAGTTAAAAAGTTAAAAAGTTAAAAAGCTAACACCCACAAGCACTCTTTCAACTTTAACCTATTTTCATAACTCACATGACATTAGTTTGAGTTATTCAACCTGTCTTTTAAGATTGAGATAAATTGGTATTTGATTCCAATTTTACTTTTTGCTTTTTCTCATTATGTCTTTCTTAAATGATGGACCTCTTTATGTAACAAAAAATTCTCAACCTATTTGCCATTCCCTAAATTTTAGGAATGGAAATCATATCCTACTTCAATAATTAATATTTCTTTCTCTTCAAATTGACAAAAAAAAAGAGAGTCTGAATTTAACAACACACTTAAACATTTAACAACACATTTAGACTTTTCGTCTCATTATTTTTTTAACTATCGAAACTTTTGTTTTATCTATTTAATATAACTGGCTAAGTTTTTAAAATTCTTAAACTACAAAATCTATTTAATATGAAGTTCTATTTTGATTATTCAAAGATAGTCTAATATTAATTTGCTCTTTTAAAATATTTTTTTGTACAAGTTTCCTACACCAAAATTTAAATTTATATCACATTCATCATTTTATTCAGTTTCAATTAACAAAGTTAATAAAGTCAATGATATAATAATGATTTAATGGCATGACATTCTCTATGTTTTCCTTCTCACAAAAAAAAACATTCAATCACTTGGATTTATGACAAATATCAATCAAAACGTATATTCAATTAACTTGTGAGAGGTACATTGATAAAAAATGTTTTTTTTAATAAAAAAGGATAACACATTATCAAAAAGTACTCACCATCGACAGTTTTGTTAAGAGAGACTAAATGAAGAGATATAAATTATATAAAGTTAAATTCTTAAGTAAATTGAGATAAAATTTTTGAAAAAAGAAATTTGACATTGCATCCATATTTAAAGGATAAAATTAGAGTTTTGGTCTATATGATATATGCAATCAAATGAGAATTTAGGTAGGGCTTTTGGTCCCCTTGGCCTCAACCTAGCTTCCGTTATGCATCCTTCTGATTAAAATCCGAAAGAGCAAAATTTTGATTAGTGATTTAATATCAGTAGCTGAAGATGTTGATAAACTTGATGAACTAAAGTATCTGGTTTCTCATTTCACAATTTCTCAATGTACTATTCATAGTTTTGTGGCATAAATTATGTTCAGCTTCTTTCAATATATAAATATGAGTCACCAACTAGCCTTAAACTAAGGTTAAGGGCAGAATTTCTGAAGGCGAAAATTAAAGGAAGTGATTTTTACACATTCATAGGCAGACCAGTGTAGTCCAATTATTAGTGAGTAAAATAGTTGTAAAAATTTAATTCTTGACAGACTAGGAGCAAACGATCAAAGAAAAATTCAATCGAAGAACCAATGCAGCATATAAAACCAAGCATATTTTTCTTCAAATCAGTAGGTAAAGGAAGCAGTAGCATTTAAGATGAAGTACATTATGCAAATCCAGTGTCCTCAATCTCTAAATGCTACCTACTTCAGGAATAATCATACAACCATATGCTCTTATCATCTGATACACTAGCAAGCCGACCACCTCTTACATTATTCCCTCCGGGTGGTCTAAATGCCACTCCCCATACTTGGTCTGTATGATTGCTCATTGTCTGCACAGAGGCCCTCATGTTAAGATCCCAAAGCCTTACAGTTTTATCGCTTGAACCCGTGGCAATGGCTCCCCCATCTGGGCTAACATCCACACATAGTACCCAGCTAGCATGACCTGACATCTGCTCGACTAATTTTCCCCCATCAGCATCATACATGTGAACATGAGCATCATCTGAAGCTGAAAACAATAGTCTTGGATCGTAGGGGGAATAAACAAGGGATCGCACAGGCATGTAGTGGCCTTCAAGGTGGTGTAAAAATTTGGCACGAGGTACATCGAAAACAGAAAGTGTGCCATCCATTGAGCCACAAGCAAGTCGTTTACCATCAGGGCTCCATGCAACTGATAGGACAAACTTTTTGCTGCTACTTCTGTCGGCAGGTTTGGGTCCTTCTGGACGAGGAATTGATAGGGTGGCAACTAGCTCCCATGTGGTGGTGTCCCAGAGTTTGACTGAAGCACTACTTCCACCAGCAACGGCCAAAAGGGAACCCTGACAGTAGAGTGTTGTTTAGTATTGTAAACTTCAAAAACTAGATATTCTGGAGAGTTTTTCTACTTTAGCTGGCATCATAGAGCATATATAAAGAACCAATACTTCAAACAGAGCAGGTTTTTATTTAGTATGAGTTTGACACTCGTATTAAATATGACACAACACTTTAAATTACATTTAAACACCACATTTTATCGTGTAGTGATGTCCATATCGTTTTTTGTTCCCTATTCATGTTAGTATCCAAACTTCTTAGCAGGCCATCCTCAAGGGAACAGATGTTTTCGGCTATAACAAACTATATAGTATCATATGTATAAATTCTATGAAAGGACAAACTATAAACACAGTCAACAGAAAGAAGTAATAGGGCTGTCTCTCAAGTAAATTGGTCTGTGAGACATTAGATAACTACATATGTAATGATAGGCTCCATAAGGAAAATAAATTTAAAAGCTTGGCAAAAAAAGGTGAAGGAAGAAGGAATAGCTTAGTTTGATTTTCTAACAGCCTTTGATATTTCTCTGATATGACCAATGAAGGAATTTGGAAAAAGAGAGACAAAACCGTTAGTGTTCAGCGCTCTTTTATATGGTAAGTATTATGATAAAACCCTAATGTCGATCAACTTTGAAATTTATGAGTTTAGGGTTTGTAACGTTGAGGGCAGGTGCTAATTAATTAGCATTACAATACATAAATAGTTATATATTAATTACATAAATACAAGATCCTCAGAGTATTAAAAGATCTAGAAAAGATAATTGTGACCATTCTAAACTCCAAATCAAAGCTCAGATGGCCAATTCAAAGAAAGTTTCATCACACGAATGTTGAATATGACAATTGACTCAGACGGAGAAAGTTAAAAACAGAAAATAAAGCCAAATATATGCAGAAAACGAATGCTGTTCAAGCTTATAGGCACTTACTGTAATCATAATGAAACACAAATAAGGAAATCTTAAAGATTAACCAATCAAGTTCATGTAATGATGATTATGTGCATGAAAATAGACAGTGCACATATTCAGCAAAAATAAAGTGGAAAATTGACAAATTCGCTACAATTATGAAATCATGACCTTTAATACAGAAAGAGAAGTCAATCTACGTATAAGCCAGCAAGGTTAATAAACATGTTGACCTTAAGTGCCTCCATGAAACATAAGTAACTAATCTGTTACATATAAAATTCAAACAGCCCCTTCAGCTTTAGCACCAAAACAAGGACAATTATATGCATGAAGTATGTGCTTAATTATATATATATTGAAGTCAGAGAAATTGAGTTGAGTTATATACACTAAAAGTGAATAATACGAAGTGTCCGGGATCAATGACAAATGAAGGTTTTCCCTCAGAAAGATTCTTAAAGAAAAAATTTAAGTTAAACAAAATTTTGAAGATTCAGCCTTACATTCAAGCAAAATGCAAGTTTCTCAGTTTTCAAAATTATTTTAGATGTGTTAGGTACAGTATCCTAATTTCCCAAGGACTTGAAAATCTATGTATAGAAAATTTGAGTATGAGATCAACACCCCCATAATGTTCAAGACATATATTACAGTACAACACATAAATTTTAATTGTTTTTCCAAGTTTTTTATACTTAAATATCCTATAAATAGGCGAGCTCAAGCTAAATGCACAAGTTTCTCAATTTTTAAAATTACTTTTGCTGTAGGTATCCTAATTTTCTAAGGACTTGAAAATCTATATATACAAAATTTAGTTTCCAGGTGCTTGTGAAACCAAATTTCTACATACCATGTAACACCTCAAATGCAAAATCACATCAACAATTCAAACATAGTCGTTAAGAGTCCAAGTTCAATTACCTTAGGATCGAATCTCAATTGCCAGACTTCAGATGGGGGAGCTTCAAGAGTAGCGATGGTAGCTTTAGAATCGACATCGAAGACCCTGACGAAACTATCGAGGGAAGAGGACGCGGCGATTGAGCCAAGGGGGTGAGCTGCCACAGAAGCAACTCCCAGGCAATGGCCAGTGTTGGTGGACTCAAGGACAAGCTCATCGGAGCTCCATAGTCTCACAGTCTCGTCCAGTGACCCAGTAAGGAGAAGGGGTGATCGGGTACTGGTGGCTGGTACCCATGACACCGCCCAAAGTGACTCTTCGTGCGCATTATCAACGGATTTAAGTCCAGCAAGTTTCATTGCGATTGCTGCGTTCAACTATGTAAGAACCCTAACGAGAAAACTAGCTCCACATGGGGTTATTTTAGGCCATGTTTGGTTGTTTTAAAAAGAGCAAAATGGAGTCTCGTCAACAGTGTGATGTAAGAAAATTAGAAAATGCATTTAAACTTTTTCTGTGTCTTTATCTAAACAACTGAAAAATAAAAATAATATTTTTAATACATATTTATCCACTACTCATTATTCATTATTTATTTTATTTTTATAATTGTCATCAAAATATAAAAAAATGATAAAATAAAAAAAAAATTTAATGATAAAAATATCATATAAACAAAAATAAAACAAAACAAATGGCAAGGCACTAGTAATTTTCACTTTATTATTTAAAAATTTAATGAAAAACAATTGATTATACTTCATTCTCCATTATTGGAAGATTACAAATTGAAATGAGTTTAGAACGTAACTTTTCAATGTTACTTTTATAAAAATAAGTGAATTTTTTTTAAATAATTAAAAGTCATATCCTAAATCTTCCAATTTGAAAGTGTTGAGTGAAGAGGAAAGATTTAGTCATTTAGCAACTTTTATTAACTCATATCACTCAATTATTTTTAAATCATCCAAATAAATATAAGTTTAAACTTTTTTTCTTCTTTTATAACAACATTTCACATCACCCACTTTATGCTCCCTCCAAACAAGACCTTAAGCGAAGCTCCGAAGTAGGAGGCCATAAAGAACTAATCTTGTTAACTTCAGCAAGAAGTTAACAAATCACAAAAGGAGAAGGGCCATTAAACAACAATGCCCCTAAGAATCAAGAATCCCGATGCCCATGTTTGAACTAGGGAGATAAAATCAAGCAAAAGGAAAAAAACCATTTAAGAACAAAGGCAGCTAAGCTGAATTTTAGATTAGAAGCTGCCAATAAGTAAGTTAGGGAAGGCAGAGAGAGGGGTTATTAGGTTACCCAGACCTAAAGTTCAAGGCATTTTATACCGCGGACAAAAGGTTCTATTTTTGCAGAAATGTAAACGATGAAGATATTTTTTTGGGGACATTCATGAAAACGATGAAGATCCCCCCTCGCCTCTCCCCCCCCCCCCCCCAAAAAAAAAACCTGCTTTTGGGCTTTTGTTGTCCTGGTTCGGATTTTAGTGGCCCAAAATTTTCATTGATCAGAATACAAAACCGTAGAATCGCAATTCATGTCCGTATCATGATTTGATTTAATTGTTTTTTGCTTCTTTGAACTGCGGTTTTCCTGCCATTTTCAGTTGGTACATGCCATGGTCAGACCAGAATTGAACCAGTCCTAAATTACCCAAACACCTGCAAACGAGAGATTTGTTCGTACTTCTCTGGGAGATTTTTTCCTCATTTTCAGACTTGGGGTTGGTATACCCGATATTGACTTGAACCATTTTTTACCCTTTCTCTCTCAGCAGTTTTCTTTGTCTGTCCTAAGCAACTGCAGGTTTCCCTGGAAATTCTGAAAGGTACCCAGTGGGGTAGATTTATTAGAGCATCTCCATGGGGTTTCTTAAGTGGGCCATACTAAATAAAATATACATTTTATATTTAAGCAGCGTTGCTTACTGAAACAACGATGCTTAAATTTCAATGAGACTGTAGACAAAAGTCCACAATGTGTCAGAATAAGCAACTCCAACAGAAGTTAAGCAACCCCGCTGGAGGTGGCCTTATAACTTGATTAGTCATTTTGATCTTGAAATTTTGATGCTCCATTTTGCTATTTTTAGTGACTATTATCAGTGAACTGGCTGATATGACAGAAAAAATTTCTTAATATCAATATCATGGGTTTCTTACGAACAATTATAATGCTGCATGAGTATGCGTGGTATGTTCTTAAAGATATTTTGTGTTGCCTAGGTGTCATTAACAGTATAATTTCTAAAAACATGGATTCTTATCTTTAAAAAACCTCCTTTTGATTCTTTCTCTGCTTGCTTTGTGTTGCATGTGTTTTGAGGAATTAAGTTCACTTGTGTACTTACAATTCATATTTGTGTATATGCAGTAGCTTTGGACTGTTTATAATTATGTTCCTATTGTTGATTACCTTCAACTTCAAGTAACTTTGGAGCTTGTTTTTCACTCAATTCTTGTACTTTATAATTTTCTGGTAGTGCCTTACTACCTTTCATTAGAAAACTTAAAAACCCGAAAACGCTGAGTTCCTTCTAATACCATAGTGGTGTCGTGCTAGTGAACAATTAAAGCAAAGGAAAGATAGTTGGGGTGGGAAGATAAAGGAGGGATTCGTTTACCATATTCCACTATTCCATTTCATTCCCCATCTCATAATTCTTAACTCTAACTTGACAGAAGATGGTCTAGTTCTATTAGTTTTGGTAAAGCTGAATGCTTCAAGTCTCTCGGGTCTTAGCTTCAGGTAAAACTGCAAGTGAAATCTGCATACTTTGAATATTTCAAACACAATATATTATGGGTTTATTTATCATGAAAACTTGATAACTAATTAAACTATCTGTAAGATTTTAAGTTTGATTTTCTTTCCTCTAAACTAAATGTTTTTGCAGAGAAAAGCATTTGACTTGTGGATCTCTACTTTGTAGATATGGTCTTCTCCTATTGCACACCCTTAGGCATTTTGTGTAGAATATAAACTGCAAGTTTTTAATCTCCATTCATAGTTGAGCTTAGGTGGGAAAAATTTCAGACTAGTGTGATCCATTTATTAAATGACTCCTGCAAGTCCTTTTCTTCAATCACTGGATCATACAAATTTTATAAGTATATAATTATTTGAAACCTATATGTTTTTAATAAATTTATTGATATATTCTGTTTTGTTACCATTAGCTTTCTGCTGAAATTTTGCAAAACATGGCAATAGAATTGAGCATTGTGTATTTCATTTCATTTTACTATTGTAAGTGGTGGACCATGTGGCACCCTTGGGACTCCAGTTTTCTGCCTAGTTGGTGGCTTTATGAACCATTGAATTAAAAAAATGATCAAAGATAGATGCACAATCTTTTGGCTAATGACATTGTCAACTGTGCAGATATTAATACTCTTGAGGCACCAAAGAATTCACTGACCTTATGCTTGCTAATAAGGAGGCAACGACTGAGACATTATGATGCAGACTACTTCTGCTACCATGACATTATATTCTATTCCTTTCTCAGCACCTCAAGTATACCAAAATACTCTTTAGTCAGAAATAAGGGTTAGGCATTGCCTAAAGCCTAGCCAAAGCCCAAAGTTTTATCTAGATGTTGTCAGGGGAGTTCTGTTCTTTGCCATAAATTGTCTTTAAAAAGTAGCTTTTGAAGAATTTAATAGCTCAAATTCAAACTTAATGCTTTTGAAGTTAATGATGAATGCTTCTTTGATGTAAGGTATACTGTAAAGGCGTTTTATTTGAATTCTCTCTTTGATCCAATTCTAACTGTTCAAAACATCCACTTTACAAAGATGCATAAAACACAACCAGCATCCTTCATGTTGATCCCCATTCTATGATTTGCAAAATGGGAAGATGGTTGACAATATTAGGATTGTAGTAAAGGTCATAGTTTTCCTCAGCAATGAACAACATTTAGATGTAGATCCAGATTCATGCTTCACATCCTTCCTTAGTTTTACCAAAGACTTTGATATGAACCTTTGAAAAACCGTACTTCAAAAGCTATCTCATGAGGCTGGGGAGTCCAGAGTTCATATAAGCTTTAAATTAGAATCTCATATTTTTTATGTAGCACTCAAGTCCCATACCTTCAGATTGAAATCTTAACAGACTTCTTTAATGTTATCAAGTTATGTTAATTGGGATTTGTTATTGCTTATACTCTTCAGTTTTTAGGGAAATTTATTCTGTAAATTTTGATGGGAGAAAGATACAACATGTGAGGTTCACTACTTAATTATTGGACCCCACTTATTTTGTAGATATGGTTTTCAGTCTTATTCTGTCATTTTCTATCAGAAATTGACAATGTAAATTTCTTTAAGAAATGTAGAGGATCCACATCTCAGGTGAACTCGGTTTTGCTAGGGTTTTACATAGCTATCCTATTCTACTTTCATTCAACCGTGCTCTTAGATTTTGACAGACAGATTGGAGGAAGTTGGGAAGTGTGGGGATGGACAATGTTAAATGCATTCACAACATTACATAATTATTAGCAATGTTGGGTACAAGAATAGGCATGTTATCAATGTCAGTTAAAAGCAATGTGTTTGGACCACAAGCAATTTAGAAAGGGAGAGGAGGCCCACAAAAGTGGTCCAATATATGCCTATAATTGTGGTCCGTCTTAGGAGTCAACAGGTTGGAAGTTTGTACTGAATGCAATTAGATACTTCACCAAGGATTCTTTGGATGCTTCATGCTTGGTGAGGATAGCTTGCAGTTGTAATTGATTGGAAGACAGAAAAGATGGAGGTTGTACAAGATCTACCCACAAAGACACAATGTCCTTGAGGGACTTTTAAGAATGTTGAGAACTTGTCATGCCTCTATAATGATGTGGGGCTAAAACCAAGGGCCCCAAATGCTAAAATTTATGTCAGCAAGTTCATCTATGTTTCATTTTCCCATAATTCTCAAGTTAAAAAAATACATTAATTTTATTTTTTATTTTAAATTTTTATAAACATTAATATAATCTTTTAATTATTTATAATGTATTAAATTAGACTATTTATGAATTTTTAATAAAAAAGTATAAAGCTTAAGCCACATTAATAATTTTGTGAATATTAAGAGAAGTTTTCATATAAATTAAAATTAAAAAGGTTGTAAATATAAGTTTAAAAGTTTTTGACAAAGTGAATGTAATTTATTTATTTATTGATTATAATTATGATTTTGGAATTTAAGACTTTGAAAAAAGGTTTTCAACAAAATTATAGGGTCTTGGAATAGGTGTGCAATATATATATATATATATATATATATATATATGTCAAATATAATGTATGTCAAATTCACAGAAGGAAGTGAGATCTTTTTTTAAATAACATTATCTTTTTATTACTAATGACCTAATTATCTTAGTAAAACTAAATTCATCTTTAGAGATGATGGTTTCAAATTTAAATCTTAATTAGAGTAAAAGAAAATTTTAGTACACTACAGTACCTTGAATATTAAGATATAACCATATTTAATATAACAATAAAAATTATGATTAAAAAATTTTATTTTATAAAAGTTGATAAAATTAAAATAGCTATGATGCCACATCTTTATAATTTTGCAATAATTTAAAATAGTATCATTCTATAACAATTTAATATGTTAAAAGATATCAATGATTTTGGTTATAAATATATGAAATACAAGATATCATAATTAAAATCGAAATTTATTTAATACATTACAGTTCTTGTTGATTAATGTGAAATAAATTAATAATTTAATTTTTAGATATATAAATATATATATCTTTAATTTTTGAAATTTGTTGAGTGTATAAATTAAAAATGTTATATATTAATTTTTAAAAAATTATTATGTAAAAAAAATTAATATTTTTAAAATTAAAAAATTAAAAATAAATAAATCTATAAAAATTACTCATAATTGACCCGTGTTAAGAAAAAGTTAAAAACAAAGGTACATGAAGATGCCTCCAAAGGTTAAATCGCCGTTTTGGTCCTTTGGGGGGTGGGTTGCGTGTCAGCGTGTCGTACTGTCATTTACGCCGTCCCATAAGGCGCATGCTTAAAGGGTTAATTCCCTTTTAATCTTCCCCAAGTCGGATTTTTACTAATTATTATATGCATAATAATATTATTATTATTTATTGAAGAAGTTCAAATCTTCTTTTCTCAGGTCTCATAGCATTCATAGCTCCAGGGTAGCCTAGACTAGCATGAAACAAAGCAAAATCACAAATTCAAAATTACTTTTATTAAATAACTTTGGCGTCTTCCTTCTTTTCTCTTTTCCTTTCGGTTTGTCTCTTTAATTCTTAAGAATATGCAGAAGTTATAAAAAAAAAAACTACTGCAATGAATTTAAATAGTTACTACTATTCTAACTAATTAACATGGAGTTGAAAAATTCTTCTGCGAGGAGACCAAAGTCGACAATATTAAGATGTTAGGATAAGGCCAAATTTATGTGGACCCAACTCTAAAACTATTGCTGACGTGGCTGAAAAATGGTGGGGACAAGATGATGACTTGCAGTTACCCCCACTGAGGTAACTTGTTCATGGAGACGGTGGACACAGGGCGTTGTCAAGGATGAAAGAGAGGAGGAGGGAAGCATCAAGCTTTTCAATCAATTTGTTTAAAGAAAAAACGAAACTTGGATTTCAAATTTGAATATTGAGAGAAAGAGAGAGAGAGAGATGGAAGGAACAGAAAAAGGTTCGGAGAGAGAGGGAAAAAGGGAAGGATTCATGGTGGAAAAGTTGAAACTTGGGGCTTTGGTGGGGATAAGAGGAGGCCCCTGCACTCCACCACCCACATGGAGGCTTGAGCTTTCGTCTCAGCAGAATGGTGCTACTAACAACAAAAACCCCGTTCGAGAATTCCTCGACTTTCCCACCTCAACCGTCTCTGCGAGAAAGCTCTGTGCCAACCTCTGGGAATTTCAGCCCCACCATCAGACCCCACTTCCTAAAATGAGTAAATCTGCCACCAGGATCCGCCGCCGCCGCCGCCACTTCCATCACCGTAAGGACACGGAGTTTGAGCTTCCCAAACAATCTGCCGAGCCTCCACATAGCCCCTCTGATCAGGTTTCATCTCAACTTCTGTTCTGTACTATGCCTTCTTTTTTTTCCACATTTTTTTTTTGCTCCATTGATTACTAATGGCTTGTATTTTTATTTTATTTTATTTTATTTTGAGCCCCATTTCTATTCTCAACCTTTTAATTCAAATTAAACTTCTCTATTAGTTCAAACCTGTGGAATTTTTCTGCTTGTTAACCACCTCCTGTGGTCCCAAATCTTCATTTTTTGGGGCTTTTAGTAGGGCATTTAGCCAGAAATGTTTGTTCTCATGTGCTAGATTTTGCTTTAACTGGGTCTCATTTGGTGGGTACGGTGTCCCATCTGTTCCACTTCGTTCCATCCCGCCGTACGTTATATACACGCCCTTAACCTTTTTGATGCAATTCCCCTTTGGTAAATTTTTCCTCATCTTTTTGTTATACTGGAAATTTCACTTTCAGTTGAAGAGTTGGTGAATGGACTTCCGTTTCTTTATGTTAAGCGGGTGATTTAGATTTCTAAAATTATGGTTTCACCTCACCTATTGTTAGCCTTATGCAGTTCACCTGCTCTTTTGTTTTTTTATTAAGAGGGTTTGTAAGAAGTCTTTATCATGCTCTATTATCCCTTTACCTGTTTTTTTCTCCATTTTTGGTTGTTTTCTTTCCTTCAGTTTACAGTTTGTTATATGAAACCCTTGCAAGCAGATTTCCACTTAGATGTATGAATTATTATCAATTCTTTGATTTTGAGAAATTTTTAGGTAATTTGGTCTCCAAATAGATAGAACAAGTCAATCATGATTAAAAATTTAAGTATCTCATAGGTGATTTTTACTAAAAGTATGCCTGATATATTTACGTGATTGATTTGTTTTACCTATATTTTGTAAACTGACTCTACCTAAGAATTTTCTCTGATTTATGATTGATTCTTTATATTCTTCTAGTTTGATTTTAAAGCTTGCTTCTTATAAGGGGCATCGAATCATAAATCTTCCTCTTCCATAACAATATTATCTAACATTGTCTGGTATGCGCAATCTCTTAACAATCTAGGTAGGAGCTTCTTATGAAGAGAGGTGATTATTGCCCATATAATTGCATCCCTTCTCTTGCTTTTAATATGTATTCTCTTTTAATATGTTTCTACCGAAATGGTTATCCTTATGGCCTTACCTGTGCCTCATTGCAGTCAGCATCTGCAAGTAGTGTGGGAAGACATGTTTCAGAATCACTTGTTCAGCACCATAGATCAGCTGAAAGAAATGGCTGTGCGCTGGAGCCTGTATCCCCTGCAAGTTACAGTAGCTCAATGGAAGTAAGCATTTTTTTTTGGGTGCCAAATCCTGAAAAGTTCTATTTTACATTTTCTCGATTTAGATAAATATTTGATAATCTGCCAAGATTTGATGAGTTCTGCAATATTTTTAATTTTAACAAACTACTATATACAAATGAATGTGTAAAAGGGAACAAACTTGTGTATTCTTCATCTAGGGTTTTATCAATTACCATCATCGGTTTCAACTTTTTTTCTCTTATATTCTAATTTCTTTTTTTGTTTTAACTGATTAGTGGACTTCTACAGTTGAAGAACATATTATTTCTTATGTTTATCATACGGACTCTTTTGCCTAAAAGTATAAGTTGTAAAATCTGGTAGTGCCATATTAGGAAACACGAAAGTGATGCTTCATATAACCTAAAAGACATTCTTGACCTTATAGCAGTTATACCAACCATAAATTCTATTTAAATAAAATCCTTTTTTGAACTGACCATTCTGAGAAAAGGGTGAAGAATTAGAATGGTCATTCCGAAATCTGTTCTGTTATTTATTGTAGCCTCTTAGGTCACTCTGCCATTGAACTTGCATTCTTCAATCTTACAACTTTAATTTGTGGGCATTCTTTCAGTACTTGTTCACTTTTTATGGTTCGAAATATTATGGGTTTACTTCTTAGTCTTCTACCAATGATCGCTTTCAGCAATCTCTCTGGTTTATAAGTGACATAGAAAAATACTTTGTTGATGGTTTATCAATTTTGATTGAAGAGTTGAAGTTTAATGAGGGAACTTCATACCCAAATCTATAAGTCATGATGTATTTATTTTCATCAATGATCCTACTGTGACATTTTTAATGCATATCTTAGAAACAGTCTGTAAATCAGAGAATTTTAAAAGTTTCACCCTTTCTAGATTGTAAAAAAAAGATGCTGATGCTATTTGCTTAAAACAGGTGGCACCATATAACCGAGCAGTGACTCCCACATGTTCTTTGGACTTCAAAGGTATGATGGGAGAGTCAAGTTACAGCCTTAAAACATCCAGAGAGTTACTTAAGGTACTCAACCGTATATGGAGTCTTGAAGAACAACATGCATCGAGTATATCAGTAGTGAAAGCACTGAAAATGGAACTATATCGTTCTCGGGCACAGGTTAAGGAGTTACTACAAGAGAAGCAAATGAATAGGCGGGAAATGGAGGACTTAATGAAGCAAATTACAGAGGAAAAGCTTGTTAGGAAGAGCAAAGAACGTGATGAAATCAAAGCTGCATTTCAATCAGTCAAGGAAGAGCTTGAAGATGAGAGGAGGTTAAGAAAGCATTCAGAAAGCCTGCACCGGAGGCTGGCTCGGGAGCTTTCTGAAGTGAAGTCTTCTTTCTCTGGTTCTTTGAGAGAGCTTGAAAGGGAGAGAAAAGCACGAATCCTATTGGAGAATTTGTGCGATGAATTTGCCAAAGGAATAAGAACTTATGAACAAGAGGTGCGTTCTCTTAGGTTGAAGTCTGAGAAGGGTCAGGTTGGTGGAGATAGCCTTGATAGGCTAATACTTCATATTTCAGAAGCATGGCTTGATGAGCGCATGCAAATGAAGCTAGCCAAAGTTGGCAATGATCTTGAAGAGAGAAATTCAGTTGTTGACAAGCTAGGTTTTGATATCGAAACATTTCTTCATGCAAAACGGTCTGTTGATTCCAAAACATATGGTAACTCTTCCCCAATGGAGCTCAAGGAGATTTATCCATGTCGGCATTCATTGGAGTCCTTTCCACTAAAGGAGGCTATGAGTGCACCTCAAAACATAGCCGAGGAAGATTCTGTCGATACCAATTTTTTTGATAAAAAAATGCCTACCAGTGAAGGACTCAGCAAAGTCAGCTCCAGACTGCAAAGAAGTAGCACCACTGTGGTCCATCAAGAAGAGAAAGGAAGCCAAAGTTCAATGAGGAAACAAGTCCAGTCAATGGAATTCACCGAGGACAGTAGGTTGCAAGGAAACATGGGCCAGAACATCTCATGTGATGACAATGTGAGTTGGTTTGAAGAAAGGAAACAAAGTGAAATGAGAGGAGACAACAACACTGCTCTATTAAATGACCCTGAGGTATCAATTGTCTGTGAAGAAGAAACACAAGGTCCACAAGAAAGTGAAAGACCCTGGACCCAGCGAACGAGCTTAAATCATCGGCTTGAAAACCTAATTGGCAACAGTTCTTTGTCATCAGAAGGCGATAGAGTTCATCCTGAGAGTATTTGCAGGGAAGATTCTTGTGTCCATTCTGTAGTCACTGGCAATGGCAGTCCTGTAGTGGAACAGTGGAAATCAAAATTAACTATCCCAGATCTTCACAAGTCTGAGTCATTTTCCAAATTGCCTAGGGGAGTAAAGGAAAACACTTTGATGGCAAAACTGCTTGAGGCAAGGTTAGAGGGACAGAAATCTCGCTCCAAAGCTTGCAAAAACTCTCTTAGAGCAACCAGAGAAGTTTCTGATGAGAAAATTGGAATGTGAATAGTTGCAATGGGTATCAATCACTCTGGGATTTTTCATCAAGAAGTTGGTACATATCACTCAAGTTCTGGGTTAAGCTTTTGTACAGTAGAATCTTACTGTTATATTTACATGGCTGGATGGATGAATACCAAAAAGAGCTGTGTCAATCATCTGTAAAAGATTTTGTTTAACTCTACTTCTAAGCCATTGTGGAAAATTGCACTGAATTATGTTTCCATAGTGCTAGTGATTTTTGCTTTTGATAAAAAAGATGGCAATGAGATAGGTTATTATATAATTATTGGTAAATTCACAACATTTATGTCTTACACTTTGACGTAAATATCAACAAAGGAGCGGGGTCTACCAAGAGGGAAGTAGAGGCTCACCCAAAAAAACCATGTATTAAGGGATCAACTAAGGGATGACTAACTATACTATACAAGTTCTTGGATCAGGGGTATTTAAATTACCAACAATACTATACAAGTTCTTGGCATCAAATGTATTTAAACTCATGCGGCGTTGAGGAATGCAAAATTCTTATAATGATTTTGAATTGGATTTAATTGAATTCATTGCCAAAACTCTTCCATTAGAGACAAAAAATTTAAAATCATTTCTGGGAATGAGAGTAATGAACTAAAGGATCTATAGTAAAAATATTTTTCATAAAATTTTGACTGAGATAATATTTTAAGATATATAAATACTAATAAATGTTTTTATTTTTATTCATTTTTATCCTTCAACCCTTCCTAACTAAACTCAGGTTAAAAAAAAATTAATTAATAAAAATTAATCTAACTCGGTGCTTACTAAAAGCAGACAATGATTCCTTCCGCTACTTTCGGAGAACTTGAATCGAACTCTTCCCTAATGTTGTCCCACCTCCCACTATACCAAAAGAAGAAACATTTGGTTGGACAAAAAAAAGAGAATATTATGCAAATAGAATTTGGAATTTGTGACCATTACTCAAAAGAAATTGTTCCCTTTATATTTAAAGTAGGTATAGTTATGTGTTTAGTACTCAGAACAGTTTAACCAATTTTTAATTTATAATATAAATTTGATTTTTTTAATTTTAACAATAAATTTAAAATTTTTATTTTTGTTAAATTTACCTATTATTTAACTATTAATCTGTTATGTATATATTATGTGTATATGTCATGTGTGAACACAGATTAAATTTTTTATTAATATTTTTTTTATATGATTGAATATGACACGGTGTCATAAATTAATAGTAAAATAAAATAAAAATTAATGGATGAATTATTTTAATTAATTTATTAAAATTTAAAAAATAAAATTTATATTAAAAATTACATTAAGACTAAATTGATATATTTTAAAAAATTAAAAATTAAAAGTATAATTAAACCATTTACAGTAACAAAGAATGTGACAAGAGCTTTGATGGAAAGTTTATTATTTAGATATATTTTAAATTGAGTTAAATATATGCTCTACTTGTTTATATATTGTTTTTATTACAATATTTATTTATTTTTAATATATATATATATATATATATATATATATATAATTTCTCTGAAATTAAAGCGTATTTTATAACTTAATCCATACTTTATTTTTTGACCATAATGCCCTTTATTTAAGATAAAAGAAACTTGTATGCTATTATATATATATATATATATATATATATATATATATATAATCTTAATAATTAAAAAATTATTATTATTATTATTATTAATTTTTTAATAATATTTAATTTTATAAATTTTTTGATTAAATTATTAAAATATTATTAAAAATGAATAAATTATAAATTATATTAATTTGTATTAATTAAAATCCACTATTTTTATAAGATTTTATAAAAGAAATATAGGGTCAAGATAAAGATTTTGTATAACTTATATATATAAGTTAAATTATTAGAAATTGAATTTTTATATTTCTATGTCCAAAAAAAGACTTTGATTGATTTAAATTGAACAAGAGACATTTAAAATTTTAGAGTAATAACATAGGTTATACTCAATTTTTATCTTGACCATCTATTTTTTATAGAATCTTATAAGAAAATCATAGATTTTAATTAACATAAATTAATATAATTTTTTTAATTTATTTGTTTTAAATAATATTTTAATTATTTAATCAAATTTTTTATAAAATTAATTAATATTAATAATATATTAATAAAAATTATTTAATTATTAAGATTACACACACACGTACACAATTTTTTGGTTTTAAATAAATATTTGATGTAAATGAAGATATTTTGATAAAAAAAATAAAATATGAGTTAAGTTATAGCATATATTTTAATTTTTTTAAAAAATTTATGTATATTTTAAAAATAAAAGATAAATTTAATAAAAACAATATATAAGAGAAGGGAGTATATTTTTTTTATATTTTATATTCTTAAAATAAAATTACAATTTGGTCTTTAAATTTGTAAATCCATTTAATTTTTATTTTAAATTTTTTTTAAATACATAAATTAGTCTATAAAATTATCGATTTATTGAACAATAATTATTTTATTAATTTTTTAAAATATTAAATTTGTTGTATACATATCAGTCCTTACTAGTTCGCATACTTGAAAAAATTTCGAAGGTTAAAATTAAATATATCTATATATTCAAGGAAAAGAGGACTAAAATTTTTCTTAAACTTTTCAACAGATTTTGTGGTATAGTTATTTTTTAACAGTAAATATATAGTCCATTGAACTCAGTCTTATAATTCCTATAAAAGTCCAGAAATATAGTTAAAAATAGTGTCAAAGACTATAAAAAGGAAAATTGTTCAACTACTACATTTTTTTAGAGTTAATTGCTTTATTGGTTTTCATAACATATATATTTCATTTCTTCAACAATTATTCTGTTTGTTTAAAAATATTCTCACATTAATTTTGTTAACATATTTAATTACTTAGCATAATCGAGAGCTTAGTTAACTTTTAAGTATTTATTTGACTTAATTTGATATGCTGTGTTTTACTAAAAATTAAATTTTTTTTATTCAAAAGAATAAAATGATAAGATTTTTTAAAAGTAATTCATTAAGTAAAATGTAGTATAATACGTTAGGCTAGATAAGCCTTCGTTAAACCACATAAAACAATAATTCACTCTTTTTTTTAATTTACCAATCAACACAAATATCTCTAGATTTCTACACCAAAAAGGAAAAGAAAAGTGTTTCTTAAACACTGATCCGAAGGACAAGTGAATTAATTACTACGATGCAATAGGGAATTCTTTATTAATGATGACATCTTCAAAGAGGATTCCTAATATGAAAAAGAGAAATCAAGGAAAGGAGGAATGTAAAATCTAACGTGTGTTGATATGATTTGATAAAGAATATTTATTACCAAAATTTTATTAAAAAAGAAAGAACATTATGATGATCTCATGTGGCCTTAATCTGAAGACAGTGATTCCTTTTTATACTGGAATAGAATAATACATACATTCAAATTGAATGGTTGAATGTATATTAGGTTTATATAAGTCAGTAATAAAATATGGAGATGATGCCCAGATTGAAGCACACTAATGAAATCTTTGAATGTAGTGGACCACCAAGGAAAGGAAAGTTATTCATATATAGTTGCTCACATTCTAGAGACCTAAAAGTTGATGAACATGTATATCTGTTCAAAATTAAATGACTTTGGGTCTATTTTTTTTTTTTAAATAGTTTTATGTTTTTAAAATAAAAAAATTTATTTGAAAACTGTATTCAGTTGTTATTTTAGAAACAAATTTTAAAAACAATTTTTTTAAAATAAAAAAATAAAAACAAGGAAGAATTATTTTTATTTTCTATTTTTGTTTTCAGAACACTTAAAATAAAAAATAGCACATTTTCAAAACAATTTATTAAAAAATTATAAAATAATTTCTAAATATAATTTTTAGAAGTATTTTTTTAAAAAAGAATCAAACAAGCCCTTTAATTTGCTTCTAGTATTAATAAGTATTTTTTGCTAAAAAATGATAAATTATAATTTTTTATATTAATTTGAATCAAAATTAGTCTTATTAATATGATTTAAAATGTGTCATATAAATATTCTATAATTTATTCTACTACCATTTAATTAAAACTTCATAATTTGAATAGAAAAAATCACCCACATCAATGTTTTCAAAAGTATGTTTTATTTATATCTTAAAAAATTTGTATAGTCTTCTACGTTGATTATTGTCGTCATTTGAAAATTGAAACAATGAGTTTAACCCCAAGCTTCTAATTAAAACACTATAACAATTATTCAAGACATAAAAATATTCATCCTCTTAACATTTATGTGATTGCTTTTGTTAAAATATGTTAGAAAATTGCTTAAGTGGCAACACAAAATAGCAGAAAAATTGAATGACATACTTTAAAATTTTAAAAACAATAAATTAGGGCTAATTAACCAGATAAGAGTGAACTTTAATTTATTCCATTTTTTTATTCCTTTTTCACTTAAATTTCTTTGTAGATATTTAGACCCTTTTTTTTTGTTATATCAAGAGATCTTGAGTAGGTTGTGATATTTTTCTTCTATGTGTTTGAGTTTATATATGTTCTTAAGAAGACACTCCTATAACTGATTATTGGTTTATTCCATTTTGAAAATAATCTTAAATAATGCAAATGCCACGAAAAAAGTCCTTAAAACATCAGAACATTAACATTATTGAAGAGGGACCCTTATGCCTTTGATCATAAAGCTGCTTACACTATATCAACCGTTCATAAGAAAATTTAAAAAAGACAAAAGAAAACAGAAGCGATTCCAATCAGCAAAAAATTGCAATTAATTAATGTTACACCAATACTTGGGGAATCAAGAACTTTATTTGAGATCTCCTAATAAGTATAATTGAACCTCCAAATTCAATGGCCCAGATTAAATCTGCGTTTTATGCCTTAGCCTGTATAAACTAAAGTTTCAAATTAGAAAGGCCATGGACAAAGCATCAGTTCACAGCCCTTAATTTCTCTCTTAGTCTGTTAAGCAATGTTCGTCTTATAGTTTTTGGGTATGAAGCCCTTAGTTGGAGCTCTCTGCACTCCAAATCTGGAAGGAGGTGATGGTAGACCTTAGCTTCTAGTTCATGGATACCCTTGACTTGGCGGCATAATATAAATATGGGAAGCGTGCGTCATGGTTCTGCATGAACTGGTAGATGGGTTTACCTTGATCTTTCTGGTATTAATTGGAGTGAAGGGAGCTCCAAATAGGCATTGTTAATTATAAACCTAGCCTGCTTATGTCGATTGCCAGTAGGTTAAAGATATTCGGTTTAGAACTTTGCATTTTTCATTGGCAAGGTTGAGATTCCCAAGGGCTAATTGAATAATCTCCAATCTTGGAGGTAATAATTCTGTGAGTTGAAACTTTGCAAATTTCAAATATGTTATATATATATATATATATATATATATATATATATATATATATCACACTTCCTCGACCCAAAATTTTAAACTAGACTTTTGAACTAAATTGATTCTTAACAAATATAGTATCAAATTATATATATATATCACACTTTCTCGATCCAAAATTTTAAACTAGACTTTTGAATTAAATTGATTCTTAACAAATATAGTATCAAATTCTGTCCTAGTAAGTGATAAGAGTTAAACAGAGGTATAGTGGATGGGTGTTTTGTCCAGGCATCAAATTTGAAGGGCTTTTATTAAGAGGTGTGTTAGAGACATTAATTAATAATTGAGTTTTTCTATAAAATTTTAATTTTTTTAATTGAAATGATCCAATTTGTATGTTTTAGATGATCATGTAATTTAAATTTTTTGGTATAAAACTCAATTATTTTTTGTTGGATTCAAGTTAAGATTTGTCATTCTTCGTGACATATAAGGCAGAATTACAAGATCAAAATCCTGCAAATTTTAAGTTCTCAAGGATTGGGATCTTAAATAATTCATATGTAAAGACAGTGTACTCTATCATATATTTGAGAACTTAATTTCCAGAAAGTTGAAAGATTAATCCTTTGTATTATGTGTGTGTGTGTATTGTAGATTTACCTTATTCCAAAAATTGTAGGCCAAGTTCTAGTCAAACCATTTCTTGAAATTTTAGGCATATGTGATTATCTGGTATCATACGATTATGAGAATTGATAATTTTTCGCTTTGAAATAATTGGGAGGTCCAAAATAGGACAAAGCCTTAATATTTTCTTATTTAAAAATCCATCTTGTTGACAGACATAAGATGGAAGCCCTTTGTACTGATATATTGTTTCATTATATAATACAAAAAAGGAAAAGAAAAGAAATAATTATCCGAAGAAACTAATAATTTTTAAAAAGAAAATCTAAGAATAATTTTGCATCGAAGGCAAGAGATTTTTTGTTTTACGTCAATAGTAATATATCATAAGGTGTTTCTAGGTCTTTCCAGAGAGAAGTATATGATGGAGAATAATATTGGAATAATGTGATTTTGAATTAAATAATATACTAAGGTATAATTCTGACTTTATTTTTATTTTATCTATGATACGTCACTTCTTTTTTTAATTAGTTAATTTATATATTATGAAAGAATATTAATTATTTGATAATCAAAATCTCCGTACTGGGTTTCCATAGCTTCAGCTATACCTGCCCAGTGATTTCCTTCTTCTTCTACACAATCTCTCTCCCTTTTAATGCTCACAAATTGACATCAAAAGATAGAATGCCTGATAAAATATATGGAGATGATGCTTAGAATGAAAGCACATTATAATAAAGTTCTCTCATGCAGTACTTAGACCAATAATTAAGCAAAGGCAAATATAAATATAGATTGTCACAGTCACATTCAAAAGGCCTAAGATATGGACTTCTAATTTTCAGCGAAGTAAATTAACAATTTAATCATTAATTTTGTAGATCTTTTTAGTTTTGGTCTATAAATTCTCTTTTGTGTGTGTGTCTATATATATAAGTTAATTCGTAAATATATTAAAATTATTACATTTTAGTTTTTTCAGAGATTAATGTAGAGCAAGTTTAATTTTTTTCAAGTATTAAAAAAAGACT
Organism: Gleditsia sinensis; assembly: GCA_037074535.1. Classification (NCBI taxonomy): domain Eukaryota; kingdom Viridiplantae; phylum Streptophyta; class Magnoliopsida; order Fabales; family Fabaceae; genus Gleditsia; species Gleditsia sinensis. The sequence goes on along the minus strand of CM073468.1, from coordinate 7,001,144 downwards.
TACTTGCAACGAGTTTGATAATTTAAGAACTATCACTTACACCAAAAAAGGTTTGGATCTAAAGTCAAGTGAGCCTATAAATTTAGAAACCAATTTGTTAATTTATTCTTTTTTTTTTTCTGGTATAGTTTTCTACAATATTTTACAAATAATGTTTTCTGTGTTTCAAAAAAAAAAATCATCTGATGGAGATGGAGGAGTGCAAAAAAGACTTATATTGAATGCTGATAGGAATCAAGCATTCTATTTATTTTCTGAATTTCCAGTGCTGGAATCCTCCGTTATAGAAGCAAAGAACAATATAGCACCATAAGAATTGAGATTAAAGAGTTTATTAATTATTTTAAGATCAAATTGTATTAATATAAAATGTGTTATAAAAATAAAAAAGTTGTCCATCTTAAAACCTGCATCATTTATAATTAACATGAAAAGAGGTCCTATACTCAAATATAACAAATACAAGTCACTGTTTGCTCCTCGTTACATAGGCCTTGCCCTTGTGCTAATTTTTATGCTAAAATGCTAAACATAGATATTGTAGACTTGGTAGATCCAAGTGCGGAACTAAAAAAATATTTTGAATATATCGTTGATGCGTGAATTGAGAATATTAAAATAACATATCTTTGTTATTTTTTTCTTATTTAAAGAAAATATAACAAAAAAAGTCACTATCGTTTGATTTATCGATGAAAGGTTTTGATAATTTGTAAAAAAAATAATTCATAACTAAACCTACATATAATTACAGCAATTTTCAAAATTTCCTTCTGAGTATGAATAGTTTATAATATACGATCATTTTTTGGTGAAATAACATATGATCAAATATATTTGAAAAATGATGATTTGATTAATAGTTATAGTAACAAACTTATGGCCATGAAATTAATTACTTCATTAAAAAGTTAATTCCAAGTGTGATTATTCACCTAATACTAATTTGTTAAAAAAACCAATAAAAAAATTCTTAGAACATTAACAATTCCCAGTTTTCCGAGGGAAATAATTTTCAAAGCCATAAAAGACGAAAGCTTGAAACCAAGTAATAAACTTAGCCTTCTTAGATATCTTGTAAAGGTTGAACCCCAATTAAATGACACCATTATATATTCCACTACATAATACTGACATCAGCCTTGATCATAAAGATTTAAACCCATTAAATTTTCTACATAATATAATCATAAACTTAGAGACAAAAAGATGCTCAAACAGTAATTATTCTGCATCTAATTCAAAGTTTAATAAATATTCTATTCGAAGCTTTCCTAATTAAATTTAATGGTCCATATTACATGGATCTCTTGGCCCTGTGTCTTAGCCTATATAAACAATCTTGTGAGGGCATGGCATGATCATCAGGAAACTTTCTCTCCCTTCTTTAGAGATAGCATAGCGATTAGGGTTTGGGATATTAAATTTTAAACCCAAAATGGAACTCTCTTCACTCCGTGTCTGAAAGGAGGTGATGGTAGACATCAGCTGTTAGTTCATGGATACCCCATGGCTGTTCGCTTCATATGAGACTATGGCGAAGGTCACGGGTTTGCATGAAATAGGAGCTGGGGTTGCCTTGATCTTTTTGGTATTGGGGTGAAGGGAGTTCCGAATAGGGCCTTCTTCTTTAGCTCTAACTCTAACCTAACTAAATCTCTTTGCACCATGCTTGCTTTGATGTATATATATATATATATATATATATATATATATATATATATATATATATATATATATATAGATATATATATATATATATATATATAGATACCTCCTCTTCCTCTCACTTTTTTTCCCTCTCTTTCTAGTTAGTTTAGTGGTTTGTTTTGGATGCATGACTATGATGCTAGATTTTATTTTATTACATTTAAGGGTATTCTTGAGTTTTGTTTAACACACTACGTAGGGTGATATCAAAGTCGCATTCGCTTACGGGCTGGTGCATTAATTTAAGATTTTACTCCCACCATGCTCTTCAAAATAATCAAAATAAAAAATGATATTATTTCTTATTCCCACCTAAGCTAACTCCCATATGGGTCTAGATTTATTATATTTGGTTTAATGGTTTTATTGAAGATTTATCATCTCCTGATTCTTCTCAATTGCATATATTATTGTTTGATTATATGTGAATTTAAACTCTTTAGTGATATTAACAGGGAACAGGAACTGGTTCATCCCATTGAAACCATGGAGAAAAATTTTGAATGGCCAAAGCAAAACTACTTAAATCAACGAAAATGGAGGACCGAAGTCATGCTCAAAAGCTTGCAAACAAAAGAGGAACAAAATATTTGAAAGCTCCTATTTTGACGATGTTGAATCTTCAAAGGAAAAGAAATCTTGAAGGATATTTATATCAATAAATATTAGTTTTAGGTTTTTTATTTTTATTTTTGGTACAACAGGTTTTTTTGGGGATTATGCTACGACGATTTGAATTTATGATTATACAAGTTGTAAATCAGTCCAAAGAATTTTTTGGCACGTATAATTGTGATAATAAAATATATTTTGCAGCTTCGATCGATTCACCACACATTGTGCAGTCTTTATTTTATACCCTTTCTCATTCAATTTCATTCTCTACCTTAGCTTGCGTTACGATTATTTTTATAAAATTTTACAACTAATTGTTAAAAAAAAAAAATACAATTGTGTCATTATAATTATTGGCATGATTCTTGACATTTGGGATCCATCTCATAGAAAAGCTCAATTTCATATTATCTTTTTACATAATTATATTCCTTTTTCCTTTTTTTTTGTCTCTGCTATCTCAAACTTAAGTTTTATCAGTTTCAATATCTCTCAAAACATAAGAATTTTTTTTAAATAACTGTATAGAAAATAAAATTCAATAATAGATAAATAAGTTAATTAATTAAGTCACTAGTTTGAGATTTTGAGTAATAACCAATTCAGTATTGCTTGCAATAAAATTGCATTAACTTTTATATAACTTTTTATTAATCAATATTTGACCGTTTTGCATCAAATAGATATTTGGATACTTTATAAGGCTAGGAAAAATAGGACAAAAGGGTGTTTAAATGAACACAAGCAAGGATCATTATAAGAAATTAATCTTTCAAAGATGAATTTTTAATGACGATTCTAAAAATTGTAACTGAAAGTATGAATTTAGTAATGACTTTCTAAAGTTATCATTGAAATAGTATTGTGTTGTATTTTTAGTGAGGATCGCCTAAACTCTTCAGTAATAATAAAATTGTCGCAAAAAAAAGGTGATGGCATTCAAAATGCATCACCTAAACCCATTTTTATTTTTTATTTTAAATTTTTGTAGTATTTTTTAATGATCAGAAGGATTTAGTCATGAGACTTACAGCGATGACTCGATGATACAAAAAGTCATCACTAAAAAGCTTTGGTAACAATTTTTATTGCCACTGAAACTTTTATTTCTTATAGTAGACAATAAATTTAAGGGAAAATGACAAAAAAATCAAATATTTTTGTTAGTAGCAAGATCTTATGTCATATATTATACCACGAATATTCCAAGCTAAAATATTCCCTAAAGAAGCCATAACTATACCAACTGATCAACAATAGTATTAAAGAAACAGAAGATGGAGCGGAGATATATAAGTAGAAGCCTATGCTAGCTATTATTCTCTAACTTATAAAAAACAATAAATTATTATTATTAATTATATTGTTTCTTCAACATTATTCAAAACCCCGACCCAAATATTATTTTTTACTTGGTGCTTATTAAAATATCCAATGATTCCTTTCCACTCCCGTGGGAGAATTAGAATCTCACTGTTAAGCAAAGATCTCCTCACTTCAAAATTATTGTTCCAACTCCCACTTTTCAAGAAGCATTAAAGTAGAGAAAAAGTGCTCCCATGCAAATAGATGGTATTTGTGATTATAATTGGATTAATATATTATTTGATTTTTTTAAAAGTTTAAACTAGTAATAATTAGTGTGACTAGACTGCTTGATTTCCTTTATTGCAAACAATATTAACGCATAATTTTATAATATCCTTCCATGTATTGGATCGGATGCTAGTCAAAAGTTATAGTACCAAATATATTCAAAATTCAATGTATCAATTATTATTAATTATCAGAATATTATTTTTAAATGAGTTGAGGTTGATTTATAAGCAATTAAAATAAGAAATCTTAATTAATGATATTGGATATTCTAATTCTATTAGGATATTACAGTATTGAATAGCACATAATATCTCATCAAAAACCTTTTTACTCAAATCCTACATTAAATTTTAAATTATCCCAATGATGATTCAATTGCAAAATTTAATTTTCAAATAATAGTTACATTATTAGATAATAAAATGTTTTCAAGAATTAGATGTAATAATATATATGTGAATATTTTTTATAGATCAACATTACATAATAGTAATATTAGCCCCTGTTCAAGGGTTCTCTCGCTCAAGAACTCTCTCACTTTCAGCCGTTGCTACTTGGAAATCTAAAGCTGCCCTTCTTTATCTTCAAGTTCTCATGTTGGTTGGTAGAAAAGGCAGCCTTCCTCGGCCTCCCCACTTAGTTTTTTTCTTTTTCTTGTTTTTTCTTTGTAGTTGTCTTTCTCTTTATAGTGTGAAAGCTTTTTCTCCTTTCTTTTGTGAAAGTTTTTCTCCCTTTGTCGTCAAGCTACACTTACGCTGTGTTCAGGCTATTCTTTATTATATTATATTTGTTTCAACCTGTCTCTCTAGAATTGGTTTGGGTCTTGCCAAGGTTTCTTAGGGTTTGTTCATTGTCATATCTCTATTCTGCACAGTTTTTTGAGATCCGTTTTAGTATCCATGGCGAAAAGTGAAAAGTTAAATCTTGAAGATAACATTTCATATGATGAAGATACTATTGAGGTCTCAGAGGCATTGGTGCTAAAAGTGTTAAAGGTTTCAAGTTAGTAGAAATTGTGCAGCGAGCAATTGCATCCAACTATGAGTTTTAACCGGTCTTTCTACATTATCATAAAAAATTTGGTCTCCATAGAAGATGCATATTTGTTTTCTTACTAATCAACCACGTTTTAGCATTTTTCTGTGATGTTCTATAAAGTTGATAATTGTGTACTTTAGGATTTCATGAATTTTACTGGGACGTTTTTTTTTTCCTATTTTTATTTCAATGAAGTAAAGTCACCTATCTACTGTTTAAGAATAACCTTACATAATTAAATTTTTTTTAAAATCTCACCTTTGACGTAATCTTATTTAAAAACTGGATATTAAATGCTTAAAAAAACTACACCTGAATTTGTTTCATAAAATAAACATTAGTGTTATATCTCATATTGCAATATTTACTGTGTGCAAAATTAGCTATGAATGACCAATTACCTGGTTTTACCATAATATTTTCTAATGCCTATATTAAATCACACAAACCGTGGAATATTAAGAGGTGGTGGACACTAAGGAAAGGTCACTGTGGTCACATTAATCTAAATTAGATATTAGTTTATGATGTCGACATTCAGTTCTACGTGGAAGGCCATAGTTTATTATGTATTTGAGCTTATTTATTTATTATATATCTTTATTAGCATTAAATTTATGTATTTATTAGTTTTTTAAAAAGCTACTTTAAAAAAAAGCTTGTGCTTTTTCAGGAATGCTTTTTAAAACATGTCCTGATCGAATATGATTTAATTATTTAAAATAACTTGTTTTTTTTGTTTCAATCAAAAAATTAAAAGGACATTGAAATATTAGTTAAGGTCATGTAACAAGTATCTGCAGAAACAGTGAATACTAGGAAGAGCTGAATGCGTGAGAGTTCTTCCAAATAATTAATAAGTTGTGTTTTACCCAAATTTTTTTTAACAAGTTGTAGGTTTTTTTTTTCTAGGTTGAAGATTCCGATAATTATTAAAGAAACAAAATTCTGGATTTAAAAACTTGATTGTGAAGAGTATAGGGATGGCAATTTTCTCTTTTAGTGGGAATTTTTGCAAACATTGTTTCTTTGCCATGAAGATAGGAGTGATAGTAGATTTCTCTTCGCTTAAAATTTAGGGAAGAGTGAACCATCTCATTATACTAAAATTATTATAATATTATTTATTTATTCAATTATTTTAGTATATTTATCTATATTAACAATTATATATTTATGACTTATATCGATAATTTAAAATATTTGTATATTTTTTGAGATTGTATTTAAATTTAAAATTATATTATTTTTTTATTTTTAATTTAACTTAATTTTTACTAAAAAAACCTACAAATATAGAGATGTCTACAACTTCTCGTACCTCGAAGAACGAAGTTAAGGAAAACTTGTCCTCCACTGTAAAGAAGGAAAATGAGAATGAAGAGTAACATGCACGGATCTAGAACAGGAAAGACTTACCGCCCCCATAATTTATTTAAGAGGGTCGTTTGATGAATTAATTTATAAAAATATGTGAAGTCAAGAGGAATTTTTAAATAAAGTTAATCAATCTAAAAATATGAATAAATTAACAATAAAAATAAATATGTAAACTTATTAAAAGTAGGCCCCACACTGAAGATTTATTCAATCTTTTCACATAAATCTCTCATAGAATCAAGTAAATTCTATTATGTTCACATGTAATAATTATAAAAATGGTAAGATTTTTTAATTTTTAAATAACATAATATGTTCATTGCAAATAAAGAAACACACTAATGAAAAAGTTAGAAACAAGATCCTCCATGATGGTGTGCAATTAATGCAATGTCACACCAATCCTTGGGTATCAAGATCCTGTTTAGAGATATCCTAATTAATAAATTTGATGCTTCAAATTCAATGGCAGAGATTGTATATCTGACCCTTTTTCCCAGCCTATATAAACTCGGGTTGGTCAGTTCATATAGCATCCCACCCTCTTCTTCTTCTTAGGCATGCATTAGGGTTTTGGGGCATTCATATATAGGCCCAAGTTGGAGCTCTCTGCACTCCAAATCTGAAAGGAATTGATGGTGAACTTCAGCTGCTAGTTCATGGATGCCTCTGCCTTCGCAACAATATTAAGGCTTTGTGCGTAGGTCAAGGGTTTGCATGAATTGGGAGATGGGTTTTGCCATGATCTTTTTGGTATTGGAGTGAAGGGAGCTCCCAATAGGGCTTCTCCAATATTAGTCCTAACCTGAAGATTTGGCACTATGCTATCCTTTGCATAACGCGTATATACAGCTGCTCTCACTGTTATATTGGTAAATTTTCTGGCACTCAGTCTTCCAGATAGGGTTTGTTCGTCTTTTAGTAAGTCTCGTCTTTACATTAATTTCTACATTAAAGCATTGGATATAGATGTCTTGCACTTGACAGTTGTGAGTGTAGAAACTGAATAGGGATCCTGCCAAGGTTAAAAACACTATGACCAGCCGGTAATATTGGAAGAATATATTTTTATTACCGTTGTTTAAAAAAAAACGAAAAAAGAAAAATCCAGATGTGTTAGCCTAATAGTGAAAGGAGTATGTGATGAGCAGTCAAGACTAGTTCTGTCATAATTTCAAATTCTAGCCTTGTCAAGTTTTTGGAATCAAACTGCAAGAAATTTCTTTTTGTAAATCTCCTAATTAATCTCGATATGAATTGCTTCCTTTGATTGAATAGTGAAATGAATTAGTTGAGATACATTAGCTATCTCAGATACCACCTAACTATAATATTAAAAAAAAAGTTTATTTCACATTGTTTATTGCAAATCAGAAGGAATAATCCATGCCTGGTGATGTATATTAATTGCTTACCAAAAACCCTCCTTTTTTTTTTCTTTTTCTTTAAGAGAGAGGGACCTTCTGGATACGTTTCTTTGACATGTTTATTATTATAAATTAATTCACTTGGATGGGTTATTTATTTTATCAGATTTTGCACCAACACTTGTCGCTTATGATATGTAAATATTTATTGATGATAATCTTCGAGGATGCTATTTAGTTTAATATCATGGGGTCCTCCAAATTTGATGCTATAGCTTTCTGCAATAAGAGAATCATAGACAACTGCTTTTAAATGGTGCATTTCTCTATCTGCGTTAAACCAACCAATAGATTTTGTTATTCTTCCAAGTTTTTGTGTAAAGACTTCCTTGATGTAGTTCTGCAAATTATTTTTTTTAATGAAAAATCTCATCATTAGTTTTTTTTTCTCTCCTTTCACAATTTAAGAAGTGGGAAACGAGAAGATATAAGAATCAAAGTTAAAAGAAAAAATATCAAACTTATCTTAATTTTAAAGATTAACACTGTAAATTTCTTCTATCATATATCTAGAACTTTTATCTCTGAAAAGCATGGTCAAACAAAGGGACTTTTAATAAAATATTTATTATGCATAGAATCTTTATGTATGTTCCCACATTACATAGATAAAGATTGCTTTATTTCTTTCAATGACAAATGGCTTATAAAACGTATGTTTGTTTAACATGAAAATTCGCACAAAAAAATCCTACTTATATAACCATTAATTTTGAAATAGAACGCAGTTGTTTTTGTGTGAGTTAAATAATAATAATAATAATAATAATAATAAGGCCGCCTTACTATAAAGTAAAGGGAAAATTGCATTTTTTCACTTATTTTTTATATTCAATTGTAATTTTATCTCTAATCTATTAATTTTTGCAATTGATGATCTTTTTATCCATCTATTCTATTGCACTTTGTCTAGAACTGTCTAAAGTAGACACTAACTTAAACAATAGTTATGTAGAATTTGACAAAATAACTTTTCATAAGAAAGAGTACAAAATGTGAAATCAAGCAAATGAAAGAGGAATAAGGTGTTGAGATTTTCATTTAGGGAGTACATTTCTAAAATATTAATATTGACTTATTTAAAAATAATTTTTTTAATAATTTCAGTTTAATTGATTCCAATTTTGAAATTACAAAGCAGAAAATTAGGCATCATTCCTAGGGCTTATAGCCCTATCATTGCAATTGCAATTTTCTAACTGTGATACACGTTTGTTTATCTGCACCAACACATTTGTTAGAATAGCTTTGATTGAATGTTGATCCAACTTCGCACAATTTTTGAAATGGTTTTTTTAATAATTCCAGTTTAATTGATTCCAATTTTGAAATTACAAGTTCAATTTTGAAAACCAGTGGTGGATCACCATATCTTAATCATAATGCACTATCTATGTCTTAAACTAATTTTGAATAATAATATTGGTATACGTATAGTCTTTACCTACTAACCTTCCTTATATAATTTCAATTTTCAAGGATCTCACTTTATAGAAGAAAGAAGAAAAAGTCATTGATTTCAGATTTAGAATAAAGGTTGGCATGGAGAAAGATTATGAGATTCCATAGACTAAGTAAGAGTATCTCTGGAATTGGATTTTAGATTGGAACCATCAATTCTAAACTCGACGAATCCTGTTGTTGTAATTGCCGCAGATTAATATAGAGAGGAAATGAAGCATCAAGAAAAAGAAAGCTACAATTTAGGACTTGCCATTTACTTTTTTATATTATAAGGTGGAATTAATTATAAAGTAGTGTGGCTATTGAATTTAAACTTGAAATACGATAACCACGGTTGGCAATTTATTTAATCTTTAATAAATATAAATTTTTTATATTCTTATTCATAATTCTTGATAAATTTTATCGATGCCAGAAATGATAAGGACATTCTGGTGTTGGATGAAGGGGCCATTGTATCGAGGCTTCAAATCTCACATTGTAGTCTACTGGGAAAATTATTTACAAACTATATGGTGGTCCCAAATATGTTACTGTGCTGCGTAATATTTGAATTATTTCCGAAAGGGCTTTATATTGAGAAAAAAGGGTTCACAGGTCTATTGATGACCCTATCAATCTTTGTAGAATTCTAAAACATAATCAATGGCTCTACAAGAATTGTCTGCTATCTCTAAATGCCCTAGCTTGGTAATCTCTGACTCCTGTTTCATTATTGTTCCGTTCTGGGTTCAATTGTGGAGAGTCTTCATTAATAAAACAACGGAGGCAGAGTGACTTCTAGTTTCTATACACTGGATATTTTCTATAGTATAGGAAGTTAAATAGTGAGGTTTCAAAGTAGTGATTGCCGGAATTCCTAGCGAAAACCATAGACAATGACATCCCAGTACACTTTATCACATTGTCTCTATTCATTTTTACTAAACTCTTTTGTTTTATGTGGGGATTTCCTTTCTTTGCTTTAGGATATTGACGAGTCCTTTGATTTTGATATTGCGGTAGGGTAGGCTTAACGTGCCATCAATGCAGCACATGCTGAGGTTGAAAGCATTAAGAATGTAATTGGTGTTGTGAAGCCAATGGGACGCTACAGTGACTCAACTTCAATTTTTTTATATATTTATTTCTTAATTAGACATGCAAGGATTAGCAAAGGCTACTTCTCTTTCTTTGTTGGTTTGGTAGTTGTGATATCTAAGTTCCAGCATCTCCAATTGCTATTATATTTTTTTTTATCTTTAGGCAGTGGTTAAAACCGCCGCTGTAATTTTTAAATTATTTTATTACTTTAGCCTCGGTCCAAAGACGCCTATTTGTGTGGGATGAAATTAAGTTTATCATGCTATTGCAATAAAATTTAATATTTTTATTAAATAAACTGCAAATTTTTTTTTGTAGTAGTTGAAATTTTGGTGTCCACTTTTGTGCGCACATCGTGTCTGATATATATTCAATACTCATATACAAAATAATATTACAACTCAAGTTACACTTAAACACTATATATTTTATTATATTGTATTCTGTATTTGTATTTATTAGGTGTGTACTTATATACATGGATGTGTGATTATCTTAATCAATGACTATTATTTTATATATACTAATATCAAAATCTTTTGAAAATATTTTTATTTTAATTCTGTCATATGTATTACATTGTTTTTTGTGAGACAAGTGTGACATTATGTAGAAAGTTATATGACGAAGTATATATTTCAGACTTTTTGACATGAATATCTTGTCATATAAAGATTTAAAATAAAAGAGATAAGTACAATTTGTGAAACATTAATAGCAGAGGTGTTTAACATTTTAGCAAACTTGAGGGGTTGTACTGACTTTCTTTGTCTTCTTTTTTCCACGGGCATGGGAGGGTAACGTATTTTTATTAAAAGGAGAGACATAGAGAGAGAAAAGAGTAATTTTTTGAAATAATAAAAATATAAATATAATTCTGACATACTTTGAGAGGAATTATAATTTAATCAATATTTTAAGTGAATATAAGTATTTACAATAAAATGGATATTTCTTGCGCCTATCATTTGTACAAATAATTTAGAACGAAAGGAAGTTGGTAATTGTGAAACAGAATAAACGAGAAATTGATGATTATAGTGTTTCTATGAGTACAAGATCACAATCACATGTCATCCAAGTGATTCAAATGAAGACCATAGTTGGTAATTTTTGAATCCACCCTTCTTCGTCAAGAAAGAGATATTCAACAACTTCTCAAGCTCAGCTCCATTAAGTGCTTCATCCACGGCACACGCGTCTCCACAAACATGAAGCTTTCTCTGCATTTAAACAAATTAACTAACTCTGCCATATTCAACACCTTCAACAAGCACAAGTTTGAAATATATATAAATATCTTACTCGTGCCCAACGTTGTTCCAACCATCCCATCCCTGGGGGCTAACCACATCTAATAGAAATGAACTGGCTATGAGGACTGTGGCGTAAGCTTTGTAAGCTCTCCCAAGTAGGACCTTTCCTTGCCCGGTTATGGTCTAGTTTTTTAACACAAACCCACTCGCTTCATTTGTCGATTCTCTTTTTTGTGCTGTAATAGTCCCAACTAGGTCTTGGGCCCAAATTTCTCCATCGAAAAGCTGATTGTGCTTTCCTAAAAAGTAGTTTTATAAAATAATACATACTTTTAAACACTAAAACTTCTTAAAAATTACTAAATTTATATTCTTACAATAAAAATTAGATATATATATATATATATATTTGGAGATGTGCTTGATCCGGCTGGATAGCTAATCAAAACTAATATTCATAGCAACACAAGTTCGTTATTATTTTTTATAAGAACAGGAAATAAATTTGATTATATTCTTACGTTGAAGATAGATTGGCCATTACCAAATATGAAATCGATTTCACCTTAACGTAGTAGTTATGGTAATAATGGTGGCCATCAGAATCATACAGGGTGTCTTGCATTCCAAGGAAACCACAACCAAAGAAAGCACATTTATCGGCATGAATCCTAGCTGCCGCGGCTTGAATGATGGCATTTTTTTTTCCTGATCTTGCAGGTTTATTGTACTAAGAATACATGATAAAGATTAAACCTTATGGATTTTGCTTGTCCTTGTTTAATTACCTTGAAAGTGATTCCCTTAGCTACTGTGTTATTTGCTCTTGATTCAAAAGTCACACTAAAATGTGTCATGTTGTGGTCATCCCATTCGATACTTGAGGAGTTGCTACCACCTCCTTTCAGATAAATGCAGGTTTTATCTCTGGGAATGATGACTTTTTCTCTATGGCATACAGTCTTATGATGATCAAGCACTAAAAAAGAAGAAGCTAAATTTATAGAGTAAATTATATTCATTTTCCTTTAGATTTTTAAAACTTACACTCACATATTTAAATTTCAATATATTCAAAAAATTTCTCTTCAGTTTACAAAATTGTTAATAAAATTTATACTTTATGTATTTTTGTTTTTAGAAACTCATAAATAGACCAATTCAATACAATACAAATCATCAAAATATTAAATTAATATTTATAAAAACTTAAAATAAGAGAACTGAATGTAATTTTTTTAAATTTTTTTTTGAGAGATTAATGTGATATTCATCTTCCTATTATCATTAATGATTCGGAAGTGACCTAGACAATCAAAGTAGACTGGTTTATTAAACAGTACTCGAGGAAAAACAAAGCAGAAAATGAGGCCCCAATTCATGGAAAGAGGGAGCAGAAGAGAGATCAATAGTAATGGAAGTAGCACGTGTTGTCCTATACAAAAGTCAAAGGACTAGTAAGAAAAGAATTTGCTACAAACTCCAAGTCCTGAAGCGACAAAGCCACAAAGAGTCCTGCAAGAGAGTGAATCACTCTAGTTATCGGAATAATATATCATGTGATAGTTAAAATATGCTTTTAGGACAATAAAAATAGAGGGAGATGGGGGAAGGTTAGGGAAGCAATGCTATGAGTTTTAAACAAAGCCAAGCAAATGATTATGCAATGCGGCCCCTTAAAAAAAAGAAGAGCCTTGAAAAAGTTTGTCTGAACTGTTTATATTATTTTTAAAAGATAAGGATACATGAATGATGTAACAGACCAATAAGCTTGGCACATCGTAATTGAGAAGATAATAGAAAAGGGAAAAGAAACTAAGAACAAAATGCCTGGTGTAGATTACGCTGACGTTGATTTATATCAAATAAACAAACCCTGCTTATTTGAAGAGAGAACAAAAAAGGATGAAGAAAAATAATTGCTCTCTATTTGAGTATACTGCAAAGTACATAGAACAAAAGTCAGAAGCATAGGTAAATACAACACCTTTGTACCAAGAAAAAGTATTATTGACAAAGATTCCTAAAGGAAGATGGGTACAACTTTAGCTGGCCATGACAGAACAGCAGAGATCCATCAGCTATGGCAGGATCAAAACAAGAGCAAAAACATGTTTCTTAACCATATCCAAGACGTATGCTAAAATGGCCTACGCATGTAAATGAATAAGCTATAAATTGTCTATTTTTTTTCTTTCTCTGTTTTTTTTTTCATCAGTGAGATTTTGTTAGAGTCACTAAAAACATTATAGAAGCATGCAAACCTAAACTAATGAAGAAACAGACAGGGCATCCAAAACAAAATGATTTCAGCAATTAAGCTGTATTTGTGAATGCCTAACCCTACTAGTAAGTAAGAATACAACCATGACATGAGTAAGAGATACTGTAACAAATTATTAACAAGGCATTAATCCTTCATGAAAAAATTACAAACAAGCTGGGGAGGAGGAGGTATTAAGAGGATTTGAAAGATACAGAAAGAAAAATTACAGATAAATTAAAAAAGCCAGAGGACGACCTTCTCTTAAACTGTAATGTGAACAAAATGTCAGAATTCTCATAGGAAAGTAATAAAACATGCATAACATCTCAGTTGATATGAATCAGCCAATCGTGGAAAGCAAAAAGCAGCTGCATCTTTTCTTGATTCACCATCAAGTTTGTCCACAAAGCACTAGCAAGTCATGAGGCGACAAAGAGTCCTACAAGAAAGAGAGTCCATTAGGCAAGCAATTCAGTTACCTCTGTCCCTGATCTTCATTTTGTCCATATGTTCTAATGATTGTTATTTACGGAAGGCAAATGTTACTTCACCAAAATTTACAATAGAAGGCATGCCATTATTTAATATAGCATGAAGGTAAGAGGTTTCTGGAGGGAAACAGCATTGCAAGCCAAAACCCTCTCTAGATTTTGATCATTTGATCATTAAAACAAAAGCAAGCAGCGGTAACAGCTGCATATAAGAAAAAGGAGAAATTTGTAGCTTCAAAGACTTTGAATAAAAGCAGAAATTTGTTGTGCTCCTTTCAGTTCTTTTTTCTTACTAAGTTTTAATTTGTTGTGCAAATGAATATTTGTGTTGCATATTTACCTATATGTACCTAGTATAGTTACAATTACGAAATATGGTAATTTTTTTTTAAATATAAGATAGAGTTACCTCAGTATGTATATATCTCTGATGATCTGCACAAGAATGATTAGTAATAGGAAATTAGAAGACTATGGAGTAGGTAGTCTTAGATTATCCAAGTCAATTTAATAGGACAAATTGGAAATGTTAAAAAGTAAAGGAAGGGAACTCGTGATTATTAAATAATGACTCTGAAACTTCCATGAAAAAAATGGAAGACATAAATAAATGAAAGCAATGCTTTCCTGTGCATATTGATCAATTTTAATTCCTGCTCAGAGTAAAAACAGAAAACCACCTACCCTGGAAAGGATTGGAAGATCAATTTACCTCAATGTCTTGCATAAAGGGAGTGATTCTTGGTTGCCAAAGCTTGGAATTCCAATTCCAACTCCGTTGATTGAGGTACATCAATCATAGGTTGATGATATCTTTCAAGCCCTGCGTTCCATTCTTCCAGGTTGCAGTCGGAAGCGGTGGGAGGATTAAACCCTTGGGTTTCAGTTTTGGAAGCAGTGTTTCTCCCTCGTAGGAACATCCAATTCCCATACCGGATGCACTAGTTTGTGACTCCAATTCCATTTGTTTGATGAAATTCTGATATTCCGAGGAATATGTTGGGCAGATCCCACACTCTTTTATCTCCATGAACCTCCCCACGGTTGGATCGTCATCAAAAATTTCACAAAGAAAGTCTATTTTTGATATAACCTTTGAATTAGAAGTGGCTCTGTTTTTCTTAATTCTTTGATGTATTTCGATACAGAAGCTTTGATTGTAGCATAGACAAACATGATCCGAAGTAAATTTACTAACTACACCGGTAAAGATAGAACCAAAAACCTCTGTGTGATCGACATTGCCTTGGTCTACCCTTTGATCATTAATGATTTGAAAGCGAGCTTGACAATCGATGTAGATTGATTCATCAAACAGTCCACAAGGAACAACAAAGCAGAAAATGAGGCCCCAATCCATGGAAAGAGGAGCAGAAGAGAGATCAATAGTAATGGAAGTAGCATGTGTTGCCCTATACTTGAACCACTCCGGAACTCTGCTTCCTGGGTATACTACTTGAGTTACATCCCAAATGTATATAACCGTATCATTCTCGTTTTTGAACTGTGATACAGATTTGTTTATTTCCACGAGCTCTTTTGCTAGAATAGCTTTGATTGTATATTGATCCAATTTCAAGCAATTTCCAAAATAAATGTAATTCCATTTCGGTTTGAATGGTTCACTGGCTGTTGAAGTGAATTTTACTGTCGCCAGGGATGAGCAGTCATTAGCTTCTAAACGGTGGATGGACGGTGGAAGCTCTGGTAGAGACTGAAGTCTTGTACATTTATCTAAGCTTAATTGTTGAAGGTTTGAAAGATGCTTGATGCTTGCAGGCAGTCTCTCTATTGCACTGCCTTCAATTGTTAACTGATTTAATGATGACAATGTGTTGACGCATAGCTGTAGCGCTGACAAACACCCACTTAGATATAACTTTTTAAGTTTGGATAGACGAATAGTGGATGAAGGAAGCTCATTGATAGCGGTCCATCGTAGATCCAAAAATGTCATATTATCTGAAGATATTGAAAATTCCTTCAGGTTTGAGCAGCCTTGGACTGAGACCAAATTGAGAGATCTTAAATGGAAATCACTTTTAAGGCTGGTGAGGCCAACACAATCATCAAGAAGTAAATCCTTAAGACTGCTCAAGGATAAAATTGACGGATGAACCTTACGCAAGCTTGTACACCTGGTGAGATTTACATCTTCAAGATGTAAGGCTTTTGAAAAATCTGGGAGCTCCTTCAGTTGTTTGGCGTTATAAAGGCCAAGTCTCTTTAAATTCACCACATTCTACAACAAATTAAAAGAGAGACATCACATCACATGACCTCTTGAGCAAATGAAGTTCTTAATCCTTCAACTTCAATGATAACAAAAACTAAAGCAATATTATATGGATATTTACCTGCACTCCATGCCAAAGTTTTTGTATATTGCTATTTTTCATATTAAGTTCCACGAGATTTTCAGGGCAAAATGTCGGTGGCAAAGACTTCAAAGGGTATTTATCCCAACAAAGATATCTTACTTCATTCGGCAAAGATTTAAGGCCTTGATAAAGGTACAGGCTATGCTCTTCACATGTGGAGTCATAAAACTCAATAAATTTTATCTTTGGCATCTTAGCAAATACTTGAGGACTTAATTTCAACTCTCCAATTTTTGACATGTCTAGTGTTATGCTTTTGATTGCTTCGCTCCCCTGAAAAGAAAAATGTAATATATAATTCAAAATACCATTCAAAGCTATATTTAATAAAAAAAAGTTCAAAAATTTGTGAGACATACCTTATTATCTTTCAATATTTCATAAATATCATTAGGATTCCATAACCGACTTCGTTGGTTGGGATCTTCTAAAGATTCTTCACGAACAATTTGTTGTCCCATTTCTTGAATCAAATCATGCATAGATACTTCTCCGTTATTGGAAACAATTATAAGAGCTTTATCTTGAAGACTTTTTAACCCAATACTTGTGGAATAACCACAAGCATCTAACAACATTTTCACTTGCTCTACTCTTTTGTCTTTGCCTTTGAAAAAGCATGCTATGTCAAGAAAAATATTTTTCTCTTCATAATCAAGGTCATCATAACTTAATTTCAATATTTGCTGAATTTTTTTATGAGGCATTTTTTTCAACTTTTCCAATTGACTTTCCCATTCTTCTTTACTTTTTCCACAAAGAAAAGAACCCAAAACTATTAGAGCTAATGGAATGCCTTGAGCATAACCAACCACCTTTTGTGATAGTTGTTCAAACTCCTCATCAAGACAGCTACGTTTAAAGGCATTCAAATAGAAAAGTTGAAGGGCTATATGAAAATCTAAGGCTTTAACCTCATATATATCATCTACGTCTTTACCAAGCACTTGCTTATCTCTGGTTGTTATAATAACTCTGCTGCTTTGTCCAAGCCAACAAGGTGCTCCCACCAAATTTTTTAATTGCTCTGAATCATTAACATCATCAAGAACAATAAGCACTTTTTTTCGGCCAAGCCTCCTCATAACATAGGGAGATTCTCCATTAGGCAAGCCTAGATGAGGTACTTCATCCTCTAATAATGTGGAAAAAAGTTTACTCTTCAAATGTGTTATTCCATGTTTATCCAATTCTTCTCTTACATTGGCCAAAAAGCAAAAGCTTTCAAATGCAAAGCATGATTTCTTAAATAGTGCCTTTGCAATAGTTGTCTTGCCAATACCGCCCATGCCCCAAATTCCTATTAGTCGAACATTTTGTGAGTCATTGCACAATAATGATTCTAAATGTGCAATTTGTTGATGGATTCCAATGAAGTCATTTGAATTATAATCATTTCGATACATAGAGTCTAACTTTACTAGCACACCTTTGACTATCACTCTAATAAGCTCGGCTTCATTTCTGTTGCACAAGACAGAGAGAAAATTTATAGTTTATCATCTATTTTAAAAATTCTTCTTGGATTAGCAAAATTTAAAAAATTTATCCGTAGAAAAATTGAGCTCCTTTTATGTATTATTCTTGCTATCAATCTTTTATTTTGTTGGGCAAATGAATACTTGAATTTGCATGAATAAATTAAATCATTAAAAAATGATGTAGGAAATCTCTAACGTTCCAGCGAATTGAGACTTTGGTATTCATAAAAGGGTGGCCCATAATAACAGGAGGATAATAACAGTTACCTTTCTGCATCACAGTGCCAACCAGATAAATTTGCAGCTTGAGTGAGAGCATCCTTCCATTTTTGGATCGGCTGGTTGTGGTTGTTGTGCTCGTATTTTGAGAACGCTATCTCATAATTCCCTTTCTGCTTCCGTACATGTGATGGGTCTATCTTATAGAACACTGGAATGACAAGGTGCTCCTCGTGATCTTTGGAGCACTCAAGTATTTTGGTAAGCTCATTCAAGCACCATGTGGAAGATGCATAGTTCTCTGAGAAGACGATAAGGAATAGAGTTGAATCTTCAATGGCTTTGACAAGGGCAGGCCACACCTCATCTCCTTTCTCGAGTCTATAATCAATATATGTGTCGATTTTGTTTCTGCAGAGAGCATCATGAAGATGGCTTGTGAAATTGCTCCGTGTGTCCTCACCTCTAAAGCTGATGAAAACATCATATTTCTTTGGAGATTGAGAAGATGAAGCAGAGGAGGAGGATGAAGCCATATCTTGATTTTGCTATGGACTGCACAAGAGTAGGGTCTTATTCTAATCTCAGCTAAAAATTACTAGTAATAGGAAAGAAGACTATGCAGAAGGTAGTATTAATTCGTATTTGGTGAACACAGACCAAGTCGATTATGGAGGGGAGTCCGTGACTATTTAATTAATGTGTATGAAACTTCAATGAATAAGACAGAATATATAAATAAATGAAATCAATCTTTTCCAGTGCACATTGATTGATATAATATACCTAGTTTTATTTGTTTATCTGAATGATCAAGTAAGTCTACATTATATAAAATGCAGCAAAAAAGAAAGAAAATATTACTACGGAGATTAACTTGGTCCAAAAATATAATCCATTTTCAAATATTCTGCAACTTATTTCTATATTATATATAAAGTCCAATGATTAAAAAAAGGAAAGGCAAAATTTCTGGGGAGAAAAAGAGGGCTGTGGTCTGAAAACGCTTTCTTAGCATTAAAAAAGAAATCCACTAAGCACAAAACAAATTCATAGTTTAGTTGTAGGAATCTTGTGCTTTTGTTCTTAACTAATTATCAGTGTGTCTGAAAACGCGTTTATAGCACCACAAAGAAAATTAAAAGCGTGGTGTAGGGACCTGGAAGTCAAAAGGCAAAAGCTGAAAGTAAGAAAGCTGGAAATTAAAAGCGGGGAGTAGGGACTAGTAATTTAATTAATTAAAAACAGTAAATTCTTTTTGCTTTACTAACACAACTTTTTAAATTTTTTTAACCCGAATCACTATTAAGCAATATGAATTCACACTCACATTCCAAGCTTCTTAATAAATAAATTGAAAGTAAACTTTACAAGATTACCTCATTCCCAATCAATAACATCACCTTCGAAAGCAAGTTTTTCATTCTTGACAATCTGGTATTTTCTCATATATTTCTTTGCTATGTTTCTGAATTGACTGACATCATAATTGTATGAGGGTCCATTTGCATATAGAGCGAAACTTTTCAGAAATGAAAACATTTTTAAGGTCGAATTTTCATTTTCGTTGTCTTTGACAAGTAATGGCCACACGTCGTCTCTTTTTTCAAAGTACGTGATTTTTTTTTTTTTGGGCACAGAGAGCAGCACGACAATGGAAAAACGAAAAAAAGTAAGAAGGGAAATCCTCACACACTTTCCAAATTTTCTCTTGAAAGCACGCAGTTCTTGTTCCTAGTGCTGTTTACCGTAAAAACCAGATTAGCTGAATCGAGTTTTAGCAACCTCAAGTTTATTCATGAAAACTTCATATGGCTTTAAACATCATATAGCTGATAATTTTTAGTGCTGTTCACACCACTTTTAACACATTGTCAGCCTAAGGACTGTTGAGCAATGAGTTCACAATCCACACTCACATAACCTTCAAGTTACCCAGTAAGTCTTATAACACTTTTTAAGGCCTCAAAATGATTGGTTTTGATGCTTTAATGCTGCTCTTACTTTCTTGTCATCACATTCTTGATTGGAAATTAAAAAACGAACCGGGCTTGATGGTTTTTTATTGTCAGAATTAATAACACCGCCTTCGCAAGCGTTTCTTTCTTGCATCAAACAATATTCAAGAAAAATACCTTCTCAGTTCTTTTCGGTCAAAGCACCATGTGGAAGATGTATAGTTCTCTGAGAAGATGATAAGGAATAGAGCTGAATCTTCTATAGCCTTGACACGTGCAGGTCACGCCTCATCTCCTTTCTCGAGTCTGTAATCAATGTATGTTTCGATTTGGTTTCTGCAAAGAGCATAAATGAAGAAGGATTGTAAAACTGCTTCGGGTGTCTTCACCTCTAAAGCTAATGAAAACATCATATTACTTAGGAGATTGGGAAGTTGCAGCAGAGGAAGAGGATGAAGAAGTATGTTGGTTGAGCTTTGATCTGCACGACAATACAGTCTGATTCCAATCTCAGCTAAGTAATAGGAAAATAGAAGAGTACTGTAGAGTTGGTACCCCCAACCAAAGTCAATTAATAGGAGAAAATGGAAATGGCAACGATTAAAAAATACTAAGGAGGGGAGCCCGTGACTCTTAAATAACGAAAATACATTGATAATATAATATGCCTAGTATTAATTTTTAAACTATATCGTGTTAAAATATAACTGCTTGTGGGTTCCAACTCATCAATATTCCTATTCCCGACTTTCTTTTGGCTTTATTGCCCACTTCCTATTCCATTTGTTTAATGAGGTTGTGAATTTCAATCCTTTGGTTCCATTCCTCCATGACAGTGCATGAAAAGCCGTGTAGTCACCGTCTATACTTCACCTAAACATTATTAGTAATAAACAAAGAAGACCAAGAGTATGAAGTGGGTAAAGTCTTTAGATAATCCAAGTTAATTAATAGGACAAAATGGAAATGCTAAAATAATAAGGAAGGGCCCTCGCGATTATTAAATAATGACTCTGAAACTTCCTTGAATCCAACTTCCGAATATTTTTACGTTATAAATCTTTAGACTTGTCTGTTCTGAGAAAATGTAGTACCATCACCTTGTGACAGATAGTTCTTCTGTGATTTTCCTTTTTGGTTTGAGCCTCCTATTCTTTGAATCATTCTGAAAATGCTTAGTTATAGAGGATGTGAAAATGTCAAGTAACAATGCATACTATCGGGAGGAGAATTTCTCCTCCGAATCGACTTGATATATTACTTCATGCGTACCTTTTTTTTTTTTTGGTTATAATTCGGGAGTGCCACCTTTTTCCGCTAGAAATTGTTTTTCCTTTGCTTCTAGTAATACCAAACAAATTAACTGTAAACGAACGGTCTTGAGCAATGTTTTGAAAATTGATCGAACGCATGATTAAAAAAGTGGCTCAGTAATTAGTAAAACATATAATATATTTTTTAAATTTATCATATTATAGAATATGACATATTGAAATTTAAATCTATAAAATTAATTACATAAGTCTTTTAAGATATAAATAATCAAATATTACATATTAATATATTAAATTTTTTATTAATAACTCTATTACATATAAAAATAATTCATACTGATATAATACTTAATAGCCAATAATAGTCATTACAATATTTTTTTTAATCATAAAAAAAGTTAAAATGCATATATATATATATATATATATATATATATATATATATATATAATATTAGCTATAATGACATTGTTTTGAATAATAAAAATTGTAAATAATAGTTAAAATTGTATAATTTTAATAATTAAAACAAGGAAAAAAAATGTATACTGTTAAAACTGTTCGAATTTCTCAAAATTTTGACTGATTTTTAACCAATTTACCAATTCTTTGACTGAATTGTGTAAAGGGTCAAACTAGACCAATTCCCCCATTTTCAATCTAGTCCAATTTTTATCTGAGCCATCATGATCAAGTTCTTTCTTTTTTAGTTCTATAATGGTGGTGTGGCATTCTATGTACTTTCATGAATTCCATAGGTTTGGAAGGCCATATAAGTGTTTTTTTTTTCTTTTTTGAGAAAAGTATAACTAACAGCCATTTATCCAAATTTTTTTCCTCAACTTCCTAACTTAGACTCAAGTTGCATTAATTTAATTATCTTCGAAATTGCAGGTAGTGTTAGGTTCGGCTGTAAAACCTACCATTGAGGGCTACTCTTGTATGAGGTATAGCAGCATTTGCACTGACGAGTTTTCTGACACATGCCAACCCAAGCCTAGAGAATGTATGCTACAGTGGTCAATGCATTTAAAAGACTATGCTATCAATTGAATTTATGTTTTTTTTTCTTGTGCATAATATTTTATCAAGTCGCCGACTAACATTATACGAGCCAGCAAATCTGTATGTACTAATGAAGAGACAAAGAGGGGAACAAAAAGAAAAAAAATTAAGGAATTAAGTAGTATTTGTGAATGTTAGGCACTGCAGAATAAACTTTCTAAGGAAATTTTAGTAACCATGTTATGAAATATGTTATATAAAATTTGGATGAATTCAAGCGTCACTAAAACACAAGTTGAAATATGTTACTAACTGAGTCTTGATTTTTTTTTTTTAATACCAGATTTGTGTAGTGTATCGGGGAGACCGAGAGACACATCTTTCTTTATGGCATAACCCGAAAAAAGTTGTGTTAGTCTTTATCCTTCGGTCAGTGACTAGTACGTCTTATTCAAACAATTTAGTGGTCGCCTTACTCTAATAAGTAAGCAAGAATTTCGCTTAATTCGTACAACGCATCTCCGTCTTTATCAAGATATGCATCCAAGACTCCTCTAATAACCATAAGAACCTCAGCCTCTGGCCCTCCTTCCAAGGAAGGTTCACGGGCATCAAGTGCCTACCTCTATAGCTATCATAACATGAGTAATCTCATGTTTGGATGTGCTTCGTTCAAAAAAGAATAAGTTATTTATCTTTTAAAGAAGCCTTTTTTTTTTCATAAACATTCTGTTTGAAAAAATAAAGCCATTTTTAAAAATCGATAGAATCAATTATTGACTGACAAATGATTATTAAGGTGCTCATCTTTCATGACAAAATTACAGATGAGCTACAGAGCAGTTATTGACGAAGTCATAAACCATGCAGCTGTGAACGAGGTGGTAAGAAGAGGATTTAATTATAAGATATAGAAAGAAAAATTACAGATAAAGAAGCCAAAGAACGAGCTTCTTTTAAACTTTAAGGTTAACGTAATGTGACCATCATCAAAGGAACTATCATTCCTTCCTGCATGATTTACAGAGATCTCAATTAAAAGGGACCATCCAAACATGATTTACAGCATTACCTTACAAAATATATACAATATAAATATAAATTTTTTTTTTGCGGATTGAGCCAACTGTTCCAAAATTCTGAATAGATATAGATTGGCAATGCTAATGAAGTAAACATGCATTCCATAACTAGTTAACTTGCAATGTCTATCTAGTGTTTTGAAAGAAAGCTAAATTGCAATATAATGCAATGATTAAGGTAGTATATAAATGTTGAGTTTTGGGTAATAAATGATTAAGAGTAAAAAAAAGAGATAAGTAGTAAGCAAATTTGTCACTACAACAAAAGTGAATTTTAGCAACCATTTTTATATAACTTTAACGATGTTTTCAACGGTTGCAAAACATATTAACAATGATTTCAAAACTACTATAATATCCTAATAAATGATAGTTTTAAGGAACTATACCGTCATTAAACTGTGACATAACAACAGTATTTTACAGTAAATAAAACATATGATTTAATGACAGTCAAAGAAACCGTCATTAAAAGTTAGCTTAATGATGGCTTATGCGTAAATCAATGTGACATTGTAATCATGAATATTTCTTGATTCACCAACAACTTAGTTTGTCTACAAAGCATCAGCAACAAAAGCATTTGCTGCTGCAAAGCCAAGTAAGGAGGTGACAAAGAGTCCTGTAAGTAAGAAAGTCCCTTAAGCCTATGTTCTAAGACATCATTAGCAAATCTCCAAAGCCTGCTTTTATGAATTTTTTTTTTTAAAAAAAGGAAGTTTAGGTAAGTAATGCAACTAGACCTTTCCCTGCTCTTCATCAGAATTCGCAAGTGAAGGTTAGTCATTTAAGAATTAGCACTTGAGAACTTATTTGTAAAATATTTGAGTATATTAAAAATTCAAATTTTGTATATAGGTTAGAAAACATTAAATATTAAAAAAATGTAATGTATAGCTTATAAATAAAATTTTAATAAGTTATCCAAACATCTATTCCTAGCCTGGAACATTTGAGGTTAATACTGATGGAAGTTATTTTATAAACAGATATGAGTTCTACAATTATTGTAATTTGTGGTTACAAGGGAAAGGTAAAACGCAAACTTCAGTAGAATTTCTGTTGGCTCTTAAAGCCTTAATTGATTATGAGGGCCAAGAAGGTATTGCAAATGGGACTTGGACTGACAAGGCTCTAAGCTACAAAACATGTTAAACCGGTACTTTGTTGATATATAGAATAAATGAACATTTTGCAGATATAGATTGATAGCCTAAAAAGCATCATATTTTGCAGTATTTACACTTTAAATATCTTCATAATTTCACAAAAGTTAGATATTTGATCTCAATTATTTTTATTGACAAAATTGTTATATGACTTGGTTAACAGTTACCACTTAGTTTTGGCACAAGTCAATGCCATTTTACTTACATTCCCTCATTCTTGAGATGCTACGTGCTTATAGCCCAGAAAACTATTATTCTGAGTAGGACATGTAGCAAAAAACATGTAAAACCAATAGTTGTAGGCTAATAACAAACTCTGCAGCTGTAGGAGAGGTACGAAGGAAGATTATTACAGACAAGCTGAGACAAAGTAAGAAGTGAAAGGGCAAACTTCTTTTAAACGGTAAGCTTATCTCGATTAATAGCAAGCAAATATAAACATATATGAAGTACAAAAATTTATTTATACAGATTGAGCCAACTATTCTAGAATTCTGAGTAGATATCAATTTATGATAAGTTCTTAGGTTGAACCCCACTGCTAAAGATTAAAAGACCAAACACATAAAAGAATTAGCTGCTTAAATTTGAGGCATCCTTTATAGTAAATTCAGTTCAGTGTAAGTATGTAAAATAACTACTCTCACTCCTCAATCTTGAAGTCGAAAGATACAAGTCATAGGATCAACAGGAAAAGAATCTGCTGCAAAATTTAAGTGGAGCAACACAGAGCTAGTCTTGCAAGAAAGTGAGTCACTATCCATTCTTAGAATATAGCATGTGATAGCCAAAATCTTCTTTTAGGACAGACAGATAGAAGGGGAGGGGAGAAGCTAGTCATAGGGAAAGGAACATTACTTAAAAAGTACAACAAGTATGAGAAGTAGAAAAATCTATATTAGAGATAAAGCGTGAGAATCTTGAAAACAATACACTAACAAAGAACAAGTCCTTATGGAGTGGATAATCTTTCTATTACATTCAACAATAATTCTGACATAATTTCTTTCCATTTATACTGACATAATTATACAAATATAACTGTTCAAATAACTTCTAATTAATCACTACAAATAACTGTTCCAAATAACTTCTATTTAATAACTACAAATAATTTTTAATTATTACTCTAAAAATTGCTTACCTGGGCCATGTGGACAGCATGCAGATCTTGAGAAGGATTGATTTGGTCAACCCTCTTTCTCTTCCTATAGTATGTGCGCAGAGGCTGAGGTGGTCTTCTATCCGCTAGGCAAGCAATGGTATGAGTTGGAGGCCGTGTTTCTTCCTCGTAGGAACACCCAGTTCCCATTCCGGATGCACTAGTTTGTGACTCCAATTTCATTTGTTTGATGAAATTCTGATATTCTGAGCAATATGTTGGGCAAATCCCATACTCTTTTATTTCTGTCTCGTGCCTCTGGGAATAGTCACTCCAATTTCGACAACGAAAGTCTATTTCTACTATAACCTTTGCACTATATGTGGCTCTGTTCTTACTTTTTAGCTGTGTGCGCCAATCTAAAAGTGGTTTGTAACATAGATAAACATGATCTGAAGTCAAGTTATGAGCATTGTGATCAAAGATCGAAGCCACCATGCTACCAATTTTCCAACTGACTCTGAAGGATTCATTTGACAAGAACGGAGGAACAACAATGCAGAAAATGAGGCCCCAATCCTTGGAAAGAGGAGCAGAAGAGAGATCAATAGTAATGGAAGTAGTATGTGTTGTCCTATACTTGAACCAATCCGGAACTCTGCTTCCTGGGTATACTACTTCAAATCCTTCCCTATCATTCCCAGGGTATGCGGCCTTATCATCCTGATTTTCTAGCTGTGATACAGATTTGTTTATCTTCACAAGCTCATTTGCTAGGATAGCTTTGATTGAATGTTGATCCAATTTCAAGCAATTTCTGAAAGAAACGTTACATAGTTGTGGTATGTATGTTTCCTCGGCTATTGAAGTGAACTGTGCTGCCTCCAGAGATGAGCAGTCATCGGCATTTAAACAGAGGAGGGATGGTGGAAGCTCTGGTAGAGACTGAAGCCTTGTGCATCTCTGTAAGATCAAATATTCAAGGTTTGAAAGATGCCTGATATTGTGTGGAAGTTCAAGTATATTACAACAATCATCCATCCATATCTCTTCTAAACATCGTAAGCCGTCGAGTAAGTAGCTGGGAATATTCTTTAGATTTTTACACCCACTCAAAGATAACACTTCAAGTTTGGATAGACAAACAATGCATGAAGGAAGCACATTGATAGCGGTCCCTGTTAGATACAAAGATTTCATATTCTCTAAAGTTATTGAAAATTCCTTCATGCTTGAGCAGTTTCGGACATCGACAAAACTGAGAGGACTTAAATGGGTATCTCTTTTAAGGCTGGTAAGGCGAACACAACCCGAAAGCCATAAATACTCAAGACTGTTCAAAGATAAAATTGACGGATGAACCTCACACAAACTTGCACACATACCGAGATTTATTTCTTCAAGATGTAAGGCTTTTGAAAAATCTGGGAGCTCTTTCAGGTGTTTGGAATTAAAAAGGCTAAGTGTCTTTAAATTCGCCACATTCTGAAACAATTAAAAGAGAGACATTACATCACATGACCTCTTGAGCAAATTAAATCTTAATCCTTCAATTTCAATGATAACAAAAACTAAAACAACACATATGTATATTTACCTGCACTCCGTGCCAAAGTTTCTGTATATTGCTATCTTCCATATTAAGTTCAACAAGATTTTCGGCATGAAATGTGGATGGCAAGGACTTCAAAGGATATTTATCCCAATGAAGATATCTTAACTCATTCGGCAAATATTTAAGGCCTCGAGGAAGATACAAGCTATGCTCTTTGCTTGAAGAATTATAAAACTCAAGAAATTTCAGCTTTGGCATCTTAACGAATACTTGAGGATTTAATTTCACCTCTCCAATTTTGGACATGTCCAATGTCATGCCTTTGATAGCTTCACTCCCCTAAAAAGGAAAAGGTAGTATATAATTCAAAGTTATTTTTAAAAAAAATTTAAATATTTTCTAAAAATATTTATATTGATTTGATTCATACCTTATTATCTTTTAATATTTCATAAATATCATCAGGATTT
This sequence comes from Gleditsia sinensis, assembly GCA_037074535.1. Classification (NCBI taxonomy): domain Eukaryota; kingdom Viridiplantae; phylum Streptophyta; class Magnoliopsida; order Fabales; family Fabaceae; genus Gleditsia; species Gleditsia sinensis. Next base: position 6,973,119 of record CM073468.1, on the reverse strand, counting down.
CATAACCGGCTTCGTTTTCTGGGATCTTCTAAAGATTCTTCACGACCAATTTGTTGTCCCATTTCTTGTATCAAATTATGCATATATATTTTTCCATTATGAGAAACAATTATAAGAGCTTTATCTTGAAGACTTTTTAATCCAATATTCGTTGAATAACCACAACCATCTAACAAATTTTTCCCTTGCTCCGGCTCCACTCCTTTGCTTCTGGAAAAGCATGCAATGCTTAAAAAAATATTTTTCTCTTCATAATCAAGATCATCATAACTCAATTTTAGTATTTTTTGAATTTTTTTATGAGGCATTTTTTTCAACTTTTTCAATTGGCTTTCCCATTCTTCTTTACTTTTTCCATAGAGGGAGGAACCCAAAACTATAAGAGCTAATGGAATGCCTTGAGCATAATTAACCAGCTTCAGTGATAGTTGTTCAAACTCCCTGTCAAGGCAATTATGTTTAAAGGCATTCAAATTGAAAAGTTGAAGGGCTACATCAAAATTTAATGGTTCAACCTCATATATATCATCTATGCCTTTGCCAAAAACTTGTTTATCTCTAGTTGTTATAATAACTCTACTATTTTGTCCAAACCAACAAGGCACTCCTACCAAAGTTTTAAATTGCTCTAGATCATTAACATCATCAAAAACAACAAGCACCTTTTTGCGGCCAAGTTTGCTAAGAACATAGGGAGATTCTTCATCAAGCATGCCTATACGAGGTACTTCATCCTTTAGTAATGTGGAAAAAAGTTTACTTTTCAAATGTGTTATTCCATGTTTCTCCAATTCTTCTCTTACATTAGCCAAGAAACAAAAACTTTCAAATGTAAAGCACGATTTCTTAAATAATGCCTTTGCAATAGTTGTCTTGCCAATACCGCCCATGCCCCAAATTCCGATAAATCGAACATCTTGTGACTCATTGCACAATAATGATTCTAGACGTGCAATTTGTTGATTGATTCCTATGAAGACATTTAAATCATCACTTTGATACATAGAGCCTAACTTTGTCAACACATCTTTAACAATCACTTTAATAAGCTCGGCTTCATTTCTGTTGCACAAGACAAAGAGGAAATACATGTTGAGAAAATTGGATCCAAACAAGTAAAGAAATTACTTGTATTATACCCACAATAAAGGACACTACAACACTTTCAAAGACCACTCACAATTTGAAGAATAATTCAAACACTCAAAGGAAAGCTCACAACTCACACTTTGAAGACACCACACTCTCACTAAGAATACAAAGATCTTGTGTTTTGGATGATTGCTTACAAATGAGGGGGTGAGGGGTTTATATAGGCCACCTCCCCTTAAATGAATAGTTAGGATCTATTTGATCCAACGGTCTATAATGCTTCTCTAGAATATTCTAGTCTACTATTATTTTCAAGAATTCTCTACACCTTTCTAGAGAATTCTAAGATATAGTGTTTCTACCACCTTTTAGAATATTTTACTACCTTCTAGAGTATTCTACTAGATTCTAGAATATTTTACTATATTCTAGAGTATTCTACCATATTCTAGAGACTTCTAAAATGAACAAGGTCTAAAAAGTTCTAGAATATTTCGAAACCTTCTAGATGCCTGCATGGTAAAGTTGCTGATTGAACTCCACATCGTGCCCATGTTATGCCTGCGTGGCACTTATGTGTCGAAATGTGAAGCTTCCATTGTCTTAGGCTAAAAAATGAATTGAGCTTGGGCTGGTGTTGATATTCAACAATACATAAAATTTAATATAGTATATCATCTATTTTAAAAATTCTTGTTGGATTAGCAAATTTTAGAAATTCAATCCGTAGAAAAAACGAGCTTCTTTCATGTATTATTCTTGCTTTCAGTTTTTTATTTTGTTGGACAAATGAATACTTGCATTTGCATGAATAAACCATTTGTAGGAAATCTCTAACCTTCCAGCGAATTGAGATCTTTGTAGTCATATATATAAGATGGCCCATAATATAAGAGGAGGACAAAAATAGTTACCTATCTACATCACAGTGCCAGCCAGATAAATTTGCAGCTTGAGTGAGAGCATCCTTCCAATTTTGGATCTGCTGCTGGTTGTGGTTGGTGTGCTTGTGTTTTGAGAATGCTATCTCATAACTCCCTTCCTGCTTCCGTACATGTGATGGGTCTATCTTATAGAACACTGGAATAACAAGATGCTCCTTGTGATCTTTGAAGCACTCAAGTATTTTGGTAAGCTCATTCAAGCACCATGTGGAAGATGCATAGTTCTCTGAGAAGATGATAAAAAATAGAGTTGAATCTTCGATGGCTTTGATGAGTGATGGCCACACCTCTTCTCCTTTCTCGAGTTTATAATCAATATATGTTTCGATTTTGTTTCTGCAGAGAGCATCATGAAGATGGCTTGTGAAATTGTTTCTTGTGTCCTCACCTCTAAAGCTGATGAAAACATCATATTTCTTTGGAGGTTGAGAAGATGGAGCAGAGGAAGAGGAAGAACTAACCATATCTTGGTTGAGCTGTGATCTCAGTGAGCTAAGAATTGTTAGTAATAGATAAGAAGAGTAGTGGATTGGGTTCTTGACAGTCTTGTGGTAATGTAATCTAATTCAACTATTGCAGACGAAATTGAAAAGCTGAAAGCGAGAAGAGGAGAAAAAAGCAAAGAAGAAATTAATGAGGAGAAAGCCCTTCCCAAGCAAGTTTTTCTTTCTTGACAATCTGATATTTTCTTGTATATTTTTATATTGACTGACACACTGATTTTCTCATGACAATGAAGTCAAGAATGAAGCCTAGATTTTCCACAAACACAGTTGTATGAGGGTCCATTTGCATATAGAGCGAAAATTTTCAAGAAAACGCGTTATTAGCATTGAAAACGATGGCCACACTTCATTTTCATGTGCATTCTCCAGACTCTCCATTTTCATTTTCTTTGAAAGATATGAGCTGTTCTCAACCCACTAAATTACTTTCATATTCACTCCAAAAGCAACAAATAATGCGTCGCACTATTGAGCTAGCTATAATTACCCCACTTTGCCCTATTCAGTTGCTATATATATATATATATATACATCGTGACTATTTGGTAGTCTCAACATGATTTTCTTGATTAATGCCTATATATATAGGGACATTTCAATCAATCAATTGACCTCTTGCATTACGGTGTATACACACACACACACACACACATATATATATATATATCAAGAAAATCATGTTGAGACTACCAAATAGTCACGGAGGGCCAGGAGTAGGTGTCCAACAAATAGCACATTTTCATCCTAAGGACTATTGAGCAGTGAGTTCACAATTCATACTCACATCCTCTTCAAGTTACCTAGTAAATCTTATGACACTATTCGAAGGCCTACAATTTAGTGGCTTTGATGCTTTAATGCTCCTCTTACTTTCTTGCCATCACATTTACAGGATCTGGCATTATATATTTCATCTGTTGCCATTTTGATGTTTCCATGCTTTATGATACATTTTACAGCATCTGGTAGGGTATGCAAGATCGACTTATTGTAATTTTCTATTGGGTATTCTTGGAAATATTTTTATTTTATTTGTTTTTATTTAAGAGGGTAGGTTGCATCTTGCTATTAATTAAGAAAATGAAAACCACTGTAAAAGTGTACCGTAGAAATGATCATAAGAATATAAATAAAAGGCAAAACTCAGAAGGAAAAGCATTGTTTCCTCTATTTCCACTCCCAGCAATCCAATATCACAAATTCCTCAAGGGTGGAGCTGAGGTTTCCCAGGCTTCTTTAATACTTTTGACCCTTCTCTATCTATTATTTGCAAAGTCATTCCCAGAAACTCCTGTAAATGGATTTGTCATAACTTTTCCGCACCACAAAACCCAGAAACCCAATGTCACAAATTGCAATTTCAACTTGGCTCGGGTATGAAGTAAAAAGTATAGAAAGTAAAATTATAGACAAGCTGAGAAAAGGTACAAAGCCATACGGAAATCTTCTTATAAACTTTAAGTTTTAACAAAAGACATGAATGAGATCTCAATTAATAGGAAGCAATCATTCATTATTTATCAGATTAACTATTCCAAAATTCTGAATAGCATTACATTGACAATGCTGAAGAACTAAGTTATATATTCCATTTATCTAGTCTTTAAACTGGAACTATATCTACAAAGTCTTTCTAGCCTGTTGAAATTAAACATAGCTACTAATTTGCAAATAATCCAATGCATAGGCCATTATATACAGAATATTTTCAAGAAAATAAATGATTAAGAGGATAATATTGCGGGAAGCAAGTACCCTGCTGAATTTAAAGGAAAAAGGCCCTGAAAATAGTGAGTAAATTGTATCTTGGCTTCACTTGATTTGAAATTGGAGGAATTATAATTAATAGGAAATTAGATGTTATGATATCTACCACGAGGCAAGTCGAAAGGATACAAGAAAAATAAAGAGAGTTTATTAATTTAAATTCCTTTTAGAGTAAATTACCTATAAAGTATAGTTTACTGCTTCAATTTGCCTGAAGTTCATATAAAGAATATGAATTTTAGGCATCCTTTATATGAAATTCAATTCAATATAAATATGTGAATATAATAATTATTCTCACACCTCAATCCTGGCTGAAAGATATACAAAAGTCAAAGGATTAGCAAGAAAATAATTTACTGCAAAAACTAAATCCTGAAGCAACAGAATCTTGCAAGAAAATGAGTCAATTTATTCATTGGTATAGTATATCATGTGATAATTAAAATATGTTTTTAGGATAATATAAATAGATGGGGAGAGGGGGAAGGTTAGACAAGCAATGCAATGAACCTAGTGCAGTTACGATTATGAAACATGGTAATATTTTTTTTCAAAGAATATAAGAGAGTTACCACGGTATGTATTACATAAATAATAAATATTTTATAATATATAACAACTCTTACAATTATGAAAATAAAAAAAAAATTTAACATTTAATCAACCAAGACAATAATTTCTGTTTCTTTATATAAAGTCAAAATTCATATAACTTTATTAAAATTAAATCAAAGAAAAATTTAAATAAGTAAGTTTAGTTAACCATAGGCACTAGAGTCCCAACCAGATAAATTGGTTGCATGACCTAATTAAAGCACCCTTACGCTTGAGCACTTGCTGGTTGTGGTTGGTGTGCTCATATTTTGAGAATGCTATCTGAAAAGCTCGAGTCTGTTTCATTATCTAATATCCTCATATTTTAATTATCTTAAATCAACACCAAAAATATTATAGAAAAATATTGAGGAGAATATTAAAGAGAATAGAATTATTTGATGAGGGAGTAAGTGTATATTTTGAAAATTTTTGTTTAAGAAAATTATTAATATGCTATATTATGGAAAATTGAATTAATGAATTGTAATATTTGGAATAAGAAATTAAGATACGAGAGATTGTCTTAATTATACATAAAATTTTCATTTGCGTTATAAATAAAAGAAGCAGTAAATAAATGATGACATTTAAATAAAGATAACAATCAATCATAGAAGCAATTTTGAAGCAAAATATCACCAGAAGCACTCATTTCACGTAGGCTTAGGCTTGGCATGCACTTCAGTTGGATAGTAATTAAACTATAGAGTGGCAGCTCATAGAGTAATTAATGGGCAACAACGATTTTTCTTCTTTCTTCCTTCTTCAACTGGGTAAAGTCTTAGGGAAGCAGAGGCATAGACAATAGAAGACATAAAGAAGTAGAAGAGGAAGAAGAGAGAGGAGGTGAAGAATAGAGCTGAGTGGCGTAGGTCAAGGAAAGAAGAGAGGTAGAGAAGAATCTGAATCAAGCTTAAAGAGAGAAGCATATGAGAGGAGTGAGGTAGGTTTCACAGTTCTTAAGTTTAAAAAGCCTCACATGTTGCAATATAAAAATCTTTTGATGTTTCAATAAACCTTTCATCTTATTTCTCTCACAGAAGATTTTGATGTTAAGGTAACTATTTTGATGTATGTGTATATTATGGACTCTATGGCTGTAAACTCTGCTGGTATGGTTTTGAGTTATGGCTGGAATGGTCTGAGCTGCTATTTTGTTGGTTGACGAAGTAGAAGTTTGATTATATATATATACATACCTTATATATGATGATTGTTGGCTTGAAAATAATTTGTTAAGGTAATTCTAGAATGTCTAATAAGTAAAGCTAGGAATTTTGAGGGCTTTAAAATCAAGAAAAGAGATTGAAAGATAGCATTTAGCAAGAAAAGGGAAAAAAACAGGGGCTACTGGGCACACAACACGGCCATGTTTCATGCAGCTTCAGGATGTTCCTGCTTGGAATAGACACGATCAAGTTGTGTTCTGTTGTTGTTTTAATTAAAACTCGCAAGTGCACGAATTTATTGGAATATAGATTTAGTGGTATACAAGGTTGATCCCGCATGGATTGCCAATTGAGAGAAAATTCTAATTTAGATCCGAAATAAATACTTCTAACCTAGTTACCAATGTCTTGTTTTGTCAAAGGAGTATTGAACAAAGTATGAAAAGAACTAATATACTGAAATTAAATGAAGATATATTCAAAGTAAAGAAGCATGCTAAGGTTAGGGGATCCACTCTTGGTATATCAAATAAAGATAAATGTAACTCTTTTATTACTTAATTAGAATCCTTACATGAATAAGTTTTCAATCGGAAGATATGTTAATTTAAACTCACATTTGTTTATACATGAATTATATTTACCTTTTTTTTCATTGTATTACTAATATATAAAACACTCTTGTAAAATGGATTTAAGCGTACATTGTGCCAATCATAATATTGTCTACAATAAATCAAGACTGGTTCAAGTATTTATTGTGCCAAAAATTGTCTACAATGTATTAAGGTTTACACTTTACAAGATTAAAAATACAAAGATGCAAAAGATAACTTATAAATGGATTTAAGCATAAATTGTGTCAATCATTATATTGTCTACAATAAATTAAGATTGATTCAAGCATTTATTGTGCCAAAGATTGTCTACAATATATCAAAATTCACATTTTACGAGATTAACTTATGCAAAAAATGAAAGGTAGAAAATTAATTAACATAACAAAATAAAATGAAATAGAATAGGTGGCAAAGCCAACCTTGAACAATAAAAATAAGAAGTAGACGGCAAAGCCAGCCATTAAACAAGAAGAAGAAATAGGTGGCTCAGCCAGCCAGTAAAACATAACATAAGAAACGGAGGAGGTAAATACAACATCAAATATAAACATTAAAATCAAGAGTTAAATGAATTATTATTTTCCTACCAAGAGTTTCACCCTTTCACCTTAGCATTAGGAGATTAGTTCTCCATAATTAAAGCAAGAAAGTAAAATGATAGATGAAGAAACATGATAATATTACGAAAGAAAATGAAAAATACAAAATGTCTAAAGAGAGAATAACATTACAAGTATGTAGAATTCTAACAAAGTTTTCCCAAGCTCTCTCCAAAAGCTCTCTAAAAGCTCTCTATTTATAGATACAATTAGGTGCGGTAGGTGTGATAATTGTCAAAATTGTTAGGTAGGAAGTTGTACAAAGTTGACAATTTGAATTTCATCATGTGCACCGAAATTGATCCTTGAATATCTTCTTGAAATCAGCCGAATTTGCTGACTCCATCAACATGAAAGTTGTAGAAAATTTTATTAGCTTTCTGTCAAGACAAATCGTGGACAAATTGGATACGTAATTTGTGACTTATGGTCAAAATACTAGAGCAAAGTAGGGCTGGACTGCAGCAGTAGTCAAATTCTTTTCTAGCCCACTTTTGACCCTTTTAATGTCCAAATTTTCTGACCACTTGAACATAAAGGTTGTACCCAATTGTGTCATCTACACACCTACCAAATTTCATACATATTGGATATGTATTTTCATATATATGGCCTAAGTATTGCAGGAAGGTTGGGCTGGACTACAAACAGCAAACATATTCTCAACATTGGGTGCTTTGCCTTGAATCTTTATGTTTTAGTTCTTTTGAAAATGTGATCATAAATCAAGAATAAATTTGTGCATATATCCATTAGGATGCGTCTCAAAAGTCAATATGATAATACTCCTTACTCAGTCATCCTTAATGAATTTGTTTTATCTGCTTAATTTATAGACATCATTCCCAAAGAACCATAATTTAGCTCTGATTCCTTCAATTAAGTCTATTTTTTACTCTTCTCTCCATCTGTAAGAAATACACAAACTAAATACAAGTAAAGGAGATTTATGCTTAATTATGGCAAAAAGATAAGATGAAAATATTTAATTTATGAGTATAAAACTCACTCATCATGTTCCATGCTGTCACGGGAATTTTAGGGCATGTTTGTATGGGTTCAAGCATAATATGTCTTGAAACACGGTCAAACTATACTTGAGACTGTAATTTAAGTTTAAGGCAAGACAATAAGGGAAAGATCGTGCACAAACTACAAAGTAAGGCAAGGTATATTGAAATAAGCTGGCTAAATATAAACTCATAATTATGTCTATATATATACACGTGCACACACACTCCTAAGTTCACAAAGTAGCCTTGGCTACTGAATGAGTAATAATAAGAAGGAATGAAACTAGTAATCGGGAGTGATTATTGTAAATATAGCCTTATAACACAAGGTAATGGATGTCTTAGAATCCCTAATACTAGAGAAGATTAATCCTAAAAAAGGAATCATAAAATTGAACTAATCAACAAGGATTAATAGGTTTCCTTATTGGTTAAGATATTCATTTATAGAAATTTATGGGGATAAGGTAAGTTTTGGTTATGGTATAAAAGATATAAGTAAGTACTCTATTTTAATGGTACGTGGAAAACTAAATAAAATGAGAAGCACTATCATGTATATTAAAAATGAAGACTTTGCCAAAATAAGCAAGGCTAAACCAACTTCCAAGCCTATGAACCATTTCCATCCATGGCTTGAATAATATGTGATACTATGGATACAATTTACACATATTACTTAATATTTTGGAAGAATAATCCATAATAGTTGCTTGAATGCACAGATATATATATATATATATATATATATATATATATATATATATATATATATATATATATATATATGTATGATTTACAATAATGATGAGCTATGCATTATGTCAGAAGCAAATATGTTGCTATATTATCATGATACATTAGTGGACTAAAGAATTTCATATCTGAACTTGGCTGATTTCACAAAAAGAAAAGAAAAGATATGAAAAAAATGGGATAACCTTTGTCGTAGTGAGATGACCTGAGAAAAGTCTCATGGCCTCCATATTGGAACTAAAATAGGGTACGCCCTATTCACTAATTGAGAAAATATATGTTATATGATATGCCTGGATGGTGTGTTGTAGCCACATCCAAGGGTGATTTAGTTACTCATTTGATTTATGACCGTGAGTCAGAGCTCACGTATTTTACAAAATCAGTAAATTAGCCAAGTAAAAGAGAAAATTTTCAATACTGAAACAGTGATTATCTATGAACATGCAATGTGATATATATATATATATATATATATATATATATATATATATATATATATATATATATGATATAGCTTATAATACTTATAAGTGTCTTGTTTACATTATATCATATGTATTAATACAATATAGTGTTTATATATACAATCTGTAGTATATACAGCTGAACAAGATATAATATTGAAAAAATGTATGCATCATGATTACTATAAAACTTATTGGAAATTTTTATTCGCAATATTGTTTCATATCATGTTTAGATTAGCATATCATCATGTCATTTTACATGATGACTTTCATGTTCGTAGTTCACTGGGTTGAACTGCCCTACTTTGGGCATATCCTAGTAGTACAGGAGTTATTTGTAGTCCAGTTATCTGAGTTCCCAGTGCATGTGCCACCGCTACTACTAGTAGCTCCAGGAGGGTTGGACGATTGACACAGTAGTATATATTTCGTATTAACTTGACCCAAAAGATACATTATTTTTGAAAAGGTACCCTTCTATTTTTTTTTGTACTATAAATAGTACCCTAATTACTATGGTTTATATATAAACTTCTCCTTGAGTAGTTAAATTACTGAAATGACTTCCTGCCTCTTTTAATCTAATGTTATGTATGAAATTATGATATGCTATTTTATTATATTACTTAGTTAATTAAATATCTTGTTAGTAATTGAGATAAATGAACAATTCAATCCAGGTAAAAGAAGAGAGGTAATGGTATTTGAAAAAAAAAAAATTGAGGTCGTTACACATTACATGTGATGAGTCTATGTTATTGTACATTGAAATGATGAAGTAATCCAGCTCTTTGGAGCACTCAAGTATTTTGGTTAGCTCATTCAAACATCATGTGGAAGATGCATAATTTTCTGAGAAGATGACAATGATTAAAGCTAGATGTTCAATGGTTTTGACAAATGAAGGCCAGGTCAATCGTCTTCTTTGTCGAGTCTATAATCAATGTATTTTTTAATTTTGTTTCTTAGGAAAGCATCGGTAAGATGGATTGTGAAATTGAAGCTGATTGTCCTCACATCTAAAGCTAATGAAAATGTCATATTGCTTTGGAGATTGGGAAGATGCAGTAAAGGAAGAGCATGAAGCCATATCTTGGTTTAACTATGGTTTGCACAAGAATACAGTCGGCTTCTAATGTAACCTAAGAATTATTAGTAAAAGGAAATTAGAAGATCGGAGTAGGTAGTCTTGGATCATCCAAGTCAATTTAATAGGACAAATTAGAAATGTTAAAAAAGTAAAGGAAGGGAACTTGTGATTATTAAATAATGACACTGAAACTTCCATTAATCAAATGGAAGACATAAATAAATGAAAGCAATGTTTTCCTGTGCATATTGATCAATTTAAATTCCTTCTAGAAAACCAGCAAGCCTACAAAGGATTGGAAGATCAATTTACCTCAATATCTTGCATGAAGGAAGTGATTCTTGGTTTTCAAAGCTAGGAACTCCAATTCCAACTCCGTTGACTAAGGCACATCATATGTTGATGATATCTTTAAAGCCCTGCATTCCATTCTTCCAGGTTGCAGTCGGAGGGGGTGGAAATATTAAACCCTCAGATGTCATATTTGGAGGCAGTGTTTCTCCTTCGTAGGAACATCCAATACCCATTCCGGATGCACTTGTTTGTGCCTGCAATTCCATTTGTTCGATGAAATTATGATATTCTGAGGAATTTATTGGGCAGATCCCATGCTCTTTTATCTTCACAAACCTGAAGTTCATATCGCCATCCCAAAATTGACAAAGAAAGTCTATTTTTGATATAACCTTTGGATTAGAAGTGACTCTATTTTTCTTAATTCTTTGATGTATTTGGATCCAGAAGCTTGGATTGCACCATAGACAAACATGATCTGAAGTCAAGTTACGAGTTGGGCAATTGAAGATAAAATTTTCTTTGTGATCATCATCGCCTTGGTCTACCCTTTGACAATTAATAATTTGGAAGCAAGCATTACAACAGATTTTGATGTGTCCATTTCACAAGAACGAAGGAGCAACAAATCAAAAAATGAGGCCCTAATCCTTGTGCATTTATTTAAGCCTAAATATTCAAGGTTTGAAAGATGCTTGATGGTTGCAGGAAATCTCTCTATAGCGCTTCCTTCAATTGATAATTCATGTAATGATGACAATGTGCTTATGTTGTCAGGGAGTTCAAATATATATTACAACAATTATTCAACCTTAGCCCTAGTAAACATTGTAAGCTGTCAAATAAGTTGCTGGGAGTATTCTTTAGATTCTTACACTCGCTTAAATTTAAATCTTCGAGTTTAGATAGAAAAACCATGGATGAAGGAAGCTCATTGATATCAGTCCATCCTCGATCCAAATATGTCATTTTTTCTGAAGTTATTGAAATTTCCTTTAGGCTTGAGTAGCCTTGGGCAGAGACAGAAATGAGAGATCTCAAATAGATATCACTTTTAAGGCTGGTAAGGCTAACACAATCATCAAGATGTAAAATCTTAAGCCTATTCAAAGATAAAATTGATGGATGAACTTTACGCAAGCTTTTACACTAGGAGAGAATTACTTCTTCAAGATGTAAGGCTTTTGAAAAATTTGGGAGCTATGCTAACACTGATTTATATCAAATAAACAAACTCTGCTTCTTTGAAGAGAGAGCACAAAAGCATGAAGAAAAAGAATTATTTTCTATTTGAGTATACTACAAAGCACATAGAACAAAAGTCAGAAGGCAAATCCTACACCTTTGTGCCAAGGAAATGTATTCTTGATAAAGAGTCCTACAAGGAAGATGGGTACACCTTTAACTGCCATGATAGAACAACAGAGAAACATTAGCTATGGCAAGATCAAAACAAAAGCTACAATCACCAACGCGGGTAAATCAATATGCTACCAATCGTCTATTTTTTTTCTATTTTTTAATCAATAAAATTAAATCAAATCAAAAATTGAAAGAGGTAAGTGTAGTTAATTATAGGCACTATAGTCCTAACCAGATAAATTGGTTGCATGACTTAAAGTAGTCCTCTACGTGAGCACCTGCTAGTTGTGGTTGGTGTGCTCATGATTTGAGAATGTTGAAAAAATTGGACCCAAACAAGTAAAGAAATTACTTGTATTATACCCACAATAAAAGATACTGCAACATTTTCAAAGAATACTCTCAATTTGAAGAATAACCCAAACATTCAAAGGAAAACTCACAACTCACACTTTGAAACACCACACTCTCACTAAGAATACAAGGACTTGTGTTTTTTATGATACCTAATCCAAATGCAAGGGAGGTTATTTATAGTTCTCACCATGCAATCTACACCACACAAATATAAAATTAAGAAATAATTATAACCACACATTATTACCACATTCTACACACTTCTCCTAAAATATCTTCTTTCTATATTATTCTACACACTTCTCCTAAATATATCTCCTTAAAATATTTTCTTCTACATTTATGGAGAAGCTTCCATTGTCTTGGGCTTAAAAATGAATTGGACTTGGGCTGGTGTTTATCTTCAACACTCCCCCTCAACACCAGCTCTCATTCTGTTTACTGTGCTAAGATGATAGCGAAACATTTCAAACTTTTCAGTACTTAAACCTTTTGTGAACAAGTCCGCAACTTAATCATCTGTTTTGATTTGCCTCATCTCAATTTCTTCTTGCAGAACCTTTTCTCTAATAAAATGATAGTGCACTTCAACATGCTTAGTTCTTGCATGAAAGACTGGATTCTCCACCAAACGAATTGTCGATTGGTTGTCATAGTATAACAGCACTGCATAATCTACTGGTTTATGTAGATTTTTCATTAGCTATATCAACCATGTACTCTCTTGAGCTGCCATTGCTGCTGTTTGATATTCAGCTTCAGTGGTTGATAATGATACAGTCAACTGTCTCTTGCTTCACCAAGAAATTGTTCTAGAACCAAGCTTGAACACATATCCAGTTGTTGATTTCTTGGTGTCATGATCTCCTGCATAGTCAGCATCGCAGTAACCAACTAACTTGCATTCTCCCTCTTTCTTGTACAAAAGACCATAGTCAATTGTACTCTTCACATATCTCAATATTCGTTGAACTACTTCCAAATGATACTTCTTTGAGTTTTGTATGTACCAACTCATCACACTTACTGTATAAGAAATGTTAGGTCGCGTCAAGGTTAAATAGATAAGAGTACCTACCAATTTTCGATACATTGTAGAATCTTCCAAGTCTTTCCCTTCATGTGCACACATTTTGGCATTTGGTTCCATCAGCATTGAAATTGGCTTGCATTCTAGCATTTCGAACCTCTTCAGCAAATCTTTGAAATTTTTTTGCTGACACAGAAATATTCCTTCTTGTGTGCGATCAACCTCCAGACCAAGGAAGTGCTTGAGTTGTCCAAGTTCCTTCATCTGAAAACAAATTGATAAATTCTCATTTATCTGAAAAATTTATGCCTCATCATCACCTATTATGATTAAATCATCCACGTACACTAGCACAATAGCTAGCTTTCCTTCATTGGCTTTGAAAAATAAGCTAGAATCTACAGATGTTACTGAATAACCACTTTGTGTTAAAAATTCAGCAATCTTACCATACCACGCCCTGAGTGCTTGTTTCAATTCGAAAATTACTTTCCGTAGCTTACACACATATTCAGGATGATCTTGGTTCTGAAAACTCATTGGTTGGATCATGTAGATTTCCCGGTCCAGCTCTCCATGAAGAAAAGCATTCTTCACATCCATTTACCACAAATTCCGGTCTTTGTTGACTGCAAGTGCAAGTAGAACTCATACAGTTGTGAGTTTCGCTACTGGACTAAACGTTTCATTATAGTCTAGTCCGTATTGTTGAGAGAAACCACGAGCTACCAATCATGCCTTATACCTCTTAATTGACCCCTCTGGTCGGTGCTTTTATCTTGTAAACCCACTTGCAGGATATGAGTTTCACATCTCTTGGCTTTGGCACAAGATCCCAAGTCTAATTTTGCTGGAGTGCATTAATCTCTTCTTTCATAGCTATCATCTATTCAGAATTCTGCGATGCTTCTTCAAACATCTCAGGCTCTATTGCTTCTTCAACTATGGCTGCATTGGCGTATTTAGGATTTGATCTTCGAGTTCTTGTTGACCTTCAGAGTTGAGACTGTGGGGTTGATTCTCCTGTTTCACTCGGCACACCTTCTTCGTTTTATTGCTGATACATGCCTGTCTGCCAAAGATTCTACGTCACTGTTTGTTTAACATCATTGTCGTTTAAATCTCTTAATTCTTCTGAACTTAATTGAAGTTGAATAGTATGCTCCCCCATCATTTGTTGTAACTTGTCTCCAAATTCTTTAGAATCTGGCAATACCTCCTTCTCTAAGGACCATCAAGAAGACGCTTCATCAAACACCACATCTCGTGAGGTGTAGCATCTTCCACTTGTTGGATTGCAACATTTCCACCCCTTTTTCTGGCTGTAATATCCCACGAAGATACATCTAACAGCTTTCTTGTTAAACTTGCTCCGTAAATGATCAGGAACAAATACATAACATACACATCCAAATACTCGAAAGTAGCTGACTGTAGGTTTCATATTCCATAATTTCTCAAAGGGTGAAAGAAATTCTAACCTTGGTTGAGGAAGTCTGTTGATCACGAAGGCTGCAGTTCTCATTGCTTCAGCCTAGAACCTTCCAAGTACATTCTTTTCATGTAGCATGCTCTGACAAATTTTTGCAAGATGCCGGTTCTTTCTCTCTGCTACACCATTTTGTTGTGGTGTGTTGGCACATGTGTATTGATGACTTATTCGACACTCCTTTAGATATTGAGAGAAATCACTTGAGCTATATTCTCTCCCGTTGTCTGTGCGTAGATAACAGATCTTCTTTCCTACTTCTCCTTCAGCTGACTCTTTAAAGTCTTTAAACTTTAAGAATGTGTCAAATTTTTCTTTTATAAAGAAAACCCACACATACCTTGAGAAGTCATCAATGAATGTCACCATGTATCGTATACCGCCAATTGATTGTTGTTTAACTGGTCTGAACACATCAGAGTGAACTAACTCTAACGGTTCTTTTGCTTTAAACTTTGATTCCTCATATGACAGTTGGTGTACTTTACCATATTGGCATTATGCATATACTGTGTCTTTTCACACTTCAAGTTAAGGAAGCCCTTTAAGCATCGACTTCTTCATCATCACACTTAGCTTAGAATAGCTAACGTGACCTAATCGCATGTGCCATAGATCTGCTGTCTCATTTTTTTTGTCTTATCTACGTATGCAAATTCTGCTGACATTACGTAGACTGATTCCAATTGTCACCCTTCCATTGTAGGTGTTTCAGAGATTTTGAGGTCATGATATACCTTCACATCTTGGGGACCGAACAGGACATAGTGGCCTGATGATGTCAATTGAGCCACAGATAGCAATTTTTTCTTCATTCCTGGGACATGATAAACATCTTGAAATAGTACCTGATTAGAATTATACCAAGGTGTAACTATCGTCTTATCGATGTGGGATATCGGTAACCTTGAGTTGTCGGCTGTCACCACTACACGACCTCCTTTATACTCAGATATGTTTTGCAACTTCTGTTTGTCTCCTGTCATATGATTTGAACAGCCCAAATCTATGATCCAGTCATTTTTGTAATCAATCTGTTCTGGTGCTTTTACTGTGAGAGCTAATTCTTCTTCCTCCGTAGCGAATAATGCTTTGACATCCCAACCATCTTTGCTATTCTCTTTAGAACTGGAAGTAGCAGTATTACTTTCGACAGGCTTTTTCTTGGTCCAGCAATCTTTTGCCATGTGGCCCATCTTCCCGCAGTTGTAACACTCACCATCGAACCTTCTACTATTACCGCGATTCTTCGGAGCTCCCCCTGGACGAGATCATCCATTTCCTTGATAAAATTTCACCTTGTCACCATCCTTTTTAGATCTACCTATAGTGTGCCACTTGAAGTTGCCTTTGCTTTTATTAGTGTAGAGCGCTTTCTCTTCACCCTTTAGCAAGACTCCTCCCATTTGATTGGTTATAGCTTCTTGACCTGCAAGCAAATTTTCAAACTCAACAAGCGATGGTTGTGTCAGCCAACCTTGTACAATAGCAACGAACCTTCGATATTCAGGTCTTAAACCATGGATAATTATTCTCTTTATCCTGGTTTTCCCAATAGGAGCTAATGGATCTAACTCTGAAATTTCACAGCATATCGACTTTACCTTGTGAAAATACTGGGCCATCGTTGATGAATGAGTTTTTTACTCATAAATTAAATATTTTTATCTTATCTTTTTGCCTTAATTAAACATTTATCTCCCTTATTTGTCTTTAGTTTTGTGTATTTTTATAGATGAAGAGAAGAATAGGAAATTGACTCAATTGGAGGAATCAAAGCTAAATTGTGATTTTTTGGAAATGATGTCTATAAATCAAGCAGACAAAATAAATTCATTAAGGATGGCTGAGTAAGGAGTATTATCTTTTTGTCTCTTGAGACGCATCCTAATGAATATATGCGTCAATTCAATCGTGATTTATGACCACATTTCTAAAAGAATTGAAATATAAAGATTCAAGGCAAAACACTCAATAATATTTGTTCCCTCTTTGATATTTGATATTTGTTCGATGAAATTCAGATATTCTGAGCAATATGCTGGGAAAATCCCAACTCTTTTATTTCTGCCCTCTTGGCGCCTCTATGATATCCAGCTTGAGTTTTTTTTTACTATAACCTTTACATTAAAAGTAGCTATGTTCTTACTTGCTTGACATATGCGTAAACATAAGAGTGGTTTATAATATAAATAAACATGATCTGAAGTCGAGTTTCCAGCAGTGTATTGAAAGATCGAAGCCTCCATGCGATCAGCTTTCCAACTGACGTCCAAGGATTTATTTAACAAGAACGGAGGAACAACAACCCAGAAAATGAGGCCCCAATCCATGGAAAAAGGAGCAGAAGAGAGATCAATAGTAATGGAATTAGCATGTGTTGTCCTTGTTAGAATTTGTAGATGGGCCTTTAACCATTTCCATTTGATCCATGTGAGGGAGAGAGTTGGGCCATGCTTATAAGAGTGGAAGGAGCCCTTTGTTCCAAAATGACTTGAGTCATTTTGGAACTACTCCTTTCCACTTTATAAGTTCCCTTCCATCCTTCTATTTTTTCAATGTGGGACTTCATTTTCCAACACTCCCCCTCAAGTCCAATTGGCATGTTCCAATTGAGACTTGCCTTCATTGCCTGGGCTTGTGTTTCTTAAGTCTCAGAGGCACCAAGTCTTCCTTCCTTTTTGCTTGGGCTTGTACTCTTTGATAACCTTAGAGGCCACAGGTCCATTTTTTTTTCTTCACATTGCAGGTCCCTTTGAATCCTTCGGTGCTGTTAAGCTTTTTTTGGCTCTGATACCATGTTAGAATTTGTAGATGGGCCTTTAACCATTTCCATTTGATCCATGTGAGGGAGAGAGTTGGGCCATGCTTATAAGAGTGGAAGGAGCCCTTTGTTCCAAAATGACTTGAGTCATTTTGGAACTACTCCTTTCCACTTTATAAGTTCCCTTCCATCCTTCTATTTTTTCAATGTGGGACTTCATTTTCCAACAGTCCTATACTTGCACCACTCTGGAACTCTGCTTCCTGGGTATATAACTGTAGTATCAGAGCTATAATCCCTAGGGTCTAGAACCTTATCATACTGATATTCTAACCGTGATACATATTTGTTTATCTTCACGAGCTCATTTGCTAGAATAGCTTTGATTGAATATTGATCCAATTTCAAGCAATTTTTGAAAGAAACGTGCCTCTTTCGTATGTATTTTTCCTCGGCTCTTGAAGTGAACTGTACTGCCTCCAGAGATGAGCAGTCATTAGCTAATAAACTGCGGAGGAGTGGTTGAAGCTCTAGTAGAGACTGAAGTCTTGTGCATCTCTCTAAGCTCAAAGATTCAAGCTTGGAAAGATGCTTGATGTTGTTTGGGAGTTCAAGTATATTACAACAATCATCCATATCTATCTTTTTTAAACATCGTAAGATGTTGAGTAAGTTGATGGAGATATTCTTTAGATTTTTACACCCACTTAAATATAATATTTCACGATTGGATAGACAAACAATGGGTGAAGGAAGCACATTGGTGCGGTCCCTGTTAGATCCAAAGATTTCATATTCTCTGAAGTATTTGAAAATTCCTTCAAGCTTGAGCAGTTTCGGACATCGACAGAAATGAGAGATCTCAAACGGATATCACTTTTAAGGCTGGTAAGACCAACACAACCAATAAGAATTAACGTCTTTAACCTGTTCAAAGATAAAATTGATGGATGAACCTCACACAAGCTTGCACACATGCTGAGATTTATTGCTTCAAGATGTAAGGCTTTTCAAAAATCTGGGAGCTCCTTCAGGCGTTTGGAATTAGGAAGGCTAAGTAGCTTTAAATTCACCACATTCACAATTAAAAGAGAGACATCACATCACATGTCCTATTGAGCAAATTAAATTCTTAATCGTTCAATTTTAATTATAAAAAAATGGGAATGTTTGATTCAATGGAAGGGAGGGAAGGAGAGAGATTTTAATGGAAAAGAGAGAAGAGAGAAGAAAAAGAGAGAAAAAATATTTTTTTTATTTGGTTTAATTTGAGAGGTAGGAGAAGAGAGAAAAAAAATATTTTTTTTGGTTAATTTGTATAAAGAAGAGAGAAAAAATAAAATGATTATTATATTCTTTTAACTATTTTGAAATCTTTTTTTTTTACTAAAATTTTTGTTTCCAACATGTCTTTAACCCATCCCTTCCACTTTTTTACTAAAAAAATTTTAAAATCATTTTTTAGGCCTTGGCCTTTTGTCCAAAAAAAAAAAAAGATTAGAAGTATTTTCGTCTTTTCACTTGTTCACACTTTTCTTTCCTTCTAAATTCACCCATTTTTTTAGGGAAAGGAAACTATAGGAGGACAGAAATTTCGCCCCTCTATTTTCTCTCCTCTCTCCTCCAAATTATTGATCCAAACAGGATAATTTAAAAAAAATTCATCCCTTCACCTGTCCTCCATTCCCACCGATCAAACACTCAGTCAAACAACATATATGTATATTTACCTGCACTCCATGACAAAGTTTTTGTACATTGCTATTGATCATTATAAGTTCAACAAGATTTTCAGCCTGAAATGTCAATGGCAAGAACTTCAAGCAACAGTTATCCCAGCATAGATATCTTAGTTCATTCGACAAAGATTCAAGGCCTCGAGGAAGATACAAGCTATGCTTTCTACTTGAAAAGTTATAAAACTCAAGAAATTTTAACTTTGACATCATAGCAAATACTTGAGAACTTAATTTCAGCTCTCCAATTTTTGACATATCTAGTGTTATGCTTCTAATGGCTTCACTCCCCTGACAAGAAAAAAGCAGTGTATAATTCAAAGCTATATTTTTTAAAAAAAGAGTTTAAATATTTTTTTAAAAGATTAATATTGATTTGATTCATACCTTCCTATCCTTTAATATTTCATAAATATCATTAAGATTTCATAACCGACTTCACTTGCTGGGATTTTCTAAAGATTCTTCACGGACAATCTCACATCCCTTTTCTTGTATCAAATCATGCATATATAGATACTTCTCCATTATAAGAAACAAATATAAGAGTTTTATGTTGAAGGCTTCTTAACCCAATACTCATTGAGTAACCACAAGCATCTAACAATAATTTTATTTCCTCCGCTCCTTTACCTTTGAGAAAGCATACAATATCTAAAAAAATATTTCTCTCTTCACTATCAACATCATCATAACTCAATTTTAGTATTTGTTGAATTTTTTTATGAGGCATTTTTTTTCAACTTTTTCTATTGGTTATCCCATTCTTCTTTACTTTTTCCACAAAGGAAGGCACCCAAAACTACTAGAGCTAATGGAATACCTCCAGCATAACTAACCACCTTTCGTGATAGTTGTTCAAACTCCTCATCAAGGCAGTTATGTTTAAAGGTATTCAAATAGAAAAGGTGAAGAGCTGTATGAAAATCTAAGGCTTTAACCTCATATATATCATTTACGTCTTTACCAAGTACTTGTTTATCTCTAGTTGTTATAATAATTATACTACCTTGTCCGAACCAATAATGTCTCCAGTTAAATTTTTTAACTATTCTAAATCATTAACGTCATCATGAACAACAAGTACCTTTTTTCAACTAAGTCTCCTTTGACCATAAGTAGATCTTCCATCAAGCATGCCCATGTAGGATTCATTACCTTGCAGTAATTCAAAAACAAGTTTATCCCTTAAATGTGGTATTCCGAATTTATTTGACCCTTCTCTTACATTGGCCAAGAAACAAAAACTTTCAAATGCAAAGTACAATTTGTTAAACAGTACATTTGCAATAGTTGTTTTGCCAATACCGCCCATGCCCTAAATTCCGATAAATCGAACATTTTGTGACTCATTGTACAGTAATGATTCTAGATATGCAATTTGTTTATTGATTCCAATGAAGACATTTGAATCATCACTTGGATACATAATCTAACTTTATCAACACACCTTTGACAATCACTTTAATAAGCTCGGCTTCATTTCTGTTGCACAAGACAGAGAGAAAATACATAAAATTTAATATAGTATATCATCTATTTTAAAAATTCTTGTTGGATTAGCAAATTTTAGAAATTCAATCCATAATAAAAACGAGCTTCTTTCATGTGTTATTCTTGCTATCAGTTTTTTTTATTTTGTTGGACAAATGAATACTGCATTTGCACGAATAAACCATTTGTAGGAAATCTCTAACCTTTCAGCGAATTGAGATCTTGGTAGTCATATATATAAGATGGACCATAATAAGAGGAGGACAAGAATAGCTACCTTTCTGCATCACAGTGCCAGCCAGATAAATTGGCAGCTTGAATGAGAGCATCCTTCCATTTTTGGATCTGCTGCTGGTTGTGGTTGGTGTGCTCGTATTTTGAGAATGCTATCTCGTAACTCCCTTTCTGCTTCCGTACATGTCATGGGTCTATCTTATAGAACACTGGAATAACAAGGTGCTCCTTGTGATCTTTGGAGCACTCAAGTATTTTGGTAAGTTCATTCAAGCACCAAGTGGAAGATGCATAGTTCTCTGAGAAGATGATCAAGAATAGAGTTGAATCTTCGATGGCTTTGACGAGTGATGGCCACACCTCATCTCCTTTCTCGAGTCTATAATCAATATATGTTTCGATTTGGTTTCTGCAGAGAGCATCATGAAGATGGCTTGTGAAATTGTTTCGTGTGTCCTCACCTCTAAAGCTAATGAAAACATCATATTTCTTTGGAGATTGGGAAGATGCAGCTGCGGAAGATGAAGAACTAGCCATATCTTGGTTGAGCTGTGATCTCAGTGAGCTAAGCATTGTTAGTCGTAAAAGAGTAGAAGAGTAGTGGAATAGGTTCCTTGATAGTCTTGTGGCAATGTATGGAAAAGCCGAAAGCGAGAAGAGGATTAAAAAGGAAAGAAGAAACTACTATGGAGAAAAAGAAGGCTGCGCTTAATTAATTAGAAACACGAATTCTTTTGGCTCTATTGAGGTGTTCACACTACTTTTAAACTTTTTAACCTGGATCACCTATGAAGCAGTATGACTTCCCACTCGCATTCCAAGGTTCTTATAAATAAACTCAAATTAAACTTTGCAAGATTTCTCATTCCCAACCAATAACATCTTTGCAAGCAAGTTTTTCTTTCTTGATAATATGGTATTTTTCTCGTATATTTCTTTCCTATGTTTCTGAATTCACTGTCACACACTAAATTTCTCATGACAATGAAATGAAGGCTAGATTTTCCTCAAACATAATTGTATGAATTGTCCATTTGCATATAGAGCGAAGATTTTCAGAAATGAAAATTTTTTTACGTGAAATTTTCATGTGCACTCTCAAGACTTTTCAGTAGGCTTTTATGAGGCAAACGAAATGGAAAAGATGAAAGCGAGAAAGTGGAGGAAAAAAGAAAGAAGAAATTACTATGGAAATCTACTTGGTCTACTGTGGAGAAAAAAAAAAGGGCTGTGGTCTGAAAACGCGTTCTTAGCATTAAAAACGATGGCCACACTTCACTTTCATGTGGGCTCTCGAGACTTTTCATTTTCATTGTCTTGGACAAGTGATGGCCACAGTTCGTCTCTTTTTTCCAAGTATGTAATGGTCTGATTTTGTTTTGGCACAGAGTGCACTCCAAGGAAACCAAGATGTAAGCTGTTCTCAACCCACTAATTGTTTTTTTTCATATTCATTCTTAGAGCAACAAATAATGCGTCCCACTATTGAGCTACCTATAATTATCCCACTTTGTCCAATTCATCAGTTGCAATCTATATATTCATCGTAATGCAAGAGGTCAACTGATTGATGGAGATGTCCCTACATATTTAGGCATTAATCAAGAATTAATCATGTAGAGACTATCATTGGGACAGGGTTATGTACCCGTTTCTTTTCATTTGAAACTTGAATTGGGAATTTTTAAAGTTCAAATAGTCAAGGAGGCCAGGGATAGGTATCCAACAAAGTTAAAAGGCCACCGAATTACCAAAATACACAAAATGAACATACGTTGTTGTAATGCAAAGGTTCATTTATTTTAGACTAAATGGTCTCTCCAATTAATAGCTTCATTTCTAATTAATTAATTGGTTATCTGAATATGATTTCATTATAATAATAATAATAAAGCGAAGTAAAAATGGGATCCGGAAGGATAGGAGAAAACTGAAAAAGTGAATGGGATTATAATGAATGGAGGAAACCAAAAAGGGCCAATGGTTCATGTGTGGACCCGAAATACCTTGGATTTATTTATATTGGAAGGTGAGTTTTCTATTTGAAAAAACATGGGCATCCAAGCTTTGATCCTATTCACATCTTTCCCCCAACGCTGAAACTCTACCACATTATACACCACAGCTCCCATCTTTTCTTTGGATTTGTGTTGGATCAAGTGGTATAACTGATGCTTCTTCAAAGAAGATAGCGTGAGTTTAAATCTTTTAAATTTAAAAAAAAAATCTAACTATCAATTATCTCTGCCAAAAAAAAAAACTCCAACTGCAGGGCTATTGCTGCTCTGTTTCCATTTATTTAGTCCCTTAATATAGCTGCTAGATTGTAGATAGTCCAATTATTAGAACATTATATAAAGAATATTTTAAAGAAAATAAAAGATTAAGAGGAGAATAATGTAAAAAGCAAGTACCTTGCTGAATTTGAAGACAAAGGACGTGAATGTATTGAGTAAATTGTATCTTGGCTTCACTTGATTCTGAAATTGGAGGAATTACAGTTTATAGAAAATCAGATTTTGATGTCTGCCATGGGTCAGGTTGAAAGGATATTAGAGAAAGAAAGTTTATTAATTTAAGTTTTTTCTTATAGTAAATTGCCTACAAAAGTACACTTTACTATTTCAATTGCCTGAAGTCGATATAAAAAAAAATGAATTTTAGGCATCTTTTGTCAAAAACATTCTGTTGGGTGTAAATTTGTGAATACAACAACTACTCTTACACTTCAGTCTTGGAGCAGAAAGATACAAAAGTCATAGGTGTAGGACTTGCAAGAAAAGAATCTGCTGCAAAAGTTTTGTTTTGAAGTGACCCAAAATCCTACAAGAAATTGAGTGACTTTAACCATTGGATGATATATTATGTGATAATATTCCGAGGCATATACTGTGTAGATATTAACATTCTTCTTCTGAAGTGAAGTCAAAAAATGGATAATCATCCTTTGTCCTCTTTTTCAACACAGATTTGATTGGCATTGAGGAAGAAAAAAAGGTTTTTCTCCTGTCATTTCGGTGGAAGCTTGACTTTCGTGACGAAGAGGATTATAGGGCTATAGAAAGAAAATTTATAGACAAGCTGAGAAAACATGAAATATGCAAATGAAGTATGAAGAGGATTAAAAAGATATAAAAACAAATATACAGACAAGCAGAGAAATTGAAAGAGGCCAAATGATAACCTTCTTATAAACTGTAAGGTTTGCAAAGGCTAGCATTCCTTCCAGCAGCGCCCTCCCTTCAAAACAGGGAACAACCAAAAAATACCAATAAAAAAAATTATATGGAGTCCATATGCAATTTACTTTTACTGACTGAGTTAACTAATCCAGAATTAAATAGACATATATTGACAATATTGATGAACTAATCATGCATTCCATTTGTTTAGTCCATAAAATGGAACTAGTCTGCAACGTCTACCTAGTCTTCCGAAATTAAAGATATCTTATAATCCAATGTATAAGTATTGATTTTGACTAATAAATGATTAAGAGGAGACAAATGAGAAAAGCAACAGCCTTGCTAATTTTGAAGGTAAAGGCCAGTTGAAAGTAGCGGGTAAATTGTATCTTGTCTTCACTGAAATTTGAAATTGGAGCAAAAGCAGTAAATAGTCAGGCATATTTGATTCTTACAGGAGGAAAATTGAAAGGAAAAGATAATAGATCAAGAGAGGACGTATTTATTTTTATTTCCTGCTTCATTTTCTTATAGTTGATCCTATGGTTATGAATTTTCAGGTTAGTCGTTGAAGTGGGGCAGTTGAACATATTCTTGATTCACCATCAAGTTTGTCTACAAAAGTTACAAGCATTAACAAGAAAAACATCTACTGCAGCTGCCGCAGAATCCAAGGCTAAGTTACCATTTGATCTCTGAAGACTAGTATGATGACAATAGAAAAAAAAAAATTAGGTAAGCAATGCAATTACCTCTTGCTTAGTCTCCATTTTCCCTGTGTCCTCTATAGTAGTCATCAACTAAGTTGCAGTTGGAAAGGAACATTATAAGAAGATGATATCTTTCAATCCCTGTATTCCTTTCTTTCAGGTTGGAAACATAAAATCGTTGAAATTCTGCTTCGGAGGGAGTCCTTCTTCCTCATCTTTGAAGCCATATGTTTCATTCCAGATGCATTAGCTTGTGACTCCAATTCCATTGTTGAAGCCCTGAATTCCATTCTGGACTCGTTAGCTTGTGACTCCAATTCCATTGTTGAAGCCCTGAATTCCATTCTGAACTCATTAGCTTGTGACTCCGGTTCCATTGCTTTGATGAAATTCTGATATTCTGAGGTATATGTTGGACAGACTCCTAACTCTTTTATTCCCTTACAATGCCTCTGCCACTTTCCTTTGTCATTGTCCCAAACAAGAATCTTCACTTCAAATAAAATCTCTGAATTATAAGTGGCTTTTCTTGCCTTAATTTTTTGATGTAATTTGAAACAAAAGACAGCATTGTACCACAGACAAACATGATCCGAAGTCAAATCAGTAGCATCCATCTCATGAAAAACATTGCTTTTATCATCGTCATCATCATCGTAGCCTTCATCTCCACTTTGATCATTAATGATTCTCAAGTAGCTTTCACATCGAATCCTTTGGGACGGAGAACAACTAATGCAGAAAATGATGCCCCAATCCGTAGAAAGAGGAGCAGAAGAGAGATCAATAGTAATGGAAGTAGCATGTGTTGTCCTATACTTGAACCACTCCGGAACTCTGCTTCCTGGGTATATAACTTCAGCCTTGATACCTAAATCCTTGCAAGGAACTTTACAGTAATTTTGTAATTCTGGTATAGATCTGTTTATCCTCAGCAACACATTTGCTAGAATAGCTTTGACTAAATGTTCATCCAATTTCATGCAATTTCGTAAATAGATATAATTCGTGTTTGATTTTGAGGGGAATTGTAGTGTCTCCAGGGATGGGCAACCAAGAACATTTAATGCTCTGATGGAAGGTGGGAGTTCTGGTAAACACCGAAGCCTTCTACAATTATTAAACCAAAAACATTTTAGGCATGAAAGATGCTTGATGCTTTCTGGCAAGCTCTCCACAGCACTTCCTTCAATTGATAATTGAGATAATGAAGACAACATGTTGAGATTGTCTGGGATTTCAAATAGGTTACAACAGTCATTCAGCCATAGCTCTTGTAAAGATTTTAAGCCATCAAATAAGTTTCTGGGAAGATTCTTCAGCCTTTCACACCCACTTAGATTTAACATTTTAAGTCTGAAGTGACATCCCATGGATGAAGGCAACTTATGAATAGCTGTCCCTTGTAAATCCAAATGTTGCATATTCTCTGAACTTACTGAAAATTCCGTCAATCCTAAGCAATGACGGAGAGAGAGATGACGAAGGGATCTTAAATGGATGTCAGTTTTAAGGCTTCTAAGGACGACACAATAATCTAGCAGTAAAACCTGGAGCTTATGCAAAGATAATATAGATTGATGAACCTTACGCAAGCTTGCACACTTCGAGAGATTTACTTCTTCAAGACGTAAGGCTCTTGAAAAATCTGGAAGCTTGATCAGGTGTTTGGAATCATAAAGGTTAATTACCCTTAAATTCCCCACATTCTGTAAATATTGTAAGAGAGTCGTCAAATGGCATTTGTAAATGGATTTTTAAATGACTTATGTTTGGATTGAGGAGAATGAAAGAGCAAGGAAAGGAAAGTAACATTTTTTTATAAAAATTTAAAGGAAGGAAAATGGCTAAATCAAACTTTCTTTATTTTCCTCAATTCAAACATACCCTTAAGTTTAATTATAAAAAAAGAAAAACAGAATACTTGTGTATTTACCTGCACCCCATCCCAAAGTTTTCTCAAGCAGCTATGTTGCATATCAAGTTTAACAAGCTTTTCAGCAGAAAATATCAACGGCAAAGACTTTGAAGGATAATTATCCCAACGAAGATACCGTAGTTCATTAGACAAAAATTCAAGACCTTGAGGAAGATGCAATCTTTGCCTTTTAGAATTAGAGTTGTAAAACTCGAGAAATTTGAGCTTGTGCATCTTGGCGAACACTTGAGGATTTAACTGCAGCTCTTCAATTTTTGACATCTCTAAAGTTATGCCTTTGATGGCTTCACTCCCCTGAAAAGCCAAAACAGTATATATTTGTTAATATTATATGTCCAAAACCATATTTTGTTAAATAAATTTAATTGCAATACAAAAAATATATTTAATACCTATTTGATTCTTACCTTGTTATCTTTTAATACTTGATAAATATCATTAACATTCCATAGCCGACTTCGTTTTTCTGGATCTTCTAAAGATTCTTCACGAACAATCTCCAATCCCATTTCTTGTATAAGATCATGCATGTATATTTTTCTATAAGAAATGGTTACAAGAGCTTTATCTTGAAGACTTTTTAACCCAATGGTCGTTGAATAACCATAGCTATCTAATAAAATTTTTATATCCTCAATTTCTGTCCCTTTGAAAAAACATGCAACATCTAAAAATATATTTTTCTCTTCATGATCTAGCCCATCATAGCTCAATTTTAGTATTTGCTGAATTTTTGTAAAAGGCATTTTTTCAAGTTTCTCCAATTGATTTTTCCATTCTTTTTTATCTTTGCCATAAAGGAAGGAACCCAAAACTATGAGAGCTAATGGAATTCCTTTGGCATAATCAACAAACATCCATGATAGACGCTCAAACTCCTTGTCAAGGCAATTACTTTTAAAGGCATTCAAATTGAAAAGCTGAATAGCTTGATCAGACCACAATGCATTAACTTCATATACTTCGCATACATTTTTACCAAGTACTTGTTTATCTCTAGTTGTTATAATGATTCTACTACCTTGTCCAAACCAATGACATGCTCCAACTAAATTTTTTACTTGCTCTGGGTCATTGACATCATCAAGAACAACAAAAACTCTTTTTTGACTAAGTCTTTTCCGAGCATAAGCAGATTCTCCATCAAGCATGCCCACATACGGTTCATTACCTCCTAGTAATTTGGAAATAAGCTTATTCTTCAAATGTGATATTCCATATTTATCCGACTCTTCCCTCACGTTGGCCAAAAAGCAAAAACTTTCAAATTTAAAGCACAATTTGTTAAATAGTACAGTTGCAACAGTTGTTTTACCAATCCCGCCCATACCCCAAATTCCAATAAATTGAACATCTTGTGATTCATTGCACAATAATGATTCTACATGTGCAATCTGTTGATGAATTCCAACCAGGCCATCTAAATAAACACTTTGGTACATCCGGTCCAACTTCAGCAACAAACCTTTGACAATTTCCTCAACAAGCTCGGCTTCATTTCTGAATGCAGAGAAAGAGGAAATGTATACCATTTAATAGCAAGATTGAAATTTTTAATCACTAAATCTCTAACCTTGCTGCGAACTGATATCTTGCTAGTTCAACAAGAGATTAAAAAGAAAACTGATTTGAAAGGACCATATATATATTTAGCCCATTCTGAGAAAACGATAAGGATAATTACCTATAGGTATTAGAGTGCCAGCCACATAAATTTGCAGCTTGAGTGAGAGCTTCCTTCCATTTTTGGATTTGCTGGTTGTGGTTGGTGTGCTCGTGTTTTGAGAATGCTGTCTCATAACTCACTTTCTGGTTCCGTACATGTGATGGGTCTATCTTATAGAACACTGGAATAACAAGGTGCTCCTTGTGATCTTTGGAGCACTCGAGTATTTTGGTAAGCTCATTCAAGCACCACGTGGAAGATGCGTAGTTCTCTGAGAAGACGATAAGGAATAGAGCTGAATCTTCAATGGCTTTGACAAGGGCAGGCCACACCTCATCTCCTTTCTCCAGTCTATAATCAATATATGTTTCGATTTTGTTTCTGCAGAGAGCATCATGAAGATGGCTTGTGAAATTGCACCGTGTGTCCTCACCTCTAAAGCTGATGAAAACATCATATTTCCTTGGAGATTGAGAAGATGAAGCAGAGGAGGAGGATGAAGCCATATCTTGATTTTGCTATGCTCTGCACAAGAGTAGGGTCTTATTCTAATCTCAGCTAAAAATTACTAGTAATAGGAAAGAAGACTATGCAGAAGGTAGTGCTCGTAGTCGGTGAACACAAACCAAGTCAATTGAGGGGGGGAGACCGTGACTTTAATTAATGTGTGCGAAAGTTCTACGAATGAAATAGAATATATAAATAAACGAAAACAATCTTTTCCAATGCCTCGTTTATTTGTTTACCTGAATGATCAATTAATGCTCTCTTCTTAGCTGTTGGGGTGGTTCTTGGCTGAAATTAAGAGGGTATATTCTCAGATAATCCAAGTCAATTAATAGGACAAAATGGAAATGCTGAAAAATAAGGAAGTGGGCTCCTTATTATTAAATAATGACTGTCAAACTTGCTGGAATTTTCCAAGTAGTTTTATATTGGTATCAAGTCCATGGAAATTCGATCAGTGAAGGTAACAAGATGGACTATTTCAATTGTAAGACTATAACTTGGTTAGCTATTCTGACTCAGTGCACAAGAACACGGTCTTCTTCTTAGCTACGATAGAGGAGTCAAATAAGCAGCAATTTCAGAATGAAACTAATTTCTCCACAAGTACTTAATGCTTGGCTGAAGAGCGATTAGATCAAACTCTTCACTTTGAGAAAAATTTCTAAAGAGCTTTTTCAGATTCAAAAACAGGGACTAAAGACTAATTTGCGAAAATATTTTTTATTTAAAAAAAACAATTTTTTTTTTATAATTTTAAAAATACGTTTAATTTGTGTTTATATTTTTACTACTTTACACAAAAACAAAAAATATTCATTATTTTGTAGTGTATATAAATAATATATAATATGTCTTGTCTTAATTTTTAAATTAAATTTACATATTTAAATTCAGCTGCCTGTGGAATTTCGTCTTGACGGGAATTCCATTAATTAAGTGTTCATTAATTTTTTGGTGTTTAGTGAAAATGGTTAAAAAATTAAGGAAGAATGCCAAAGACTCCATGCCAAGTTAATTTCTGCGAAACTTCCATCAAGAAGGTATTGCTAATGGGAGTTGGAGTGACAAGGCTTTGAGAGCTACGAAACATCTTCATAATAAATGAACATTTTGCATATATAGATTGATAGCCTTAAAAGCGTCATATTTTGCAGAAAGATTATTTACACTTTAAAAATGTTCATAATTTTACAAAATTTAGATATTTGATCTCTGTTGTTATTTTTTTTTATTTCCCTAACAATTTCTACCTATTGCTTGTTATGAATGGAGAAATTTTATCCCCAAAGAGTTTCAGTGGCAGCCATGAAGAGAGAGATAACAATTGTAGACAACAAGAACTTCCACCTGAAACTGAACTTGATGAGTATTGTAATCAGGAATCCCTTCTCTATTATTTAATAATTCCTCAAGGGTAGAGTTGAGGTTTCCCAGGGTTCTTTTATATTTTTGTCCCTTCTCTATTATTTGATAGCCTATCTCAAAAACTCCAATAAATGAATTTTTCATAACTTAATCTGCACCACGAAACCCAGAAACCCAATATCACAAATGTTAGCACCAAGGTCTTATGAAATAATTTTGATGACTGTAAAATTTAAAAAGGAAGAAAATTAAAGATTTATTATATCTTAAAATCTGATTATTTCAGTCAAAGTAGTCAATTCTATTTAATACAAATTGATAGGATTTTTCACTAAAGTTACCAAAATTATTAAGTCAAGGCTCTTGATTTGTTTTTCAGTTTTACCCAATTAATACAAGAAAGATTCAAGGAAGACAAGAAATGGAGCAATGAAGAGAGTCACCCTGGCATTAAAAAGGAATCTTGGCACTAAAAATCGGAACAAAATTGGTGGCTGGAAGTAAGATCTCCAAGAAGACATGCTAGTCTGTAAGACACCATTTCAAGATTTTCAAACCTTGAGTTCTTATGGGAGATCAAGCTCAAGCCTTCCAAAATCATTCCTTATGAGTTTACGGATAGTTTCGTAAAAGGGCAACTTCAACACAAGGAATATAGATGGAGAAGATCAAGGGCAAAACAAATCCTTGGACAAATATCTGTCGTCACAAAAAATCCCAAATTTCTATAGATTTTGTGCAACGGCTAGTGCATTCAATTGGGACAAATTTCAACGAACAAGACATGCATAAGGCTGTATAAAAAATGCTCTGGACGTGTGTTAGGTGCAGAGGAACAATCCCATAAGCTTTTGACACACCTTAAGCTAATCTAGTGGGCTTACTTCGTATATTATATATTAACATTTCTGTGCTTAGTGTCCTGGATCATGTGCTCACTTTAGGAGCTTGCTTTGAGTGTTTCTAAGAGAGCCTACTTTATTTTTAGGCCATCATACTCTTTCTCTCTTCTATTTGTAAAATCACCAAGCACCAAGCAAGGAGTGTGTACTTCTAGATTGTTTAGGGTGAGCAAGTTGTAAAACCACGGTTGAACGTTGTTGATGAGCCTAAAAACCTTCTTGTAATCTGTTGCTTGTGAGCGAGGTTGAAAACAAGCTTGTTGAATAGTAAAAAAAAAAATTCTCTTGTGAGTCGAGAACTGGACAAAGATCTCATACTGAGACTGAACTAATATAAATCCTTGTGTCTTTTTCTCTTCCCTTACCTTTTAAGCCTCCATGCTTATGTTGTTTTGTTTTGGACTTGATTATTGCGCTTACTTTTGATATTTCTGTTTCTGCTGCTCATTTACTTCATTGTTCTACTGAATAGTATTGTCCATTTATACTTGGGTTTAAGCAAATACAACAGATTTGGATCTTCAGCCATCATGATCAAGTTCTTTCTTTTTTAGTTCTGTACCTTGGTGGTGTGGCATTCTATGTACTATCATGAATTCTATAGGTTTGGAAGGCCACATTAGTTTTTTTTTTCAAAGAAAAATTGAACTAACAGCCATTATCCAAATCTTCGCTCTCAACTTCCTAAGTTAGCCTCAAGTTGTATTAATTTAATAATCTTCGAAATTGCAGGTAGGGTTAGATACTGGCAATATGTAAAACCAGTAGTTGTTGACTAATAACAAACTCTGCAGCTGCGGGAGATGTATGAAGGAAGACTATTACAGACAAGCCGAGAAAAAGTAACAAGTGAAAGGGGAAACTTCTTTTAAACTATAAGCTTATATCAATTAATAAGAAGCAAGCATAAACATATATGAAATAAACAAATTCATTTATGCAGGTTAAATCAACTACTCCAGAATTCTGAGCAGAAATAAACTAGCAATGGCTGAGCATGTAGTTATATATTCAATAAAATACAACTACAGTTTCTATCCAGTTTATAAAGTATCAATTCATGATAACTTCTTAACTTGAACCCAACTACTAAAGATTAAAAGACCAAACAAATAAAAGTATTAGTTGCCTGAATTTTCAGCATCTTTTAAAAAAAATTCAGTTCAGTGTAAATATGTGAATACAACAACTATTCTCATACCTCAATCTTGGAGCCAAAAGATAAAAAAGTTCACAGGACTGGTAGAAAGAGAATCTACAGCAATAACTAAGTCCTGAAGCAAAAGAGTCCTACAAGAAAATGAATCATTTTAGCCGTTGGTATAATATGTCATGTCATAGTTCAAATAAGTTTCAAGTACAATAACATAAAAGGGGAGGGGGGAAAGTAAGGCAAGCAATGCAATAAGTTTTTGTACCTCGAAAACAAAGATCAGCAAATGATTTTGATGCTGCGTTGCCGACCAAAAAACAAAGAACTTGAAAAAGTTTGTCTAAACTGTTTATATTAATTTTAAAATAAAGATATGTAGAGGATAAAACAGACCACCAATAAACTTGGCAAGTTATAATTGTGGAGACAACAGAAGAGAAGAAATTAAGAACAAAATTCCTGATGTAGGTTATGCTAACGTAGATTTATATCAAATAAACAAAGTCTGCTGCTTTGAAGAGAGAACACAAAAGAGAGTCACAGAAGGATAAAGAAAAAGAATTGTTCTCTATTTGAGTACACTACGAAGTACATACAACAAAAATCAGGAGCATACGTAAACCCAACACACTTGTGCCAAGAAAGGTATTATTGACAGAGTCCTGCAAGGACGATGGGTGCGGCTTCAGCTGTCATGACAGACCTGTTAGGAAATAATATGGTTTGAAGATGAAACTGTGCCTAGAAACGTGTATAAACACTTTGTCCTATATTTGCCCCCACTACGTTTGCTCCAAGGTATATAGCAAATCACCCCTAGGAGTAATTCCAAACACTTAGAAATTGACAGACAGCAACTTCTGAAATTTCTCCTGAAGAATAATTTTGAAGTTTCAAATAAGAAAATGGAGGAGGATAAATTTGTTTTCTGAATTGATATTTTCACTCTGTCAGATCATTTATTTATAATAAAATTATGTACAGACATGTCTATTCTGTAGAATTATGATTTTTCTGAAAAGTTATAAATTATGGTAATTCCAAGCACTCAGAAATTGACAGACAGCAACTTCTGAAATCTCTCCTGAAGAACAATTTTAAAGTTTCAGAGAAGACAATGGAGGAGGATAAATTCATTTTCTGAATTGATATTTTCACTCTTTCAGATCATTTATTTATAATAAAATTTTGTACAGACATATCTATTCTGTAGAATTATGATCTTTCTGAAAAATTATAAATTATGACTTTTTTGAAAATCATATTTTTTTAATTTAAAATTTGAATTCAAAAAGAAAACTGTTGGATTTATTTAAAAATTCATTTTAAAATAAAACCGTTAAATCTGATTCAATCCAACGTACGCACCAAGTGCTAAGTGATAAATGCATTTTAAATATAAATATTTATTTATTTATTTATTTTCTGATTTCCATTATCTCTTCTCCAAATGTCTATTTAATATGTGGTGTGATAACTAACTTATAAAGGCTTAAAATTCTTTATAATAATTCAATGTGGGACTTTAAAATTTCACACACACACACACACTATTTTTAAACTAATTATTTTTTCTAACATTCAGCAGAAGCATCAGCTATGGCAGTATCAAAAACATGTTTCTCAAATGCATCCAAAATGCATGCTACAATGGCTGAGACATATGTAAATCAATATGCTATCATCAATAGACTTTATATTTTATTTCTTTTCCTTTCTCTTTTTCTATGAATAAGATTTTGTTTGAGTCACTAGAGATATTATAGAAGCATGCGAGCCTGTACTAATGAAGAGGTAGAGAGAAGATAAAGAAATTCAGCAATTAAGCGGTATTTGTGATTGCCTACCCCTGCTAATAAGTAACAACCATGACATGGGTTAAAGATACTGCGATAAATTATTAACAAGGCAGTCGTCCTTCATGAAAAAATTATAAACAAGCTGAGGATGAGGAGTTAAGAGGATCTAGAAGATATAGAAAGAAAAAAAAACTACAGAAAAAGAAGCCAAAGGACAACCTTCCCTTAAACTGTGATGTTAACAGAATGTCTGCATTCTCTTAGGAAAGCAATATAGCATGCGTGACATCTCAATTATTGGGGATCAGCCAATCCTAGAGCTACTGCAGCTACATCTTTTCTTATTTACTAACAAGTCTGTCCACAAATTACTAGCAAGAAAAGCATCAGCTGTTGCAAGAAAGAGAGTCACTTAGATAAGCAATTCAATTACCTCTTTCTCTTATCTTCATTTTGTCTATATGTTCTAATGGTTGGTATTTACGGCAAATAAATGAAGTCTACTTTTAATAGAACCTTGGGATTAGAGCTGGCTCTGATTTCCTTAACCCATTGATGTATTTGGACACATAAGCTTTGGTCATAGCATAAGGCAACATGATCCGAAATCGAGTCACTAATATAAGTATTAACATCGAACCAGCAACCTCTTTGTGATTGTCATCACCTTGGTCTACCTTTCGATCATTAATGATTTGTAAGTGAGCTTCACAATTGATGTGGATCATTTTATTTGGTAGAAATCTAATGCAGAAAATGAGGCCCCAATCCATGGAAAGAGGAGCTAAAGAGAGATCAATAGTATGGACCGGACTGGTGACTATTCTATCTCAATTATTATTGGACTACAATCTCATGACCATAAAACCCAATAAAAATCATAAAATACTAAAGCGGCTAATTTGTGAATTTATTAAAGGCTTCAACAATGGAACATAAAGGCTTGCCCCACATAATGGGTAATTGGAGTTATGGTATTTGATCATCTATATTAAATAAAAACTATAAAGTGATAATTTGATAAATGTTTAAGCAAACATTTTCAGAAATGGACTCATGTTTTCTCGTGTTTTCCTTTGGAATAACACTATATTTAATGCATTTACTTCTAAGTAAAGAGAAAAAACCACAGGAGGAAGAGCATTGTTTCCTCATTTTCCACTCCCAGCAACCCAAAATCGCAAATTCCTCAAGGGCCGAGTAGAGATTTCCCAGAGTTATTTTATACTTATCTGCACCACAAAACTCAGAAACCCAATATCACAAATTGCAATTTCAACTTGTCATCGGTGTCAAGTAAGAAGTACAGAAAAAAAAAATTATATACAAGCTGAGAGAAGGTTCGAAGCCAAATGACAATCTTCTTACAAATTGTAAGCTTTAACAGAAGACATGAATGAGATCTCAATTAATTGGAAGTTAACACTCATTATTCATGGAGATTGACTAAACTATCTCAGAATTCATAATAGCTGTAAACTGACAATGATGAACAAGTAGTTTTATATTCGATTTATTTAGTCCCAAAAAATAACTTCC
This sequence comes from Gleditsia sinensis, assembly GCA_037074535.1. Lineage (NCBI taxonomy): Eukaryota > Viridiplantae > Streptophyta > Magnoliopsida > Fabales > Fabaceae > Gleditsia > Gleditsia sinensis. The sequence continues at coordinate 6,936,965 of CM073468.1, read as the reverse complement.
AGATTTCAGATAATCCAATGATTAGGCCATTATATGAAGAATATTTTCAAGAAAACAAATTATTAAGAGGAGAATATTGTAAAAAGCAAGTACCTTGCTGAATTTGAAGACAAGCGACATGAAAGTAGTGAGTAAATTGTATCTTGGCTTCACTTTGATTCTAAAATTGGAGAAATTACAATTAATAGGAAATCCCATTTTGATATCTGCCATGAGGCAAGTTGAAATTATATTAGAGAAAGAGAGAGTTTATTCAATGAAATTCCTTCTGAGTAAATTACCTATGTAAGTACACTTTGCTGCTTCAATTGCCTGAATTTGATATAAAAAACAAGAATTTTAGGCATCCTTTATAAGAAATTCATTCCAGTGTAAATATATGAATACAACAGCTACGCTCACCCTTCAATCTTAGAGTCGAAAGATACTAAAGTCACAGGACTAGTAAAAAAAGAATATACAGCAAACTCTATGTTCTGAAGTGACAAAGCAACGAAGAATCCTGCAGGAAAATTAGTCACTTTAGCCATTCGTGTAATATATCACGTGATGGTTAAAATCTGCTTTTAGGACATTAAAAATAGAGGGGGAGGGGGGGGGGGAGGTTAGGCAAACAATGCAATGAGCTTTAAACAAAGGCATGCAAATGATTCTGCATTGTGGACCGAAAAAAAAAATAACCTTGAAAAAGTTTGGCTGAACTGTTTATATTAATTTTAAGATAAGGATACATTAATGATGAAACAGGCCACCAACCAACAAGCTTGGCACATTGTAACTGTGAAGACAATAGAAAGGGAAAAAGAAATTAAGAACAAAATGATTGGTGTAGACTATGATGACACTGATTTATATCTAATAAACAAACTCTGCTTCTTTGAAGAGAGAGCACAAAAGGATGAAGAAAAAGAATTATTTTCTATTTGAGTATACTGCAAAGCACATAGAACAAAAGTCAGAAGCATAGGCAAATCCAACACCTTTGTGCCAAGGAAATGTATTATTGACAAAGAGCCCTATGTTGAAATTTGTATGTGGGCCTTAACCATTTTTATGAGAGGGAGAAAATTGGACCATGCCTTATAAGGGTGGAAGAAACCCTTTGTTTCAAAATGACTCAAGTCATTTTGGAACTACTTCTCTCCACCTTATAAGTTGCCTTCCATCCTCCTATTTTTTTAATGTGGGACTTCATTTTTCAACACTCTCCCTCGAGTCCAATTGGCATGCTCCAATTGAGACTTGCCTTCATTGCCTGGGCTTGTGTTTCTTAAGTCTCAGAGGCTCCAAGTTTTCCTTCCTTTTTGCTTGAGCTTGTACTCTTTGATAACCTCAGAGGCCACAGGTCTATTTTTTTCCTTCATATTATAGGTCGGAAGTCCAATTGGCATGCTCCAATTGAGACTTGCCTTCATTGCCTGGGCTTGTGTTTCTTAAATCTTAGAGGTTCCAAGTCTTCCTTCCTTCCTTTTTGCTTGGGCTTGTATTCTTTGATAACCTCAGAGGCCATAGGTCCATTTTTTTCTCTTCATATTATAGGTTCCTTTGAATCCTTCGGTGCTGTTAAGTTTTAGCTCTGATACCATGTTGGAATTTGTAGGTGGACCTTAACTATTTCCATGAGAGGGAGAGAGTTGGACCATACCTTATAAGGGTGGAAGAAGTCATTTGTTTCAAAATGACTCAAGTCATTTTGGAATTACTTCTATCCACCTTATAAGTTGCCTTCCATTCTTTTATTTTTTCAATGTAGGACTTCATTTTCCAACGCCCTACAAGGAAGATGGGCACACCTTTAACTGCCTTGATAGAACAGCAGAGAAACATCAGCTATGGCAAGATCAAAACAAAAGCTGCAATCGCCAACGCGTGTAAATGAATATGCTACCAATCGTCTATTTTTTCTGTTTTTTTATTAATAAAATTAAATCAAATCAAATCAAAATTCAGAAGAGGTAAGTGTAGTTAACTATAGGCACTAGAGTCCTAACCAGATAAATTGGTTGCATGACTTAAAGTGGCCCTGTACCTGAGCACCTGCTGGTAGTGGTTGGTGTGCTCATGATTTGACAATGCTATCTGAAAAGTCCCTATCTGCTTCAGTACATGTTATGAGTCTATGTTATAGAATAATGGAATGATGAAGTGACCCATATCTTTGGGTCACTCAACTATTTTGGTAAGCTCATTCAAACACCATGTGGAAGATGCATAATTTCCTGAGAAGATAAGGAATAAAGCTGAATGTTCAATGGGTTTGACAAGTGTATGCCAGATCACTCGTCTCCTTTGTCAAGTCTATAATCAATGTATGTTTGGATTTTGTTTCTGAGGAGAGCTTCCTGGAAGATGGCTTGTGAAATTGAAGTTGAGTGTCCTCATCTCTAAAGCTAATGAAAACATCATATTTCTTTGAAGATTGGGAAGATGCAGCAAAGGAAGAGCATGATTGGTTTAGCTATGATCTGCACAAGACTTCTAATCTCAGCAAAGAATTGCTAGTAATGGGAAATTAGAAGACAGTGGAGTAGGTAGTCTTGGAAGGGAACTCGTGATTATTAAATAATAACTCTGAAACTTCCATGAACCAAATGGAAGAGATAAATAAATGAAAGCAATGTTTTCCGGTGCATATTGATCAATTTAAATTCCATCTCAGAGTAAAAACAGAAAACCATCTAGCCTGGAAAGGGTTGGAAGATCAATTTACCTCAATATCTTGCACAGAGGGAGTAATTCTTGGTTATCAAAGCTTGGAACTCCAATTCCAACTCCGTTGGTTAAGGCGCATCATAGGTTGATGATATGTTTCAAGCCCTGTGTTCCATTCTTCTAGGATGCAGACGGAAGGAGTGGAAACATTAAAAAATAGTTAGAATTTAATTTAAAAAGGGAAGAAGAAGTAAGCCATTCAAACCCGATTTACAATGTCTATCTAGTGTTTTGAAAGAAAACTGGATTGCGAAATAGTGCATTGATCAAGGCAGTATATAATGTCAATGTTAGGTAATAAATGATTAAGAGTAGAAAAATGAGAAAAGTAGTGAGCAAATTTGTATCTTGTCTTCACTGAAATTTGAAATTGGGGGAAAAGCAGTTAATAGCAGAGCGAATTTTGATTCTTCTGGGAGGCAAGTTGAAAGGATATAAAAGCAAGAGAGAACATATTAGTTTAATTACCTTGTCAAAGTAAGTTACCTAACAGACAATAGCTGCTTCATTTGCATCTAGTAGATCCTAACAAATTTGAATAACTATAAACACAATAACAACCCTTGCACCTTAATCCTGGATATTTTCTTGATTCACCAACAAGTTTGGCCAAAAGCATTAGCAACAAAAGCCTTTGCTGCAAAAGCCAAGTCATGAAAGAGTCCTGTAGGTTAGAAAGTCCCTTAAGCCATTTGAAACTTATTTGTAAAATATTTGAGAATAAAATATATTAAAAACTCAATTTGTATATGGGTAAGAAAACATTAAAATATTTTAAAAATTAATGTATATCATATAAATAAACTTTTAATAAATTATCCAAACATCTATTTCTAGCCTAGAACATTGGAGGTTAAAATAGAAGTTATATTATAAACAGAGATGAGGTCTAAAATTACTATAAGTTGCGCTGACAAGTGAAAGATAAAAGGCAAACTTCAGCAGAAGTTTGGTTTGTTCTTAAGGTATTTGATTCTGCGGGCCAAGAAAGTAAGCTAATGGGAGTTGTAGTGACGAGGCTCTGAGCCACAAAACATGTAGAACTAGTCCCTTGTTGATATATAGAATAAATGAACAGCTTGCAGATATAGTCTGAGAGCCTAAAAAGCATCATATTTGACAGTATTTACACTTTAAATATCTTCATAATTTCACAAAAATTAGATATTGATCTCTTTAATTATTTTTGTTAACAAAATTGTTATATAACTTGGTTAACAGCCACCACTGAGTTTTGGCACAAGTCAATGCCATTTTACTTACATTCCTTCATTCTTGAGATGCTATGTGCTTATAACCCAGAAAACTATTATTCTGAATAGGACTTAATAGTACAAAACATGTTAAACCAGTTGTTGTTGACTAATAACAAACTCTACTGCTGCGAGAGAGGTATGAAGATTATTACAGACAAGCTGAGAAAATGTAATAAGTGAAAGGACAAACTTCGTAATTAATAGCAAGCAAATATAAACGTATATGAAATACACAAATTTATTCATGCAGATTGAGTCAACTATTCTAAAATTCTGCGTAGATATAAATTCTTGATAATTTCTTAAGTTGAACCCGACTGCTAAAGATTAAAAGACCAAACACATAAAAGTATTAGCTGTTTGCATTTTAGGCATCCTTTATAAAAAAAAATTAGTTCAATGTAAATATGTGAATACAACAACTACTCTTACACCTCAATCTTGGAGCCGAAAGATACAAAAGTCATCGGACCAAAAAGAAAAGAATCTGTTGCAAAATCTAAGCGACGCAACACAGAGCTAGTCCTGCAAGAAAATGAGTCACTTTAGCCATTGGTATAATATATCATTTGATAGTCAAAATATTCTTTCAAGGCAAAAAGATAGAGGGAGAGGGAGGACGGCTAGTGATAGGGAAAGGAAAATTAATTAAAAATTACAAGAAGTATGAGAAGTAGGAAAATCTTTAAAAGAGATCAAGCGTAAGAATCTGGAACAAAATACACTAACGGAGTATTAATGTAAATAGGTTTATTTTGTAAGGGTATTTTAGTCTAAGTTTATGTGTAAGGGTATTTTAGTCTTTAGTCTTTTTCTTTTATTTTTCATTTCCCTTATATTGCTCTTCCTTTCCTAAAAATCTGATTATTGTATTTGCTTTCTCCCCTTTGCAATAAACCCTAGCCTCCTTCTTCTTCTTCATCTCCATTCTCTTCTTTGCACAATTTTGTATTTGTTCTTTGTATTGTTTACATGGTATCAGAGCATGGTTTGTAGAAGGTAGTTTAAATCCATCCACAACTTTCTCACTGTTTAAGAGCCTCGTTGCATCGCTTCAAATCGGTATTATTCTTCTCTGATCTTGATAACCTCTGGATTCTCTGTTCGAATTGCAACTTTTGGGATTATCTGATAGTTTGGGGTATTTGGAAGTTTGGGCGTTTTTTTTTTATAATGGCTGGTAATAGAGATGATTCACTTCAATCCATTAGTGTGAGATTAGATGGAAAAAATTACTCATATTGGAGTTATGTAATGAAGAATTTTCTGAAAGGGAAAAAGATGTGGGGTTATGTTTCTGGAACTGTGAATAAACCTACAGATGACAAAGAGACAGATTATGCCATGAAGTTAGAAAATTGGGATGTAGACAATTCAAAGATTATCACTTGGATAAATAATTCTATTGAACACTCAATAGGTACCCAATTGGAAAAGTATGAAATACCTAAAGAGGTTTGGCAACACTTAGCAAGACTGTATATTCAGTCTAATTTTGCAAAACAATACCAGTTAGAATCTGATATTCGAGCACTTGAGCAGAAAGATATGAGCATTCAAGAGTTCTATGCAGCAATGACAGATCTTTGGGATCAATTGGCTCTTACAGAATCCGCAGAGCTGCGTGCTTGGGCACCATATATTGCTCGCAGAGAAGAACAACGATTGGTTCAGTTCTTGATGGCTCTTCGTGATGATTTTGAGGGGCTTCGTGGTTCTATTCTGCATCGTAGCCCTTTCCCTTCAGTAGATTCAGTGGTCAGTGAGCTTTTGACTGATGAGATACGTCTTAAGTCCCAAGCTGGAAAAGGAATTCTCCCAGCACCCAGCTTGTCTGTTTTGGCAGTTCATTCTCGAGCTCCTGCCCATTATGAGAATAAATCTTACACAAAGGTTGGAATTGATGACTGCAGCTTCTGTAAGCAAAAGGGCCACTGGAAGGCTCAGTGTCCTAAGCTGTTAAATAGAGCACCGCAACAACACCAACAGAGACCTCACTTCAAACCTCCTCATTTTAACAATCAATTTCAACCACGACAATATCGTCCTCCACAGTTTAACACTGCAGCAGTTGTTCTTCCATCTGATTTTGGAGCCTCCCACCAATTCCGCACTTGCAGCTCTTTTTGAACAACTTTAAAAGCTTCTTGTTGCTTAGCCCCATGCTATGTCTGCCTCTTCTGCGATAGGTCAGCCACCCCCTACTTCTTCAGGTATATCTTCTTCCATATGGGTCTTGGATTTTGGAGCATCTCACCACATGTCCCCCGATTCAAAACTATTTGTTTCTCTGTGTCCTGCATCATCTGTATCTGTCATGACTGCTGATGGTAGGCTTATGCCATTAGCAGGAGTAGGTTCAGTTGTCACTTCTTATTTGTCTATATCTAATGTTTATCATATTCCTAATCTTACAATGAATCTTGTATCTATTAGCCAATTGTGTGATTCTGGTTACTTAGTATATTTTTCTCCTACCTCTTGTCATGTGCAGGATCCTCAGTCTCACAACCTGATTGGGACAGGCCGTAGGCAGGGGGGATTATATGTTTTGGACGAGCTGAGAATACCAGTAGTTGTAGCTCCTAGTGTTAACTTGTCTTCTTTTCGTTTGTGTCCTTCGTCTTCTGACTTTTATTTATGGCATTCTCGTCTTGGTCATGTTTCATCTTCCCGTTTAAGATTCTTAGCTTCTACAGGAACTATAGGAAATTTGCAAGCTCATGATATTTCAGATTGTAGTTGTTTTAAATTTACAAAATTTTTTGCTTTGCCTTTTAATCGAAGTACTTCTTACTCTTGTTCACCTTTTGATTTAGTTCATTCTGATGTGTGGGGACCTTCCCCCATTGCTACAAAGGGAGGGTCTCGATATTATATCTCTTTCATTGATGATCACATTCGATTTTGTTGGATTTACCTTATGAAACGTTGTTCTGAATTTTTTGACATTTATAACAAATTTTGAGCTCTTGTAAGAACATAACATTCAGCTGTTATAAAGTGTTTTAGACGTGATCAGGGTGGTGAATATACTTCTAATAAATTTTGTGATTTACTTGCCTTAGATGGAACTACTTATCAAACTTCTTGTATAGATACTCCTGAGCAAAATGGTGTTGCTGAAAGAAAACATAGACACATTGTTGAAACAACTCGTTCTCTTTTGCTGTCATCTTCTGTTTCTAGTGAGTTTTGGGGAGAAGCAGTTCTTACTGCGGTCAACTTAATCAATAAGATTCCTTCTTCCATCACTTCAAGTTTGTCACCTTTTGAAAAACCATATGGAGATGCTCCTGACTATACTCCTTGAGAGTTTTTTGCTCTACTTATTTTGTTCTTCTTCCTAGTGTAGAGAGTACAAAATTGTCACCTCGTTCTGCCATGTGTGTGTTCCTTGGATATGGGGAGAGTAAAAAAAGATATCGTTGTTTTGATCCAAGTTTATAAAAGCTATATGTATCTCGTCATGTTTTATTTCTTGAGCATATACCCTTCTTCTCTATTCCTACTACTTCTCACAACTTGACTAAATCTGATCTCATTTTTATTGATCCTTTCTCTGACCATACAGAAAATGTTTCTCCCCAAGTTCCTCTCACTACAGGTTCTGACCCCTCATTCACTCTCATAGTTCCTTTTCCTCTTCATTATTCTCGCAGGGTTCGCATTATTAGTTCTGGAGATACTGGTACCTCTCAATCTGACATTTCTAGTAGTAGTCCTCTTCCTGCAGCTACCCAAGCTCCTATTAAGACTGTGGATCCTCCTCCTTGCTATCCTCAGCGCATGCGTAAGTCTACTCACCTACCAGATTTTTCTTATTCTTGTTATTCCACATCTTTTACTTCTTTTTTAGCATCTATTCATCATCTCTCTGAACCCTTATCCTATAAAGAGGCAGCTCTTGACCCCCTTTGGCAGAAAGCTATGGATGAAGAACTTTATGCTCTATACAAGACAGATACTTGGGATTTGGTACCTTTACCGCCTGGTAAAAGTCCAATTGGTTCTCGTTGGATTTATAAAATCAAGACAAAGTCTGATGGGTCTGTTGAGCGTTACAAAACTAGATTGGTTGCCAAAGGGTTTTCTCAGCAATATGGTATGGATTATGAGGAGACTTTTGCTCCTGTTGCAAAGATGACTACTATTCGTACTCTTATTGCAGTTGCATCTGTTCGTCAGTGGCCTATATCTCAAATGGATGTTAAAAATGCCTTCTTGAATGGTGATTTGCATGAAGAAGTCTACATGGTTCCCCCTCCAGGTGTATCTCATAATCATGGAGACATTTGCAAACTTAAGAAAGCTTTGTATGGTCTCAAACAGGCACCACGTGCATGGTTTGAGAAGTTCTCTGCTGTTATCACCCCTCTTGGGTTTTCCTCTAGTAATCATGACTCGACTCTCTTTGTGAAATGTACCATTATAGGTCGTATTTTGCTTTCTTTATATGTTGATAATATGATTATTATTGGTGATGATCTTGATAGAATTGCATTGTTAAAGTCAAAATTAGCCCATCAGTTTGAAATGAAAGATTTGGGTTCTCTACGATACTTTCTAGGTATTGAAGTTGCTTTTTCTCCAAAAGGTTATCTTCTCTCTCAGTCTAAGTACACTGCTGAAATTCTTAAGCGTGCTCGTCTTACTGATACTCGAACCGTCGATACTCCTTCTGAGGTTAATGTTCACTATTCTTCTTCTAATGGTACTCCTTTGCAAGATCCTACCTTGTATCGAACAATTGTTGGTAGTTTGGTATACCTCACTATTACTCAACCCGACATTGCATATGTTGTTCATATTGTTAGTCAGTTTGTTGCTGCTCCTACTATGGTTCATTGGACAGCTGTTCTTCGTATTTTGCGGTATCTTCGAGGTACTATCTTTCAAAGTCTCTTACTCCCATCCACCTCTTCCTGCGTGCATACTCTAATGCTGATCATGGTCGTGATCCCACAGATCGCAAGTCTGTTACTGGTTTCTGTGTCTTTTTAGGCGATTCTCTTATTTCTTAGAAGAGCAAAAAACAATCTATTGTTTCTCAATCTTCTACTGAAGCAGAGTATCGTACTATGGCTTCTACTACCAAAGATATTGTTTGGCTATGTTGGCTACTTGCTGATATGGGAGTTTGTCTTTCTCATCCCACTCCTATGTATTGTGACAACCAGAGTGCTATACAAATTGCTCACAATTCTGTGTTTCATGAACGCACCAAACACATTGAGATCGATTGTCACTTTACCCGTCACCATCTCCAGCTTGGCATCATTACTTTGCCTTTTGTTTCTTCTTCCTTGCAAATTGCGGATTTCTTTACTAAGTCACATTTTATTTCTAGATTTCACTTTCTAGTTGGCAAACTCTCGATGCTCCTTGCAGCCGCATCGTGAGTTTGAGGGGGGATATTAATATAAATAGGTTTATTTTGTAAGGGTATTTTAGTCTAAGTTTATGTGTAAGGATATTTTAGTCTTTAATCTTTTTATTTTATTTTTCATTTCCTTTATATTGCTCTTCCTTTCCTAGAAATCTGATTATTGTATTTGCTTTCTCCCCTTTGCAATAAACCCTAACCTCTTCCTTCTTCTTCATCTCCATTCTCTTCTTTGCACAATTTTGTATTTGTTCTTTGTATTGTTTACACGGAGAACAAGTCCATATGGAGTGGATAATCCTTCTATACATTCAACAATAATTACGACATCATTCCTTTCACATTTATACTGACATAATTATACAAATATAATTGTCCAAATAACTTCTATTTAATAACCTACACATAACTAGTCTAGATAACTTATATTCAATAACTACAAATAATTTTTAATTATTAATCTAAAAATTGCTTACATGGGGCGTGTGGACAACATGTAGATCTTGAGAAGGATTGACTTGGTCAACCCTCTTTCTCTTCCTGTAATATGTGCGCAAAGGCTGAGGTGGTCTTCTATCAGCTAGGCAAGCAATACTATGAGTTGGAGACTGTGTTTCTCCCTCGTCGGAACACCCAATTCCCATTCTGGATGCACTAGTTTGTGACTCCAATTTCATTTGTTTTATGAAATTCTGATATTTCGAGCAATATGATGGGCAAATCCCAAACTCTTTTATTTCTATCTCGTGCCTCTGGGAATCCTCGCTCCAAATTTGACAAAAAAAATTAACCTCTGCATTAGAAGTGGCTCTGTTCTCAAAATTTGGATATATGTAACAACCTGACAATGGTTTGTAACATAGAAAAACATGATCTGAAGGCAAGTTAAAAGCAGAGCCGGCATATATTGAAACCGGCTGGTGATCAGTTTTCCAATTGACGCTGAAGGATTCCATTGACGAGAACGGAGGAAGAACAAAGCAGAAGATAATACCCCCATCCATGGAAAAAGGAGCAGAAGAGAGATCAATAGTAATGGAAGTAGCATGTGTTGTCCTATACTTGAACCACTCCGGAACTCTACTTCCTGGGTATACTACCCGAAATCCGTACTGATCATTTGCACGATATGTAGGCTTATAATCCAAATTTCCTAACTGTGATAGAAGTTTGTTTATCTTCACGAGCTCATTTGCTTGAATAGCTTTGATTGAATGTTGATCCAATTTGAAGCAATTTTTGAAAGAAAAGTAAGTCTTTTGTGGTATGTATGTTTCCTCGGCTATTGAAGTGAACTGTACTGCCTTTAAAGATGAGCAGTCATCAGCATATAAATAGCGAAGGGATGGTGGAAGCTCTGGTAGAGACTGAAGCCTTGTGCATCTCTCTAAGCTCAAATATTCAAGGTTTGAAAGATGCTTGATATCGTTTGGGAGTTCAAGTACATTACAACAACGCATCCATATTCCTTTTAAACATCGTAAGCCGCCGAGTAAGTTGCTGGAAATATTCTTTAGACTTTTACACCCTGATAAAATTAATCTTTTAAGTTTGGATAGACAAACAATGGATGAAGGAAGCACATTGATAGCGGTACCTCCTAGATCCAAATGTTTCATATTCTCGGAAGTTATTGAAAATTCCTTCAAGCTTGAGCAGTTTGCCACATTGACAAAAATGAGAGATCTTAAATGGGTATCACTTTTAAGGCTGGTAAGGCTATGGCATCCCAAAAGAACTAGATTCTTAAGACTGTTCAAAGATAAAATTGAAGGATGAACTTTAGGCAAGCTTACACAACAGCCGAGATTTATTCGTTCAAGGTGTAAGGCTTTTGAAAAATCTGGGAGCTCCTTCAGGTGTTTGGAATAACTAAGGTCAATTCTATTTAAATTCGCCACATTCTGTAACAATAAAAGAGAGACATCACATAACATGACCTCTTGGAAAAATTAAATTTTGAATCCTTCAATTTCAATGATAACAAAAACTAAAACAACATAAATGTATATTTACCTGCACTCCGTCCCACAGTTTCTGTATATTGCTATCTCTCATATTAAGGTCAACAAGATTTTCAGCACAAAATGTCAATGGCAATGACTTCAGAGGATAATTAACCCAATGAAGATATCTTACTTCATTCGTCAAATATTTAAGGCCTCGAGGAAGATACAAGCTATGTTCTTTGCTTGGTGAATTATAAAAATTAAGAAATTTCAGCTTCGACATCTTAACAAATACTTGAGGACTTAATTTCAACCGTCCAATTTTTGACATGTTTAGCGTCATGCCCTTGATGCCTTCACTTCCCTAAAAAAGAAAAAGTATAATATAATTCAAAATATTATTCAAAGCTATATTTTTTTAAAAAGGTTTAAATATTCTCTAAAAAGATTTATATTGATTTGATTCATACCTTATTATCTTTCAATATTTCATAAATATCATTAGGATTCCATAACCAACTTCGCTTGCTAGGATCTTCTAAAGATTCTTCACGAACAATTTGTTGTCCCATTTCTTGTATCAAATCATGCATAAATACATTTTTAGTATGAGAAATAGTTATAAGAGCTTTATCTTGAAGACTTTTTAACCCAATACTCGTTGAATAACCACAGGCATCTAACAATATTTTCACTTGCTCTGCCTTTATTCCTTTGCCTTTGAAAAAGCATGCAATGCTTAAAAAAATATTTTTCTCTTCATAATCAAGAGCATCGTAACTCAATTTTAATATTTGCTGAACTTTTTTAGGAGGCATTTTTCTCATCTTTTTCAATTGGCTTTCCCATTCTTCTTTACTTTTTCCACAAAGGAAGACACCCAAGACTATGAGAGCTAACGGAATGCCTTGTGCATAAACAACCACCTTCCATGATAGTTTTTCAAACTCCTTGTCAAGGAAGTTATGTTTAAAGGCATTCAAACAGAAAAGTTGAAGAGCTACATGAAAATCTAAGGCTTGAACCTCATATATATCATCTACATCTTTAGCAAGCACTTGTTTATCTCTAGTTGTTATAAGAACTCTACTACCTTGTCCAAAACAATGATGTGACCCAACTAAATTTTTCAATTGTTCTGGATCATTAACATCATCAAGAACAACAAGCATCTTTTTTCGGCTAAGTCTCCTTTGAACACAAGTAGATCCTCCAGGCCAGGCATATCCCATGTAGGGTTCATTATCTTCTAGTAATATGGAAATAAGTTTTTTCTTTAAATGCGATATTCCAAATTTATCCCACTCTTCCCTTACATTGGCAAAGAAGCAAGAGCTTTCAAATGCAAAGCACAATTTGTTAAATAGTGCAGTTGCAATAGTTGTCTTGCCAATACCGCCCATACCCCAAATTCCAATAAATCGAACATCTTGTACCTCATAGCACAATAATGATTCTATATGTGCCATTTGTTGATTGATTCCCATGAAGCTATTTGAATAATCACTTTGATGCATAGAGTCTAACTTTATCAATACACCTTTGATAATCACTCTAATAAGCTCAGCTTCATTTCTGTTGCATAAGACAAATAGGAAATATATAAAACTTAATAGAATTTATCATCTGTTTTGTTGGGAAAATGAAAACTTGAATTTGCATGAATACATAATTAAAAAAATGATGTAGGAAATCTCTAACCTTTTTGGGAACTGAGATCTTGGTAGGCATATAAGATAGCTCATAATAAGAGGAGGATAATAATAGTTACCTTTCTGCATCGCAATGCCAGCCAGATAAATTTGCAGATTGAGTGAGAGCATCCTTCCATTTTTGGATCTGCTGGTTGTGGTTGGTGTACTCGTGTTTTGAGAATGCTATCTCATAACTCCCTTCCTGCTTCCGTACATGTGATGGCTCTATCCCATAGAACACTGGAATGACACAGTGACCTTGATCTTTGGAGCACTCAATTATTTTGGTAAGCTCATTCAAGCACCAAGTAGAAGATGCATAGTTCTCTGAGAAGATGATCAAGAATAGAGTTGAATCTTCAATGGCTTTGACGAGTGATGGCCACACCTCATCTCCTTTCTCGAGTCTATAATCAATATATGTGTCAATTTGGTTTCTGCAAAGAGCATGATGAAGATGGCTTGTGAAATTGTTTCGTGTATCCTCACCCCTAAAGCTAATGAAAACATCATATTTATTTGGAGATTGGGAAGATGCAGCAGCGGAAGATGAAGAACTAGCCATATCTTGGTTGGGCTGTGATCTCAGTGAGCTAAGAATTGTTAGCAGTAATAGAGAAGAAGAGCAATGGAATAGGTTCCTTGATAGTAAATAAATTCAAAGTAAACTTTGCAATATTTTCTCATTCCCAATCAATAACATCATCTTTGCAAGCAAGTCTTTCTTTCTTGGCAATACGGTATTTTCTTGTATGTTTCTTTACGATGTTTCTGAATGGACTGTCACACACTGATTTTCTCATGACAATGAAGTCAAGGCTGAAGGCTAGATTTTCCACAAACATAAGTGTATGAGGGGTCCCATTTGAATATAGAGCGAAAATTTTCAGAAACGAAAAAAATTTTAAGGTTGAATTTTCATGTGCACGTAGTACTCTCAAGACTTTTCAGTAGTAAATTGCCTACAAAAGTGTACTTTACTATTTCAATTGCCTGAAGTCGATATAAAAAAAAAAATGAATTTTAGGCATCTTTTGTAAAAGCATTCTGTTGAGTGTAAATTTGTGAATACAACAACTACTCTTACACCTCTGTCTTGGAGCAGAAAGATACAAAAGTCATAGGTGTAGGACTAGCAAGAAAAGAATCTGCTGTAAAAGTTTTGTTTTGAAGTTACCCAAAATCCTAAAAGAAATTGAGTGACTTTAACCATTGGATAATATATTATGTGATAATATTCCGAGGCATATACTGTGTAGATATTAACATTCTTCTTCTGAAGTGAAGTCAAAAACTGGATAATCATCCTTTGTCCTCTTTTTCAACACAGATTTGATTGGCATTGAGGAAAAAAAAAAGGCTTTTCTCCTGTCATTTCTCTGGAAGCTTGATTTTCGTGACGAAGAGGATTAAAGGGCTATCGAAAGAAAATTTATAGAGAAGCTGAGAAAACATGAAATATGCAGATGAAGTATGAAGAGGATTAAAAAGATATAAAAAAAAATATACAGACAAGCTGAGAAATTGAAAGAGGCCAAATGGTAACCTTCTTACAAACTGTAAGGTTTGCAAGGGCTAGCATTCCTTCCAGCGGCGCCCTCCCTGCAAAACAGGGAACAACCATAAGATACCATTTGTTTAGTCCATAAAATGGAACTAGTCTGCAATGTCTACCAAGTCTTCCGAAATTAAAGATATCTTAGGTTGCATTGCTTATAATCCAATATATAAGTATTGATTTTGACTAGTAAATGATTAAGAGGAGACAAATGAGAAAAGCAACTGCCTTGCTAATTTTGAAGACTAAGGCCAGTTGAAAGTAGCGGGTAAATTGTATCTTGTCTTCACTGAAATTTGAAATTGGAGCAAAAGCAGTTAATAGTCAGGACTATTTGATTCTTTCAGAAGGAAAATTGAAAGCAAAAGATAATATAGGAATTGAGGATGTATTTATTTTTATTTCCTGCTTCATTTTCCTATAGTTGATCCTAAGGTAATGAATTTTCAGGTTAGTCGTAGAAGTGGGGCAGTTGAACATATTCTTGATTCACCAACAAGTTTGTCTACAAAAGTTACAAGCATTAATAAGAAAAACATCTACTGCTGCTGCCGCAGAATCCAAGGCTAAGTTACCATTTGATCTCTGAAGACTAGTATGATGACTGTAGAAAAGAAAAATTAGGTAAGCAATGCAATTACCTCTTGCCTTAGTCTCCATTTTCCCTGTGTCCTCTAAAGTAAAGGAACATTATATGAAGATGATATCTTTCAATCCCTGCATTCCTTTCTTCCAGATTGGAAACATAAAATCCTTGAAGTTCTGCTTCGGAGGGAGTCTTTCTTCTACATCTTTGAAGCCATTTGTTTCATTCCAGATGCACTAGCTTGTGACTCCAATTCCATTGTTGAAGCCGAGTTCCATTCTGGACTCACTAGCTTGGGACTCCAACTCCATTGCTCGGATGAAATTCTGATATTCTGAGGCATATGTTGGACAGACTCACTCTTTTATCCCCTTGCAATGCCTCTGCCACTTTCCTTTGTCATTGTCCCAAACAAGATTCTTCACTTCAAATAAAATCTCTGAATTATAAGTGGTTTTTCTTGCCTTAATTTTTTGATGTAATTTGAAACAAAAGACAGCATTGTACCATGGACAAACATGATCCGAAGTCAAATCGGTAGCATCCATCTCATGAAAAACATTGCTTTTATCATTGTCATCATCATCGTAGCCTTCATCTACACTTCGATCATTAATGATTCTCAAGTAGCTTTCACATCAAATCCTTTGGGATGGAGAACAACTAATGCTGAAAATGAAGCGCCAATCCATGGAAGGAGGAGCAGAAAAGAGATCAATAGTAATGGAAGTAGCATGTGTTGTCCTATACTTGAACCACTCCAGAACTCTGCTTTGGGATGGACATTCTGTCGTTGTATGAAGGGGCCATTGAATCGAGGCTTCAAATCTCACAATGTAGTCTTCTAGAAAATTATTTACAAACAAGATGGTGGTCCCAAACATGTTACTAAGTTACTAACTGTACTGCGTAATGTTTGAAACGTTCCGAAAGGGCTTCATACTGAGGAAAAGGGTTCACAGGTCTATCGATGACCCTATCAATCTTTGTAGAATTCTAAAACATAATCCATGGCTCTAGGAGAACTGTATGCTATCTCTAAGAGCCCTAGCTTGGTAATCTCTGACTTCTCTTTCATTATTGTTCCGTTCTAGGTTCAGTTGTGGGGTTTTCTTCATTACTTTTGTTTTCTATATAAGCAAGTGAAGTGAGGGGGGATGGCTGTCAACTATCAGGGCTTAGTAATTTTGCAACCTGGGTCCACAAAAAAAAAAAAAACAAGTTTCAAACATTGTTTACTGAAGGGCAGTCCAATGTTTGCTCCAAAAACACCGGATATTATTTATAGTAGAGGAAGTTAAATAGCGAGGTTTCAAAGTAGTCATTGTTAGAATTCCTAGCTAAAACCATGGATAATGACATCCCAGTACGCTTTATCACATTATATTTATTCATTTTTACTAAACTCTTATGTTTTATATGTGAATTTTCTTTCTTTGCTTTGAGTTATTGACAAGTCCTTTAATTCTGATATTGTGGTAGAGTAGACTCAATGTGCCATCAATACATCAGCTGCTGAGGGTGAAAGCATTGAGAATGGAATTGGTATTGTGAAGCTAATAGGACATGGCTCATAATTTCAATTATTTTTATGTTTATTTCTTTTTAATTACATATGCAAGAATTAGCATAGGCTACTTCTTTTTTCGTTGTTGGTTTGGAGGTTCTAACACAAGTTGTTTTTTTATTCTTTATCTTTAGGCGGCGGTTAAAACCACCGCTGTAAGTTTTAATTATTATCTTAATCAATGACTATTATTTTATATTTACTAATATCAAAATCTTTTGAAAATATTTTTATTTTGACTATGCCATGTGTGTTGCATTGTTTTCTTACAGGGACATTATCTAGAAACTTTACGTGGGCTTTTTTGGTAACTAATTTTAAAATCAGTTTTTTATTTTTAAATTTTTTGCGAACAAAAAAAATTAATTTGAGAACTTTTTTTATTTTTTCTTTTAAAAATAATTTTTAAAAACACTTACTTTTAAAAATAACAAAACAAAAATAAAATAAAATTGTTTTTATTACTAATATATTTTCAAAACAGTTTATTAAATATATTTTTATTTTATAAAAAAAAAATTAAATATAATTTTTAAAAATAAAAACAGAATAAAAAAAGTTCTATACAACAAAATATATATTTCAAACCTTAACATGAATATCTTGCCATATAAAAATTTAAAATAAATGAGATAAGTGTAATGTGTGAAACATTAATGATGGAGCACTTTGACAAATTTCAGGGATATTCTACTTACTTTCCTTGTCTTCATTTTTTTCATTTCACGGAAGGGTATACAGAGGGTAATATATTTTCTTACAAAGGAGAAGAGAGAGAGAGAGAGAAATGTGTAATTTTTTGAAATAAAAAAATGTAAATATAATTCTGACAAACTTTGAGATGAATTATAATTTAATTCTTAAATATATTAATTTTTTATAATTTAATTTTTAAATTTAGATTATTATATAATTTAATATTTAAATTTATTAAAAATTAAATAATTCTTCTATTATATATTAATTATTTACATAATACATTAAATATTAACTAATTATTTTCGCTTTAAAAAACCTTTCAACCGAAGCACCAATTACTAAAGCCAATTACGAGGAGACCTTAGCAGAAATTTATTACATGCTGTGCTGCTTCTTTTACAAATTACTGGTCTATTTCATCTGACACATTTGGTTTATCAGAAGTCTCAACAACCATTATTCAATAATGGAAAGTGTTGGATGTACATCCCATCAATTTCTCGAGGACAAACAAGAAGTTTCCATTCAAAAAGTTCTGGGTCAATTACTACACTAAATTTCAAAAACAAACTTAAAATGGCAAAAATAAAATTATTTTTTACAGTAATATAGGACAGGAAATTGTGATCTCAAGAAAAGTGCAAATAACCTCAACTCAGGCAATCTATCTCTAATGAAAATGATATTAGCAGAGCACCATAAAACGATTTAAAAGCTGCCGTCAATAGGATATATTTTCTACTTTAGCAATAAAAATGCTCAAGTTTCAAGTGCTTTCTTGAAAAATGATGACCCTGGCGTAAGCTTTGTAAGCTCTCCCAAGTAGGACCTTTCCTTGCCCAGTTATGGTGCAAATTTTGAACGCAAATCCACTTGCTTCATTTGCTGATTCCCTTTTTTGTGCTGTAATAGTCCCAACTAGGTCTTTGGGCCCAATTTTTCCCATGGAAAAGCTGATTGTTCTCTCCTACATATTCATTAGACTTGGCTGCGGATAAAACAATTAAAAAAATATAGGCTTTAAGTCCAGGCATAATCCGAATAAATTTATCCAAACTTGAAGTCTGGCCCAAAGCCCAATAAAATATTTTTTTATTTTGAATTAATTCTAAAAAATTTGAAGAAAGAGAAATAAAATCCCAATAAATTACTATTCACAAAAAGTTCATTACTATTTTTTTATAGAAACAGGAAATAAATTTGATTATATTATTACCTCCAAGATAGATTGGCTATTTCCAAATATGAAATCGATTCCACCTTAAATGTAGCACTTAAGGTAGTATTGGTGGCCATCAGAATCATGCAGGGTTTCTTGCACCCCAAGGAAACCACAATCAAGGAAAGCACATTTTTCGGCATGAATCCTAGCTGCCACGGCTTGAATGACGGCTTTTTTTGCTGATCTTACAGGGTTATTGTACGCATTCTGCGAATACATGAAGTGATCATATCTATTATTAAGCTACAAATAAAGATTAAACCTCATGGGATTTGCATGTCCTTGTTTAATTACATTGAAAGTGATTCCCTTAACTATTGTGTTATTTGCTCCTGATTCAAAAGTTGCACTAAAATGTGTCCTTTTGTAGTCATCCCATTCTAGATAATTGAGGAGTTGCTGCCATCTCCTTTTAGATAAATGGAAGGTTTATCTTTAGGAAAGATAACTTTTTCTCTAGGGTGTATACACTCTTATGGTAATCAAGCTCTAAACAAAAAAGGAATTGAAGCTCAATTATTATTGTTAAAAGAAACTGCAACAAAAACGAATTTGTTGCAATTATTGCGAAAAGTTCTATTGTAACAAAATGTGCAATAAAATTGAAAAATGATGCCACAAAAAATTACTTTTTGCAACAAAAATAAATGATGCTAGAAATCATCATTTGCAACACTTGTAATTGATTCAATATATATAGACAAACACACGGAGATATATGAAGAGTTGTTACCTGTAGGTGAAATTTGGATGTTAATCCATTGAGAGTTGCTTGAATGGACAATATCAATGGCACTTTGAATGATTTTGAAGTTGATTTGGCTTGATTGACTAACTGTTTCAGTTTTGGGAGGACTGGCACGATCCAAGACTTTGCAAATGCTAAAATGAAGGACTAGCAATGTAAAGACGAAGGAAAAGAACTCTGACAAATACATCTCTTATTTTTCTCTCTACTCTGATGGAACCTTTATGGATTATGGTTTCTAGGAGATTGTAAGATTTATTTATAGAGTGATGTCCAGATGTTTTGAGGCCAATAAGCATCAATTATTAACTGTGCATTCAAGGAGTTTCTTCTGCTATCATATTATTCTATTATTTTGATGTCTTATTTTTTTATTTTTAAAGTTTTGTTCCTTGTTTCCTAATATATAAGGAAATACATTGATTATATAAAGTTTACAAGGTAAAATACATTAAAAAATTAAAGATACAAATTATTCAAGGCACGATTGGATTGAAGGACTTGTGTTTCCCCCTGTTTTCCTTTGGAATAACACTATATTTAATGCATTTATTTCTAAGTAAAGAGGAAAAAACACATAAGGAAGAGCAATATTTCCTCATTTTCCACTCCCAGCAACCCAAAATTGCAAATTCCTCAAGAGCAGAGTTGAGGTCTCCCAGGGTTCTTTTATACTTCTGACCATTCTCTATCTATTGTCATAACTTATCTGCACCGAAAAACCCAGAAACCCAATATCACAAATTGCAATTTCAACTTGGCATCGATATCAAGTAAAAAGTACATAAAATAAAATTATATACAAGTTGAGAAAAGATTCGAAGCCAAACGACAATCTTTTTAAAAATTGTAAGCTTTAACAGAAGACTTGAATGATATCTCAATTAATTGAAAGCTAGCGCTCATTATTCATGGAGATTGACTAAACTATCTCAGAATTCATAATAGCTGTAAACTGAAAATGATGAACAAGTAGTTTTTATATTCCATTTATTTAGTCCCTAAAAATAACTGCCAGATCTCAGATAATCCAATGATTAGGCCACTATTATGAAGGATATTTTCAAGAAAATAAATGATTAAGAGGAGAATATTGTAAAAAGCAAGTACCTTGCTGAAAAGGACATGAAAGTAGTGAGTAAATTGTATCTTGGCTTCACTTGATTCTGAAATTGGAGGAAATGGAAATTCGATTTTGATATCTACCATGAGGCATGTTAAAACGATATTAGAGAAAGAGAGTTTATTCAATGAAACCCCTTCTCAAGGTAAATTACCTATGAAAGTACAGTTTGCTGCTTCAATTGCCCGAATTTGATATAAAGAACATGAATTTTAGGCATCCTTTATAAGAAATTCAGTTCAGTGTAGATATGTGAATACAACAACTACGCTTGCCCCTCAATCTTGGAGCCGAAAGATACCACAAAGTCATAGGACTAGCAAGAAAAGAATATGCTCCAAACTATAGGGCCTGAAAATGACAAAGCGACAAATAATCCTGCAAGAAAGTGAGTCACTTTAGGCATTGGTGTAATATATAACGTGATGGTTAAAAATCTGCCTTTAGGACAATAAAAATAGAGGGGGAAGGTGGAACGTTAGGCAAACAATGCAATGAGCTTTAAACAAAGGCTAGCAAATGATTCTGCATTGTGGAAAAAAAAAACTGAACCTTGAAAAAGTTTGTCTGAACTGTTTATATTAATTTTAAGATAAGAATATATTAATGATGAAACAGGCCATCATTAAGTTTGGCACATTGTAATTGTGAACTGTGAAGACAATAGAAAAGGGAAAAGAATATAAGAAAAAAAAATACTTTGTGTAGATTACGCTGACATAGATTTATATCAAATAAACAAACTCTTCTTCTTTGAAGAGATAACACAAAAGGATGAAGAAAAAGCATTATTCTCTATTTGAGTATACTGCAAATTACATAGAACAAAAGTCAGAAGCATAGGTAAAGCCAACATCTTTGTGCCAAGGAAATGTATTATTGACAAAGAGTCCTACAAGGAAGACAGGCACACCTTTAACTGCTACGACAGAACAGCAGAGAAACATCAGCTATGGCAGGATCGAAACAAAAGCTGCAAAGGCGGACGCGTGTAAATGAATATGCTATCAATTGTCTTTTATTTTTTTCTTTTTTTTCTGTTTTTTTAATGAATAAAATTAAATCAAATGAAATCAAAATTTGAAATAGGTAAGTGTAGTTAACCATAGGCACTAGAGTCCCAACCAGATAAATTGGTTGCATGACTTAAAGCAGCCCTCTACTTGAGCACCTGCTGGTTGTGATTGGTGTGCTCATGATTTGAGAATGCTATCTCAAAAGTTCCTGTCTGCTTCTGTACATGTGATGAGTCTATGTTATACAACAATGGAATGATAAAGTGACCCGTATATTTGGAGCACTCAACTATTTTGTTAAGCTCATTCAAACACCACGTGGAAGATGCATAATTTTCTGAGAAGAAGACAAGGAATAAAGCTGAATGTTCAATGGCTTTGACAAGTGCATGCCAGATCACTCATCTCCTTTTTCAAGTCTATAATCAATGTATGTTTGTATTTTTCTTCTGAGGAGAGCTTCCGAAATATGGCTTGTGAAAATGAAGCTGAGTGTCCTCACCTCTAAAGCTAAAGAAAACATCATATTTCTTTGGAGATTGGGAAGATGCAGCAAAGGAAGAGCATGAAGCCATATCTTGGTTTAGCTGTGATCTGCAGAAAACTTCTTATCTCAGCTAAGAATTACTAGTAATAGGAAATTAGAAGAATGTGGAGTAGGTGGTCTTAGATCAGACAAGTCAACTTAGGTGGAAGATCAATTTACCTCAATATCTTGCACAGAGGGAGTAATTCTTGGTTATCAAAGCTTGGAACTCCAACTTCAACTCCGTTGATTAAGGCACATCATAGGTTGATGATATGTTTCAAGCCCTGTGTTCCATTCTTCTAGGATGCAGTCGGAAGGGGTGGAAAGATTAAACCCTTGGATTTCAGATTTAGAGGCCGTATTTCTCCCTCGTAGGAACACCCAATTCCCGTTGCGAATGCTCTAGTTTGTGACTCCAATTTCATTTGTTCGATGAAATTCTGATATTCTGAGCAATATGTTGGGCAAATCCCAAACTCTTTTATTTCTGCTCTCTCGGCGCCTCTATAATATCCAGCTTGAGTATTTTTTATTATAACCTTTACATTAAAAGTGGCTCTGTTCTTACTTGATTGACATATGCGCGAACATAAGAGTGGTTCGTAATATAAATAAACATGATCTGAAGTCGAGTTTCCAGCAGTGTATTGAAAGATCGAAGCCTCCATGCGATCAGCTTTCCAACTGACGTCCAAGGATTTATTTAACAAGAACGGAGGAACAACAACGCAGAAAATGAGGCCCCAAACCATGGAAAGAGGAGCAGAAGAGAGATCAATAGTAATGGAATTAGCATGTGTTGTCCTATACTTGCACCAATCTGGAGCTCTGCTTCCTGGGTATACTACTTCACATCCTTCCCGTACATATGTACGCTTATAATTAGTAAACTGTGATACAAATTTGTTTATCTTCACGAGCTCATTTGTTATAATAGCTTTGATTGAATGTTGATCCAATTTCAAGCAATTTTTGAAAGAAACTTGCCTCCTTCGTATGTATATTTCCTCAGCTCTTGAAGTGAACTGTACTGCCTCCAGAGATGAGCAGTCATTAGCTAATAAACTGCGGAGGAGTGGTGGAAGCTCTGGTAGAGACTGAAGCCTTGTGCATCTCTCTAAGCTCAAAGATTCAAGCTTTGAAAGATGCTTGATATTGTCTGGGAGTTCAAGTATATTACAACAATCATCCATATCTATCTTTTTTAAACATCGTAAGCCGTCGAGTAAGTTGATGGAAATATTCTTTAGATTTTTACATCCACTTAAATATAATATTTCACGTTTGGATAGACAAACAATGGGTGAAGGAAGCACCTTGGTAGCGGTCCCTATTAGATCCAAAGATTTCATATTCTCTGAAGTATTTGAAAATTCCTTCAAGCTTGAGCAGTTTCGGACATCGACAGAAATGAGAGATCTCAAACGGATATCACTTTTAAGGCTGCTAAGGCCAACACAACCAATAAGAATTAACATCTTTAACCTATTCAGAGATAAAATTGATGGATGAACCTCACACAAGCTTGCACACATGCTGAGATTTATTGCTTCAAGATGTAAGGCTTTTGAAAAATCTGGGAGCTCCTTCAGGCGTTTGGAATTAGGAAGGCTAAGTAGCTTTAAATTCACCACATTCTGTAACAATTAAAAGAGAGACATCACATCACATGTCCTATTGAGCCAATTAAATTCTTAATCGTTCAATTTCAATTATAAAAAAAATGAGTGTGTTTGATTCAACAGGAAGAAGAGGAGGAGAGGGATTTTAATGGAAGAGAGAGGAGAGGAGAAAAAGGGAGGGAAAATAATTTTTTTTTATTTGGAGGGAAAGAAAATCATAGGTAGGAGGATAGAGATTTTTGCCCCTCTATTTTCTCAACCCTTTTCTCCAAATTATTGATTTAAACAAGATAATTTTAAAAATATTCATCCCTTTCCCTACCCTCCATTCCCACCAATCAAACACTCAGTCAAACAACATATATGTATATTTACCTGCACTCCATGCCAAAGTTTTTGTATATTGCTATTGATCATTATAAGTTCAACAAGCTTTTCAGCCTGAAATGTCAATGGCAAGGACTTCAAGCAACAGTTATCCCAGCGGAGATATCTTAGTTCATTCGGCAAAGATTCAAGGCCTCGAGGAAGATACAGGCTATGCTTTCTACTTGAAAAGTTATAAAACTCAAGAAATTTTAGCTTTGACATCATAGCAAATACTTGAGAACTTAATTTCAGCTCTCCAATTTTTGACATATCTAGTGTTATGCTTCTAATGGCTTCACTCCCCTGACAAGAAAAAAGCAGTATATAATTCAAAGCTATATTTTTAAAAAAAGAGTTTAAATATTTTTTAAAAAGATTTATATTGATTTGATTCATACCTTCCTATCCTTTAATATTTCATGAATATCATTAGGATTCCATAATCGACTTCGCTTGCTGGGATCTTCTAAAGATTCTTCACGAACAATCTCACATCCCATTTCTTGTATCAAATCATGCATATATATTTCTCCATTATAAGAAACAATTATAAGAGCTTTCTGTTGAAGACTTCTTAACCCAATACTCGTTGAGTAACCACAAGCATCTAACAATAATTTTATTTCCTCCACTCCTTTACCTTTGAGAAAGCATGCAATATCTAAAAAAATATTTTTCTCTTCACTATCAAGATCATCATAACTCAATTTCAGTATTTGCTGAATTTTTTTATGAGGCATTTTTTTCAACTTTTTCAATTGGCTTTCCCATTCTTCTTTACTTTTTTCACAAAGGAAGGAACCCAAAACTACTAGTGCTAATGGAATACCTCTAGCATAACTAACCACCTTTTGTGATAGTTGTTCAAACTCCTCGTCAAGGCAGTTATGTTTAAAGGCATTCAAATAGAAAAGGTGAAGAGCTGTATGAAAATCTAAGACTTTAACCTCATATATATCATCTACGTCTTTACCAAGCACTTGCTTATCTCTAGTTGTTATAATAATTCTACTACCTTGTCCGAACCAATAATGTCCTCCAGCTAAATTTCTTAACTGTTCTGAATCATTAACATCATCAAGAACAACAAGTACCTTTTTTCGACTAAGTCTCCTTCGACCATAAGTAGATCTTCCAACAAACATGCCCATGTAGGATTCATTATCTCGCAGTAATTCAAAAACAAGTTTATCCCTTAAATGTGGTATTCCAAAGTTATTTGACCCTTCTCTTACATTGGCCAAGAAACAAAAGCTTTCAAATGCAAAGTGCAATTTGTTAAACAGTACAGTTGCAATAGTTGTCTTGCCAATACCACCCATGCCCCAAATTCCGATAAATCGAACATCTTGTGACTCATTGTTCAGTAATGATTCTAGATATGCAATTTGTGTTGTGGAAATTGAGCTATTTTTCCACCAATAGCAAATCTAACAATGGCTAACAATGATAAATAAAGAGCAGAAAAGCAAACAAAGAGAATACCAGGATTTGACGAGGTTCGGCCAATTGTGCCTACGTCCCCGGACACCACTACAAATATATTCCTCAAACAAAATACAAAGGAGAGAAAATCAACTAAGCCTTTAGAAGAGTCAAAAGGCTACAAAGTTTGGTGTGAAGTTTACTAAGGGGGAGGGTTCCTTTTATAGGTTAAGGACCCTTCCCAAATTCAACAAACTTCCGATGTGGGACTAAATTCCCAAAAACCAACAAATCTCCACCTTGGGAATAAAGTCCCAAAAGTTACAAAACTTTCTCTCACAGTAATACTATCTTTAGTAGTGTCTTCAAAAGCACCTACGGTGCTATCCATCTGCAATCTTCACAATATTGATCAAGTCCATACAATGTTGAAACTTGATCGATGTCACTATCTTGGTCATCATATCTGCAGGATTTTCAGCTGTCTGGATCTTCTGAAGTAGTATTTCACCTTCTTCCAGAATCTCCCTTACAAAATGATATCGAACATCTATATGCTTCGTGCGTGCGTGATAGACTTGATTCTTTGCTAAACAAATAGCACTCTGACTGTCACAATGCACTTTGACGTGCTTCTGACCAACTCCCAAGTCCTTCAGCAATCCTTGAAGCCAAATAGCCTCCTTAACAGCCTCTGTAACAGCCATATACTCTGCCTCTGTAGTAGACAAAGCAACTGTTGACTGCAAAGTTGACTTCCAACTAACCGGTGCCTTTGCAAGTGTAAACACATAACCGGTAGTTGATCTTCGTTTGTCCAAATCACCAGCATAGTCGGAATCACAATAACCAACTACATATTGACCAATCTTCTTATCCTGCTCAAATAACAACCCAACATCCACGGTGTTCCGAATGTACCGTAGAATCCATTTGACAGCTTGCCAATGTCCTTTACCAGGATCATGCATATACCTGCTCACTACCCCAACTGCTTGTGAAATGTCAGGTCTCGTACACACCATAGCATACATCAAGCTACCAACAGCATTTGCATAAGGAACTTTTGCCATATATTCTCGTTCAACATCATTCTTCGGAGATAAATCAGCACTAAGTTTCATATGAGGAGCAAGCGGAGTACTCACAGGTTTTGACTTGTCATCCATGCCAAAACGTTGCAGCACCTTTCTCAGATATTCTTTCTGAGTTAGACGAAGTTGCCCCAATCGTCTGTCTCTATTTATCTCCATGCCGAGAATCTTCTTAGCTTCCCCTAAATCTTTCATCTCAAATTCTTGCTTTAGTTGAATTTTCAACTTGTCAATTTCTCCAGAATTCCTTGCAGCTATCAACATATCATCAACATAAAGAAGAAGATAGATAAAAGATCCATCTTGTAGCTTGCGCAAATACACACAGTGATCGTATTTGCTCCTTGTGTACTTCTGCCCCAACATAAACTTGTCAAATCTTTTGTACCATTGTCTTGGAGATTGCTTCAATCCGTACAAAGATTTTTCAAGTTTGCATACCATATTTTCTTTTCCAGCAACCTTGAACCCTTCCGGCTGAGTCATATAGATTTCCTCCTCCAAGTCTCCATGTAAAAATGCAGTTTTTACATCCAGTTGAACTAGTTCCAAATCCAGTTGAGCTACCAAGGCCAATAAGATTCTGATGGAGGAATGTTTCACCACTGGAGAAAAAACTTCGTTGTAATCAATTCCCTCCATCTGAGCATAGCCTTTAGCTACCAATCTCGCCTTGTAGCGAATGCTTTTCTTGTCAGGAAATCCTCCTTTCTTTGCATATATCCACTTGCATCTAATAGCCTTCTTTCCCTTCGGCAGACTTGCTAGCTTCCATGTCTGATTCTTATAAAGAGACTGCATCTCTTCATTCATAGCATTCCTCCACTCTCCATCTTCGGAACTTTGAATTGCTTCTTGATAAGTGGTAGGAATTTCATCATTCACTATTATAGATGCATGAGCCACCATATCACTAAATCGAGCAGGTTTGTGTCTTACCCGTTGTGGCTTCCTTAATGCAATTGGTTCTTCTTGCTGGTGAGATTCTTGGGTTGGAATCTCTTCTTCATTTGACTCCTCTTCTGCCATAGGAGTTTCTCCATCTTTGTACATAACTGGGTCGATTCTCCTTTCAAACTCCACCTGCTGCGGAG
Source organism: Gleditsia sinensis (assembly GCA_037074535.1). Lineage (NCBI taxonomy): Eukaryota > Viridiplantae > Streptophyta > Magnoliopsida > Fabales > Fabaceae > Gleditsia > Gleditsia sinensis. The sequence continues at coordinate 6,909,316 of CM073468.1, read as the reverse complement.
CACTATTGATCTGTTGAATGTCAACCTTCTTCAACATGGCAGATTCATCAAAGGTGACATCTCTGCTAACGATTATCTTCTTGGTCTCAAGACACCAGAGGCGGTATCCTTTAACACCAGTAGTGATCCCCATAAAGAGCGCCTTTTTGGCTCTCGGATCCAACTTCGATTCCTTCACATGATAATATGCAGCGGAACCAAATACATGTAAAGAATCATAATCAGTAACAGATTTTCCAGACCAAACCTCCAAAGGAGTTTTACCACCAATTGCAGTTGATGGTAAACGATTAATAAGATGGCTTGCATATCTCACAGCCTCAGCCCAAAATTGTCTGCCCAACCCAGCATTGGACAGCATACACCGAACTTTCTCCAGCAATGTCCGGTTCATGCGTTCAGCCACCCCGTTCTGTTGTGGTGTATATCTAACTGTGAAATGTCTCACAATACCTTCATCTTGACAAATTTTATCAAACGGATCACTTCGATATTCACCTCCATTGTCTGTTCTAAGCCGTTTGATCTTTTTGCCAGTCTGAGTTTCAATCATCTTTTTCCACTTAAGGAAACAATCTAACACTTCATCCTTTGACTTCATAGTGTACACCCACACTCTTCGAGAGAAGTCATCAACAAATGTAACATAATAATGTTTTCCTCCCAAAGAAGCTGTCTTGGAAGGACCCCACACATCAGAGTGAACATAATCCAGAATACCTTTAGTATCATGGATTGCAGTGCCAAATTTCACCCTCTTCTGCTTTCCCATCACGCAATGCTCGCAGAAGTCCAGCTTACAGGTTTTCACATCTTTCAATAATCCTTGTTTCGCCAGAATTTGCAAGGATTTTTCACCTGCATGCCCTAATCGCATGTGCCACAACTTAGTTGCATCTGACCCTTCATCATCAAGAGTTGCAACTGCAGCTGTTCCAACAATTGTATTACCACCATAGTAATACAAATTATTCTTCCGGGTGCCTTTCAACATCACCAGAGCTCCAGAAACTATCTTCAAAACTCCATCTCGCATTATCACCGTCAATCCTTTGGATTCTAGGACTCCCAAAGAGATGAGATTTTTCTTCATGTCAGGTACATACCTGACCTCTGTCAAAACTCTAGTTGATCCATCATGGTTCTTTAAGTAGACTGAACCGATTCCAGTTGTTTCACAAAATGTGTCGTTGCCCATGTAGACAACTCCACCGTCTATTTCTTTGAACTCAGAGAACCACTCCCGGATATAACACATATGTTGGTTGCATGCTGAGTCAAACAACCACTTGTCAGATCGCCTTGTGGAGGTTGTAGCAACCAGTGAAAGATCTGAATCTTCATCACTGTACTCAACAGCACATGCTTCTGCAATATCTTTGCCTTTGTCAACTTTGCCCTTATTTTTCAATTTCGGGCAATCTTTCTTCCAGTGCCCTTTCTCTCTACAAAAGGCACATTCATCTTTACTCGGTCTGCCTCTCGACTGAGATTTTCCTCTTCTTCCTTTCTTCTGGCTTTGTGGTCTGCCTCTAGCTACCAGTGCTTCTGCAACCACCTCCGCATGCTTGCTTTCCTCCCTGTCTTTTTTTCTCAATTCATGACTATATAGAGTACTACATACTTCACCGAGGGAAACTTTCTCTTTCCCATGAAGTAACATAGCTTCTATAAATTCATACTCTTCAGGAAGTGAAAACAGCAACATCAATGCCAGATCTTCATCTTTGAAGGTTTCATCAAGGTTCCTCAAATCAGCTACTGCCTTGTTAAAAGCAGTAATATGATCGTTCATGGTGGTACCCGGTTGATAACTAAACCGGAACAATTTCTTCTTCATAAAGAGCTTATTGTGACCGCTCTTCTTCAGGAATTTCTCCTCCAATGCCTTCCACAGCTTACTTGCAGAAGTTTCCTTTGAGAAGGAATATTTCTGCTCTCTGGAAAGGCATGATCGAATAGTACCACACGCCAACCGATTGATGGTCTTCCATTCTTTTTCTTCAATTTCATCTGGTTTCTCCTCTTCAATAGCAATATCTAGACCTTGCTGGAAAAGCGCGTCTAGAACTTCACCTTGCCACATTCCGAAATGACCCGTACCGTCAAAAATCTCCACCGCAAATCTTGCATTTGGCGCAGCAAATCTCGTCAAAATTGACGACGAAGAAGCTGCCGAAGTTGATGTAGTGGAAACTGTGGCTTTCTGAGTCTGCTCTTTATCATCAGCCATTTTTGCTCAAAAAATGGAAAAATTACTAGTAATAATTTAGCCTGGAAAAAATGCACCAGGAAAATTCCCAGGAAAAACTGGAGGGGTCACACGGTCCCACTTAAAAACCAGTTTCCTTAGACAGAACTTTCCTAGACATGCACTTAATTAGACAATATTTTACTAGCAATTTTAACACCAACTTTACAAAAAAAAAAAATCTCAAGAAATTTTTTCTGATGTGGAAGATCAGTTAAAACCGCAACCACAGAGCATACTAAAATTTTCAAGAGAAATCGCAACCAAAAGCTCTGATACCAATTGTTGTGGAAATTGAGCTATTTTTCCACCAATAGCAAATCTAACAATGGCTAACAATGATAAATAAAGAGCAGAAAAGCAAACAAAGAGAATACCAGGATTTGACGAGGTTCGGCCAATTGTGCCTACGTCCCCGGACACCACTACAAATATATTCCTCAAACAAAATACAAAGGAGAGAAAATCAACTAAGCCTTTAGAAGAGTCAAAAGGCTACAAAGTTTGGTGTGAAGTTTACTAAGGGGGAGGGTTCCTTTTATAGGTTAAGGACCCTTCCCAAATTCAACAAACTTCCGATGTGGGACTAAATTCCCAAAAACCAACAATTTGTTTATTGATTCCAACGAAGACATTTGAATCATCACTTGGATACATAAAATCTAACTTTATCAACATACCTTTGACAATCACTCTAATAAGCTCGGCTTCATTTCTGTTGCACAAGGAAATAGGAAATACATAAAATTTAATATAGTATATCATCTATTTTAAAAATTCTTGTTGGATTAGCAAAATTTAGAAATTTAATCCGTACAAAAAATGAGTTCCTTTAATGTATTATTCTCTTTATCAATGTTTTATTTTGTTGGACAAATGAATACTTGAATTTGCATGAATAAATCATTTATAGGAAATCTCTAACCTTCCAGCGAATTGAGATCTTGGTAGTCATATATATAAGATGGCCCATAATAAGAGGAGGACAAGAATAGCTACCTTTCAGCATCACAGTGCCAGCCAGATAAATTTGCAGCTTGAATGAGAGCATCCTTCCATTTTTGGATCTGCTGCTGGTTGTGGTTGGTGTGCTCGTGTTTTGAGAATGCTATCTCATAACTCCCTTCCTGCTTCCGTACATGTGATGGGTCTATCTTATAGAACACTGGAATAACAAGGTGCTCTTTGTGATCTTTGGAGCACTCAAGTATTTTGGTAAGCTCATTCAAGCACCATGTGGAAGATGCATAATTCTCTGAGAAGACGATCAAGAATAGAGTTGAATCTTCGATAGCTTTGACAAGTGATGGCCACACCTCATCTCCTTTCTCGAGTCTATAATCAATATATGTTTCGATTTTGTTTCTAAGAGAGCATCATGAAGATGGCTTGTGAAATTGTTTCGTGTGTCCTCACCTCTAAAGCTAATGAAAACATCATATTTCTTTGGAGATTGGGAAGATGCAGCAGAAGAAGTGGAAGAACTAACCATATCTCGGTTCAGCTGTGATCTCAGTAAGCTAAGAATTACTAGAGAAGAAGAGTAGTGGAATCAGTTCTTGGATAGTCTAGTGGTGATGTAATCCAAGTCAACTATTGAAGACAAAATGGAAAAGCTGAAAGCGAGAAGGGGAGAAAGAACGAACGAGGAAATTACCATGGAGATCAGCTTGGTCCAATGATCAAAAAAAAGAAAGACGAAATTAGTGCGGAGAAATTGAAGACTGTGGTCTGAAAGCGCGTCCTTAACGTTAAAAAAAAAAAGAAGATATCCACTAAGCACAAAACAAATTCATAGTTGTAGAAATCATATGCTTTTGGTCTTAACCCATTATCATGTGGTCTGAAAAAGCGTTTATAGCACCAAAGAGAAAATTGAAGGCGTGGCGTAGAAGTCAGGAAGAGTCAAAAGGGAAAAGCTGTTCACAATAAGAAATCGCGTTTCTTTTGACTTTACTAGGCTGTTCACACTACTTTTTAAAACTTTTTTGACCCCAATCACTATTAAGCAATATGACTTCACACACACATTCCAAGCTGCTTGTAAATAAATTGAAAGTAAACTATTAAGCAAGTTTTTCATTCTTGCATCAAACAACATAATTGTATACTTATTTGTTAAGTTTCTGAATTGACTGACATACTGATTTTCTCATCACAACGAAGTGAAGATTAAAGGATAGATTTTCCACAAACATAATTGTATGAGGGATCCATTATTTTCAGAAATGAAAAACATTTTCAAAAGAGGAGGGTTCGAGGATTTTAGATAAAAAATTTAGAGTTTATATAGGAGAAGAACCCTAGTCCTTGAGCCCCAAACCTACCCTGGACACTAGACCCTTCAATCGGGGACCTCACCCCTTGAAGATGTTTTTTCTATAATAGAACAAATTAAGTTTTCATACGTATCCACGACTTTGAAACACAGCCATGTATTGGTCGGAATTTTATTGGCAAAGAAATAACAAACAAAAAAATTATGAATTTTGCTTAGGTGGTTAGATTGACCAAAAAATTTAGAGTGCTTTTATTTTAAGAAAAATTTAGAGCAAAAAATTTAGTTTATTTTGAAAACCATTTTTAGGTTTTATTTTTTGAAAACCGTTTTTATTTTTATTTTTTTAAATGTATTTAATTTGTATTTTTATTTTTTTAATTATATATTTGTGTATTTACTTTATTTTTATTTTTAATATTTTTTGATTATATGAACCTTAAAATATTATTTATACATATTATAATTAATTTAAAATAATTATAAAAATATCGCACACTACAGTGCTAAAATTTTAATAAATATTTTTTAAAAATAAAAATAAGAAAAGTTAATCAAATATATTTGCATAGTCTTTTTGGTTTTTAGTATAAATAAAAATAGAAAAAAAATCATACCAAACAGGCTTTTAGATTTTTCTTCAAATTTTGTTCTATTGTCACCACAACTTTCTAATATACAAAATAAAAGTTAATGCATTAAATTTATTACATAATTATTCTAGTGAATTTACTTCTTTTTTTTCAAAATGTATGAATTTTTTTAATTTATTTTCGTAAATTTTAACATTTTTATTTTACTCTTTTATATATCATTTCATATTAAAAAATACTTTCACATTGACTTTGTTTAATAAATTTAATTACTTGATTTAATTAAAAATTAACTAATAACAAAATATTTACTTGATCTAATTTAATACATTATATTTTACTCAAAATTAGTAATAAAACTTTTTTTCAGTAAATCTCGGCTTAAGTAAAATGTAAAGTACCTGATTTGGTAAGCTTGTGGTTAATGTGAAAATGCTTTTAAAATAGAATAAATTTTGAAGAATTAAAATAAAAATATATATGTCTTGCACAAATTAAAACAATGATTCAACCTATTTAAAATTTTAAATAAAACTATAATATATGAATTAATTAATTTAAGAAGTAATGTCCTGTTTGAATATAAAACAATACATTGTATTTTGTAAAAATATAATATATATATATATATATATATATATATTAAAAATTAGATGAATAATTATTACGCAATATATGTTATAAAGGTATTGAACTTTTCAAAAGGCCCCATGTTCTACTTAACCGTTGCTCCACGACAAACTTTAGAATTTTTTTATTTATTTTTGAATTCTTCAACTGAGGACAAAATCATAGAAAAGCAATTCAAAATTAATATTACATTATACATTAAATATATTTGTTCAAAATTTATTAAGCTAGTTGGATGCTTTTATAATTACTATATTAAGAGATTTAAATAATTTTGAAAATGTTTTAAAATTTTCACGAGACATCATTTTAATTATAATATTTTTACATGTATACAAAATCGTAAAATTCTAACAATCAAAAATAAATTATAAAATGAGATGTAAAAACAAATAAAATAATATAATGAACTATTATTATATTTTTCAAATTTCAGGATTAATATTTAAAAAGCTATTTTCTTAAATATATCATAATAATATAAAAAGTACATTTTTAAAATCACAGAAATTTTTCTCAGATTTAATTTTAATTGATGTACAAGTGGTAATTTTATTGTACAAAAAATTAAGTCTTTAATTTAATAAAAAGATAAATTAATTAATTAAGATTCATATAAACAAGTATAAACACTATGCTATTACAATATTAAATAAATGGATTATTGTGTGTGAAAAAATATTAAAAAAATCTTAATAATTACTAAAAAACACAGTTAAAAAATCATTTTTTTCTTTGTATTTCTTGCGTGCCCTTTTTACATGAATAGTAAGAATGTGATTGATCATAATTAAAATTTTCAAATTTGAGTTAAATTGCATTTGGTTACATATTTTTTAATCTCTTTTTAGTATCTCAAATATATTTTAACATAATAATTAGTGGTGTTTGGACAAATAGGTATTTAATTTTTTTTAATTCATTAGCTCAAGAACTCATGAAAGTTTATCATGGAGTAATCCAATAAAATATGACAGGAACTAAAATATCATTACCAATGTGAATATAATTTTATTTACAAAATAAATGTTGATATAAATTGGCATTGAAGTAATCAAATAAAAAAAATCTACTAAACATTTGATCAAGAACTATTTTTCTTGTATATAATTAAAAAAAGAAAAATCCTCCGTCCAAGAAGAACAAGGAAAAAAAAAGTGTATCTTTCTGGCATTTACGATGATGTTCCAACAAATTTGCTCCCGCGTGTCACCCCCTGCGAAATATCAAGCGAACCTGAGTAGTTTTATCACAGCCTGCGTCTCGTGGCAACCACCAATCACCCTCGATCTTCCAAATCTGAAAATCTCAAAGAGGCAAAATCTCTATTGGTTACTGAAGATCTCTGAACTTAGCGATTTCTGCTACCTTATAAAGGTTAGAACCCTTACTTTATGCTTCTCTATGTTCCACAGTTCCAGTAACTTCTGACGTAGGCGGATATGGTTTTTATTTGGAAAAAATCACAAGATTTAGGGTATCTTCTGTCTTTCGATAAATAATTTGCACGAGCGGTTTAGTTCTTCACTTTAATCGGTTTCTAATTCTACTGTAAAACATATTGGGTGGGGTCTTAGGATTCAAGATTTTGTAGTTTAAGAATTGAAATTTTGAGATTTAATTTTTAGATTTCAGATTTGGAATATGGGGTTAAAGATTATGGATTTGAAATTTTAGTTTTGGAGATTGTTTGAACTAAGGTTTAAGATTTTAAAATTTTGATATTTATAATTTAAAATTTTCACATATAAAATTAGGCATTTATAATTTAAAATTTAAAGGGTAAAATTTAGTGTATGGATTGTTTAAAGTTTTAATAGAGTGTAGTGTTTAAAATTGTACGTTTAAAGTTCAGAGTTTTATAAATAATATTTTTCTTTTTGTGTTTAATATATGAATTGAAGCTGAGTTGGATGCTACTGGTTGAATGACATATTGATACTTTGAGATGGCGTTCACTTGAGTCTTTTTTTTTTTGTTGATGAAGTTAAATTTTAGTTTCTTAAGTTTAAAGTAAAATTTAATTTAATATCTAAAACTTTTTTAGTTATTTTTTTTAGTTTCTAAAACTAATTATGTCAAAAAATTAATAAAAAAAATACTTATTTGAATACACGGTATTTAACTTGTTAATGAGTTTATTCAAATAGTTAATTGAGTTAAAAAATTTATTGACATCCTAAAAAATGATGATATTTAACCCTTTCACTTAATTAACTCAGTCACAATCCATCATTAAAAGTGAAATAGTCAAATTTCATCATTTTGTCCTTATTAAAAAAAATTAGTTAAATTAACTATTTAAAGAAATATTTCAATAAGTTTGTGTGTTTAATTTAATATTTTTTGTTAATTTGTATTTATAAAGTTACTTTTAAGAATTAAAAGATATATTTATAAAATATATGTATTACCAAAAATCTTGAGAGAGTAGAAAAGGAATGAGATATGGATTTAAAATTTTATTATTTGGTTGAATAGATTTGATAGCATTTTATGGAATGCTCTATTCTTCAAATAAGGGAAAACCCATTCCCTCACAAAAGTTAGAAAATCTTGTATTCCATTCAAGTTTTTCTTTTATAATGCTCTTGCAAGTTGTATTTTTTATATTTCATTGTTGCACTTGGTTTAAATTTTTTATTTTTTATTTTGTTATAAAGAACTTATGTTATAGTAATTTTTTATTAAAGTACTTTTATTGTTCTTAAAGTTTGGGCCAAATTTCAATTTTGTCTCAAAAATTTTATTTGGTCTAATTTTACTATATGTTACTTTAAATAAAAATTTCAATATTTTCTTAATCTATGACTATCAACATAGTAATGAAAATTGTATGCATGTATGTGGCCTACATGGCAAGCTTTTTTAGCTTACGTGACGCATGGTCATCGATTCTTCTTTAATTTTTCTTTGTCTTATATTTTCTCTTTCTCTCTCTTGTTTCCTCCAACTATAGAGAAGTTGCAGAAAAATAATGGCCATGGGGGATTATGGAGAAATTTGGGCATGAAAGGTCTTGGGTAAAGGGCTGTTGAATATCAGATAGTTACAGAGAGTGAGAAATAACAGAATGCTTTGTAAACCTTTTTTTCATATATGCTGTGAGAGATACATCTTGATATATATAGAGTACAGAAGACACTTAACCTAATTGACAACGTAACAGATACTTGAAACTAACTATCCTACGTGTCATAACAACCGAACCAGACTATATGAAGATACACGTAAAACTATACGTAAAACTATACATGAAGCTTCTAGATCTTATGCCTTTATATCTCTAACATCCCCCCTCAAACTCAAGGAGGGTGCACACACGACATTGAGTTTGTTCCTGAAGGTTGCATGTTTATCTCTTGATAATGCCTTTGTAAAACCATCTGCAACTTGATCGTCTGACATAACATGACGTATGATAATCTCTTTGTTAATTGCTTTGTCTCGAACAAAATGCAAGTCAAGCTCAATATGCTTTGTTCGTTGGTGCAAAATAGGATTGGCTGTCATTCGAACTGTAGACAGATTATCACAAAATAATATGGGAATAGGAGATGGTTTCGACTTTAACTCACTTAGCAGAGACTGAATCCACATGATCTCAGCTACTAAATTTGCTAAGCTTCGGTATTCTGACTCTGTACTGGATCGTGACACAACTGGTTGTTTCTTGGAGCTCCAAGATATAAGATTTTAACCAAGATATACACAGGAACCAGAAATAGATCTTCTGTCTATTGGGTCTGCAGCCCAGTCAGAGTCACAATATCCATATAGGCTGGAATCTGTCTCATTGCATTTACTAAATAAAAGTCCACAATTTATTGTGCCTTTCAAATAACGTAGGATTCGTTTCACGGCCTTCCAATGATCTTCTTGTGGATCATGCATATGCTGGCACATTTTGTTTACACAGTAAGATAAATCTGGTCTAGTTATCGTGAGATATTGTAATGCACCTGTGATAGCTCGATAGAGTTGAGGATCTTGACAGGCTTGCCCTATTTGTGAAAACTTCTGACCTGCTTGCATAGGAGTGTTGATAGGTTTGGCATGCTGCATATTGGATTTCTTGAGCAGATCATTTATGTATTTACTCTGGGTTAAGAGTAGCTGATTATTTGGAAGATTATGAACTTCTATTCCCAAAAAAAAAAAATTCAGCTTGCCTAAGTCCTTTAATGGAAACACGTGATTTAACTGAGATATCAAACTGGACAGTTCATTAGAGCAGCTCCCTGTTATCAAGATATCATCTACGTAAACTAGAAGATAGATTGTGGATGTTGAAGATACCTTAATGAATAGTGATTGATCACATTTGCTTGTGCTAAATCCTAACGCCAGAAGCACCGAATGTAGTTTTTGAAACCAAGCTCGTGGAGCTTGTTTCAAGCCATAGAGAGATTTGTTAAGTTTGCATACAAGCGAGGAATTGAAATGCTGAAACCCGAAAGGTTGGTGCATATACACTTCTTCATCTATAACACCATTAAGAAAGGCGTTATTCACATCTATTTGCCTGATATTCCACCCCTGAGAAACAGCTAAAGACAAAACAATCCGGATGGTCGTAGGCTTTATGACGGGGCTAAAAACTTCACCATAATCAAAGCCTTCTCTTTGCTGGAACCCTTTGGCTACCAACCGTGCTTTGTATCTGTTTACTGAACCATCTGCATTTCGTTTGATACGAAATATCCACTTACACCCGATTGCTTTACGTGCAGTTGGTAGAGCTACTAAAGTCCAAGTGTTATTTTTCTGTAAAGCTTCGAATTCCTCCTTCATAGCTGCATACCACTGAGGACTTTGAATTGCTTCTTCTGCTGAGCTAGGTTCTGTTTCTGTAAGGAAAATTCGAGGTTTAAAAATTCTAACTTTGCCACGTGTAATCATAGAATGACTGGGAAGAGTGCGAAGATGACTTTGTGGCTGAGGATGAGTAGGAGATGGTTGAACCGCATTTTGATGTAAATCATCATTTGAATGTGCAGATGGAATTGAATTTTCTGCTAGATCAGGACTGTCATATGGAGAAGAATTTTCAAATAAGTGTTCTGTTTGTCTATTAGTAGTAGGATTGTAGTGCACTTTGTGATTAAGTAGAGATGGAAGTAAATGTGTTAATGAAGAGGGACTGCAACTTTCTTGCTGAGTTTTCGAATTTCCAGATGCAAGACTTTTGAATGGAAAACTCTCTTCATCAAACTTAACATGTCTGGATATATAGATTCTTCCTGAAGGATAGAGACATTTGAATCCTTTGTGTTTTGTACTATATCCAAGAAATATACACTCAGCTGATCTAAAATTCAGTTTATGTCTGTTATAAGGTCTCAACAGGGGAAAGCATGAGCAGCCAAACACTTTTAGATGAGAATATACTGGTTCTTTGTTGTAGAGTTTCTCAAATGGACTGATATGATTTAAAACTTCCGTTGGCAGTCTATTAATTATATATACTGCTGTTTCAAAAGCATGATCCCAATATTTCATAGGTGAAGAAGAAGCTGCCATAAGAGCTAATCCACACTCGGTAATGTGTCTGTGTTTCCTCTCAACCAGCCCATTCTGTTCATGTGTGTGTGGACAAGAAATTCTATGCAAGATTCCATGCTGTTGTAAAAAAGAAGATAAAGGTCGAAATTCTCCTCCCCAGTCACTTTGCAGCATTTTTATTTTCCTGTCAAATTGAAGTTCTACTTCAGTCTTGAACTGCTGGAAGATTGACAAAGCTTGTGATTTTGTGGCTATCAGATAAATCCAGGTATATCGTGAAAATGCATCTACAAAACTCAGATAATACTTGTGACCATTAGATGAATTAATTGGTGCTGGCCCCCATATGTCAGAATGGATTAACTCAAGGGGGTAAGAAAACTGTGTAGTTGAAGATTGGAATGGTAGTTGATGCATCTTTCCTAAACAACATGATTTACAAAATTCAGAAACATCTTTATTGAATGATGAGAGGTTACAGGCTTTCATAACTCTGTTTAACACTTGACTAGAACAATGTGCAAGTCTGTTATGCCACAATGTATACAGCTTGTCTTTTCGTTTTTTTGAAGCAAAGTTACTTGGTTGATCCGAAGAGAACTTTGAACTAGTTAGATTGGTGTTGACTATGGAGGAAATGTGAACTGCATCATTACTAGATAGCTCGCCTGACTGACTCTGGTTCTTTAAGTGTTGTAATTGGAATTCACTGAATCTATAAAGTCCATCAATGAGTTTCCCGTGCAGCAAAATTCTGTTGTTGTTTCTCTGCTTTACATAAACTTCAAAGGGGTGAAATTCAAAGTAGACATTGTTGTCCAAAGAAAATTGTGACACGCTTAGCAAGTTCTTTTTCATTGCAGGCACATGTAGCAAATTGTTTAGTTTAAGTATTGAGGAATTGAATGGTGATTTAACTACAGATTCACCAATATGGGATATAGAAAAACCTGCTCCATCTCCAACATGTACTTGATTAGCTCCTTGATAAGTGTATTGTCGCATGAGATTCTGTGAATGTGGGGTTACGTGATTCGTTGCTCCTGAGTCTAGGTACCAATCTGGGTCTCCAACGAGTTCAGGTGTAGCAAATTCAGTAGTAGGAAACTGAGTGAAGTTGTTCTGCATTCTGTAAACATTAGTACTGATATTTCCAAGGTTGTTGGAAGAAAAATTTTGATCAAACCTATGGAAACAATTAACTGCAGAATGTCCAGGTTTTGAGCAAACTTGACAAATCAGGAAGCTGCGTCCTCTACCTCGATTAAATCCGTTAAATCCATACCTTCCTCTGTTGTACCTTCCTCCACGGAAACCTCTGCCTGAATATTGACCTCTGAATACTGAATCATTGTATCTATTGATTTGATTTCCTCTATTAAAATTCTGAGTACCATAATTTGCTGATGTTCTGTGTACTTGTGCAGCATTTACACATGAGTTAGCTGAATCTATAGATGTGACATTATTTAATTGCTTAATGTTCTTTTCTATTCTTGCTTCCTAAGCCAGTAGAAGCGATTCAACCTCATTGACTGTGTATGTCTCTTTTCTAGTCACTATAGATGTTATCAATGCATCATATTCTTCCGAGAGTCCTCCAAATATGTATTCTATATGATCAATGTCTGAAACCGGACTACCAATCGCAATCAAAGAATCAACCAAGCTTTTGATCTTTAATAAAAATTCAGTCATGGATGAGTCATTTTTCTTGATAGAGCGAAGTATAGTTTTCAGTTGATTACCTTTTGCAAGAGTCTGAGATTGAAAAAATGTGGTAATTCTTGACCAGATCTGAGAGCTATTTTCACATCCAACTACTCGCGTAAGCATGTTAGTGCTCATCGATGATAGCATCCATGACATTATAAGCTGATCTTGTAATTCATACTCTATATGTTCTTGATTCTCTATTCTTCTTTCTTCGTCTTCTGTTGTGAGGTACTTTGGTGGAGCGTTGCCATGAGTGTACTTCATCAACCTTAATCCTTTGAGTGCAGCCACGATCTGTTGTCGCCATAACAGAAAATTGCAGTCATTGAGTTTTACAGATATTGTGCTGTTGAACGTCGTCAGTTTTCCTCTCTGGCCTTGAACCAGAGAAGAAGATGGATCAATATCATTTACAAAATCCATGGAGGTTTTACGGCTCTGATACCATGTTGAATATCAGATAGTTACAAAGAGTGAGAAATAACAGAATGCTTTATAAACCTTTTTTTCATATATGCTGTGAGAGATACATCTTGATATATATAGAGTACAGAAGACACTTAACCTAATTGACAACGTAACAGATACTTGAAACTAACTATCCTACGTGTCATAACAACCGAACCAGACTATATGAAGATACACGTAAAACTATACGTAAAACTATACATGAAGCTTCTAGATCTTATGCCTTTATATCTCTAACAAGGGCTAGCTGCTCGAAGTTCTAATCTTTTGCATCTCTTTTTTTGGACTGTTTCTATTTTTGTTTTGCTGCATTTGACTATAAAATTAATCTCTTATCATTCTAATGAGATTAGATACAACCACATATAAAAGGACTGACGATAATATCTTTAGAACTCACCGACATATTGGCCTGCATAATAGGCCATATTGTTGAATTTTACCTCTAGATTTTATTTAATACTATCAAAATAAATTGTAATCCATGAATTAGTCCCTTTAGTCCATCCATTAGACGAGTTGGGCTTCTAAGGTTAATCCCGTTTATAAACATGACTAATTGGGTTGACTCATTTAACTTGAGGACTAAAACAAGTTAATGTATGCCAACCTACAAAAAGTTGACAAAAAAGAAAAATGCCCATTCAATTAAAAAAAATTAACTTTTTATTCACTTTGATTTTACACTTTATTACATTATTTTGTTAATATATACATACAGCACTGTATCTATAATTTTTTATGAAAATTTTACATTTGTTTAGTTTAAAAATATTTTTTATCTAAATTTTTTAAAAATAAATTAAAAATAGACCATAGACAAGCCAGTCCATTTTTGCCCATTTAATATAATGGCTCGTGAACCGACCCATTTAATCCATAAGCTACTTTGGATAGAAATAAACATAATTTTTAAAGTTTATTTTTTAAATGAATAAGTCTGTCTGTTTAACATGTTAATTTTACTCTTAATCAAACCCCTCCGTGCATTACAAATTTTGCATCACAAATGAAGAATAATTCTCTTCCTTGACATATAAGACAATGACAGGTGCAGTTAAATTCTATATTAATGATAACTGCAATATGGATAGACTTGTCTGATGAGTAAAATTAGATATTAAACCTTATTCCACAAATAACACTCAGTTGCAGGATGGCAACCTCATCTTAGAGATTGCTATTTTCATCTTATTATATGAGAAATCTGTTTGGCTGTTGATAATACATAGAAAAAAAAAATCTGAATTCCAAATTATTACATTGTTAATTTGTGAATTTATTAAATGCTTCAATAATTGAACATAAAGGCTTGCCCCTCGTAAGGGATAATTGAAGTGATGGTGGTTAACTTATTTTTCTGAAGAAGCCGTGGCTATTTTTTCACCATTCTCTATCTATTATTAGCAAAGCCTTTCCCAGCAACTCCTGTAAATGGATTTCTCATAACTTATCTACACCACAAAACCCAGAAACCCAATATCACAAATTGCAATTTCAACTTGGCATGAGTATTAAGTAAGAAGTATAGAAAGCAAAATTATAGACAAGCTGAGAAAAAGTAAACTATTAATAGGAAGCTACCACTCATTATTGATGCAAATTAAGTCAACTATTCCAGAAGGCCACCAAGAAGCTTGGCACATTGTAATTGTGAAGACAATAGAAAAGAGAAAAGAAATTAAGAATAAAATGGTTGGTGTAGATTATGCTGACATAGATTTATATCAAATAAACAAACTCTGCTTCTTTGAAGAGAGAACACAAAAGGATGAAGAAAAAGAATTATTCTCTATTTGAGTATACTGCAAAGTACATAGAACAAAGTCAGCAGCATAGGTAATTAAATCCCACTTTTGTGCCAAGAAAATGCATTATTGACAAAGAGTCCTACAAGGAAGACGGGCCCAGTTTCAACTGCCATGACAGAAAAGCAGAGAAACATAAGCTATGGCAGGATCAAAACGAGCAAAAACATGTTTCTTAACCTTATCCAAGATGGATGCTACAATGGCCGGCGCATGTAAATAAATACGCTGTCAGTTATCTTCTTCTTTTTTTCCCTTTTATTTCTGTATTTTTATCAATAAGATTTTGTTAGATTCACCAAAAACATTATAGAAGCAAGTAAACCTAAACTAATGAAGAGACTGATCAAAAACCCAAAAAAAAAAAATCAGCAATTAAGCTGTATTTGTGAATGCATAACCCTACTTGTAAGTAACAAAACAACCATGACATGAGTAAGAGACACTGTGATAAGTTATTAACAAGGCATTAATCCTTCATGAAAAAAATTACAAACAAGCTAAGGAGGAGGAGGTATTAAGAGGATTTAAAAGATATAGAAAGAAAAATTATAGACAAATTAAAGAAGCCAAAGGACGACCTTCTCTTAAACTATAATGTGAATAAAATGTCTGCATTCTCATATGAAAGCAATAAACCATGCATAACATCGGATATGGATAGCAGAGGATGCTGTGCTTTCAAACACAGCATTTGTGCTGCGTTTTAACTTTTTTTTTTTCTAAATTTATTTTAAAGTTTAATTTAATTAGTTAAATAACTTTGATATTTAAAAAAATTATAAAAAAAATTAAAATTTAAAAGAAATTAAACTTTAAATTTTTTTTTATG
Source organism: Gleditsia sinensis (assembly GCA_037074535.1). Lineage (NCBI taxonomy): Eukaryota > Viridiplantae > Streptophyta > Magnoliopsida > Fabales > Fabaceae > Gleditsia > Gleditsia sinensis. The sequence goes on along the minus strand of CM073468.1, from coordinate 6,893,235 downwards.
TTTCAAATAATTTATTTTTAATAACAATTGATTTATTTTAATTTAATAAAATAACCAAAATCTTTTAAAATTTTAAAGTGAAAAAGGAGATATTTATTTTGATATTTGAAAATTATATATTTAATTTAATTTTTTAAAATTTTAATTTTTTTAAAGTTCAATTTTTTAAACATATTATTTAAAAATTTATTTTCTTTTTTTTTTAAAATAATTTTATGTTAATTTTGTAAATAAAAATTTAACCAATTTATTTAACTACTCAAAAAATTTTAATTTATAAGATATATGAAAATATGTTAAATATAATTTTTTATTGCATTTTGAATTTTTTTTATTATATTTAATTTATTTTAATAATAATGAGTTTATTTCAATTTAATTAAATCATTAAAATCTTATAAAATTTAAAAGTAAAAGAGTCAATTGTTAATTTGATATTCAATTTTTTTTAATTTAATTTTATAAAATTTAACTTTTTTGGGCATATTACTAAAAAAAAGTTAATTTTTTTTTATAATTATTCTTATGTCAACTCTATTAATAGATGCTTAATAAATTTGTTTAACTAATAAAAATAAAAATTTAATTAAATAAATTATACAAATTCTTAATTATAAAAAATAAAAAAATTTGTTAAATATTTATTAATATAATAAATCTGAAAATATATTTTAAAATAAATTAATCTTTAAAAGATTAAATTGATAAATTAAAATTTTAAAAAATTAAATTAAAAAAATATATAAAAAATTTATTGTTATTAAAATAAATTAAAAATAAATTTAAAAAAAAAAATAAGAGCCAAAACGCAATTCTGCAGAGGATCCATATCCCATAACATCTCAGTTGATATGAATCAGCTAATCGTAGAGCTGGAGCAGCTGCATCTTTCCGTGATTCACCGCCAAGTTTGTCCACAAAGCACTAGCAAGTCAGAAGGCGACAGAGAGTCCTGCAACAAAGAGAGTCAATTAGGCAAGCAATCAAATTACCTCTTTCCTTAATATTCATTCTGTCTATATTTTCTAGTGATTGCTATTTACAGAAAGCAAGCAGATGTAAGAGCGTTGCATATAAGAAAAAAGAGAAATTTGTACCTTGAAAGACTCTGTGTAAATAAATAAATAAATAAATAAAAGAAATTTGTTGTGCTCCTTTCAGTCTTTTTTTTTTTTCAACCAAGTTTTAATTTGTTGTGCTCAAGTAGCCCTCCGCTGGAGCACCTGCTGGTTGTGGTTGGTGTGCTCATGATTTGGGAATGCTATCTGAAAAGTCCCAATCTGCTTCAGTACATGTTATGAGTCTATGTTATAGAACAATGGAATGATAAAGTGACCCATATCTTTGGAGCACTCAACTATTTTGGTAAGCTCATTCAAACACCATGTGGAAGATGCATAATTTCCTGAGAAGAGGACAAGGAATAAAGCCGAATGTTCAATGGGTTTGACAAGCGCAGGCCAGATAACTCGTCTCCTTTGTCAAGTCTATAATCAATGTATATATGGATTTTGTTTCTGAGGAGAGCTCCGGGGAAGATGGCTTGTAAAAATGGCTTGTGAATAGTTGTGATCAATTTAAATTCCGTCTCAGAGTAAAAACAGAAAACCATCTAGCCTGGAAGGGGTTGGAAGATCAATTTACCTCAATATCTTGCACAGAGGGAGTAATTCTTGGTTATCAAAGCTTGGAACTCCAATTCCAACTCCGTTGGTTAAGGCACATCATAGGTTGATGATATGTTTCAAGCCCTGTGTTCCATTCTTCTAGGATGCAGACGGAAGGAGTGGAAACATTAAAAAATAGTTAGAATTTAATTTTTAAAAAAACAAGTAAGCCATTCAAACCCGATTTACAATGTCTATCTAGTGTTTTGAAAGAAAACTGGATTGCGAAATAGTGCATTGATCAAGGCAGTATATAATGTCAATGTTAGGTAATAAATGATTACGAGTAGAAAAAAGAGAAAAGTAGTGAGCAAATTTGTATACTTGTCTTCACTGAAATTTGAAATTGGTGGAAAAGCAGTTAATAGCAGAGCGAATTTTGATTCTTCTGGGAGGCAAGTTGAAAGGATATAAAAGCAAGAGAGAACATATTAGTTTAATTACCTTGTCAAAGTAAGTTACCTAACAGACAATAGCTGCTTCATTTGCATCTAGTAGATCCTAACAAATTTGAATAACTATAAACACAATAACAACCCTTGCACCTTAATCCTGGATATTTTCTTGATTCACCAACAAGTTTGGCCAAAAGCATTAGCAACAAAAGCCTTTGCTGCAAAAGCCAAGTCATGAAAGAGTCCTGTAGGTTAGAAAGTCCCTTAAGCCATTTGAAACTTATTTGTAAAATATTTGAGAATAAAATATATTAAAAACTCAATTTGTATATGGGTAAGAAAACATTAAAATATTTTAAAAATTAATGTATATCATATAAATAAACTTTTAATAAATTATCCAAACATCTATTTCTAGCCTAGAACATTGGAGGTTAAAATAGAAGTTATATTATAAACAGAGATGAGGTCTAAAATTACTATAAGTTGCGCTGACAAGTGAAAGGTAAAAGGCAAACTTCAGCAGAAGTTCGGTTTGTTCTTAAGGTATTTGATTCTGCGGGCCAAGAAAGTAAGCTAATGGGAGTTGTAGTGGCGAGGCTCTGAGCCACAAAACATGTAGAACTAGTCCCTTGTTGATATATAGAATAAATGAACAGCTTGCAGATATAGTCTGAGAGCCTAAAAAGCATCATATTTGACAGTATTTACACTTTAAATATCTTCATAATTTCACAAAAATTAGATATTTGATCTCTTTAATTATTTTTGTTAACAAAATTGTTATATAACTTGGTTAACAGTCACCACTGAGTTTTGGCACAAGTCAATGCCATTTTACTTACATTCCTTCATTCTTGAGATGCTATGTGCTTATAACCCAGAAAACTATTATTCTGAATAGGACTTAATAGTACAAAACATGTAAAACCAGTTGTTGTTGACTAATAACAAACTCTACTGCTGCGAGAGAGGTATGAAGATTATTACAGACAAGCTGAGAAAATGTAATAAGTGAAAGGACAAACTTCTTAATTAATAGCAAGCAAATATAAACGTATATGAAATACACAAATTTATTCATGCAGATTGAGTCAACTATTCTAAAATTCTGCGTAGATATAAATTCTTGATAATTTCTTAAGTTGAACCCGACTGCTAAAGATTAAAAGACCAACACATAAAAGTATTAGCTGTTTGCATTTTAGGCATCCTTTATAAAAAAAAAAAAATTAGTTCAATGTAAATATGTGAATACAACAACTACTCTTACACCTCAATCTTGGAGCCGAAAGATACAAAAGTCATCGGACCAAAAAGAAAAGAATCTGTTGCAAAATCTAAGCGACGCAACACAGAGCTAGTCCTGCAAGAAAATGAGTCACTTTAGCCATTGGTATAATATATCATTTGATAGTCAAAATATTCTTTCAAGGCAAAAAGATAGAGGGAGAGGGAGGACGGCTAGTGATAGGGAAAGGAAAGTTAATTAAAAATTACAAGAAGTATGAGAAGTAGGAAAATCTTTAAAAGAGATCAAGCGTAAGAATCTGGAACAAAATACACTAACGGAGTATTAATGTAAATAGGTTTATTTTGTAAGGGTATTTTAGTCAAAGTTTATGTGTAAGGGTATTTTAGTCTTTAGTCTTTTTCTTTTATTTTTCATTTCCCTTATATTGCTCTTCCTTTCCTAAAAATATGATTATTGTATTTGCTTTCTCCCCTTTGTAATAAACCCTAGCCTCCTTCTTCTTCTTCATCTCCATTCTCTTCTTTGCACAATTTTGTATTTGTTCTTTGTATTGTTTACATGGTATCAGAGCATGGTTTGTAGAAGGTAGTTTAAATTCATCCACAGCTTTCTCACTGTTTAAGAGCCTCGTTGCAGCGCTTCAAATCGGTATTATTCTTCTCTGATCTTGATAACCTCTGGATTCTCTGTTCAAATTGCAACTTTTGGGATTATCTGATAGTTTGGAGTATTTGGAAGTTTGGGCGTTTTTTTTTTTTGCAATGGCTGGTAATAGAGATGATTCACTTCAATCCATTAGTGTGAGATTAGATGGAAAAAATTACTCATATTGGAGTTATGTAATGAAGAATTTTCTGAAAGGGAAAAAGATGTGGGGTTATGTTTCTGGAACTGTGAATAAACCTATAGATGACAAAGAGACAGATTATGCCATGAAGTTAGAAAATTGGGATGTAGACAATTCAAAGATTATCACTTGGATAAATAATTCTATTGAACACTCAATAGATACCCAATTGGCAAAGTATGAAATAGCTAAAGAGGTTTGGCAACACTTAGCAAGACTGTATATTCAGTCTAATTTTGTAAAAAAATACCAGTTAGAATCTGATATTCGAGCACTTGAGCAGAAAGATATGAGCATTCAAGAGTTCTATGCAGCAATGACAGATCTTTGGGATCAATTGGCTCTTACAGAATCCGCAGAGCTGCGTGCTTGTGCACCATATATTGCTCGCAGAGAAGAACAACGATTGGTTCAGTTCTTGATGGCTCTTCGTGATGATTTTGAGGGGATTCGTGGTTCTATTCTGCATCGTAGCCCTCTCCCTTCAGTAGATTCAGTGGTCAGTGAGCTTTTGGCTGATGAGGTACGTCTTAAGTCCCAAGCTGGAAAAGAAATTCTCCCAGCACACAGCTTGTCTGTTTTGGCAGTTCATTCTCGAGCCCCTGCCTATTATGAGAATAAATCTTACACAAAGGTTGGAATTGATGACTGCAGCTTCTGCAAGCAAAAGGGCCACTGGAAGGCTCAGTGTCCTAAGCTGTTAAATAGAGCACCGCAACAACACCAACAGAGACCTCACTTCAGACCTCCTCATTTTAGCAATCAATTTCAACCACGACCATATCGTCCTCCACAGTTTAACACTACAGCAGTTGTTCCTCCATCTGATTTTGGAGCCTCATCCACCAATTTCGCACTTGCAGCTCTTTCTGAACAACTTCAAAAGCTTCTTGTTGCTCAGCCCCATGCTATGTCTGCCTCTTCTGCGATAGGTCAGCCACCCCCTACTTCTTCAGGTATATCTTCTTCCATATGGGTCTTGGATTCTGGAGCATCTCACCACATGTCCCCCGATTCAAAACTATTTGTTTCTCTGTGTCCTACATCATCTGTATCTGTCATGACTGCTGATGGTATGCATATGCCATTAGCAGGAGTAGGTTTAGTTTTCACTTCTTATTTGTCTCTACTAATGTTTATCATATTCCTAATCTTACAATAAATCTTGTATCTGTTAGCCAATTGTGTGATTCTGGTTACTCAGTATATTTTTCTCCTACCTCTTGTCATGTGCAGGATCATCAGTCTCACAACCTGATTGGGACAGGCCGTAGGCAGGGGGGATTATATGTTTTGGACGAGCTGAGAATACCAGTAGTTGTAGCTCCTAGTGTTGACTTGTCTTCTTTTCGTTTGTGTCCTTCGTCTTCTGACTTTTATTTATGGCATTCTCGTCTTGGTCATGTTTCATCTTCCCGTTTAAGATTCTTAGCTTCTACAGGAACTCTAGGAAATTTGCAAGCTCATGATATTTTAAATTATAGTGGTTGTAAACTTGCAAAATTTTCTGCTTTGCCTTTTAATTGAAGTACTTCTTACTCTTGTTCACCTTTTGATTTAGTTCATTCTGATATGTGGGGACCTTCCCCCATTGCTACAAAGGGAGGGTCTCGATATTATGTCTCTTTCATTGATGATCACACTCGATTTTGTTGGATTTACTTTATGAAACGTTGTTTTGAATTTTTTGACATTTATAACAAATTTCGAACTCTTGTAAGAACACAACATTCAGCTGTTATAAAGTGTTTTAGATGTGATCAGGGTGGTGAATATACTTCTAATAAATTTTGTGATTTACTTGCCTTAGATGGAACTGCTTATCAAACTTCTTGTACAGATACTCCTGAGCAAAATGGTGTTGCTGAAAGAAAACATAGACACATTGTTGAAACAACTCGTTCTCTTTTGCTATCATTTTCTGTTCCTAGTGAGTTTTGAGGAGAAGCAGTTCTTACTGCGGTCAACTTAATCAATAAGATTCCTTCTTCCATCACTTCAGGTTTGTCACCTTTTGAAAAACCATATGGAAATGCTCCTGACTATACTTCCTTGAGAGTTTTTGGCTCTACTTATTTTGTTCTTCTTCCTAGTGTAGAGCGTACAAAATTGTCACCTCGTTCTGCCATGTGTGTGTTCCTTGGATATGGTGAGAGTAAAAAAAGATATCATTGTTTTGATCCAAGTTTACAAAAGCTATATGTATCTCGTCATGTTTTATTTCTTGAGCATATACCCTTCTTCTCTATTCCTACTACTTCTCACAACTTGACTACATCTGATCTCATTTTTATTGATCCTTTCTCTGACCATACAAAAAATGTTTCTCCCCAAGTTCCTCTCATTACAGGTTCTGACCCCTCATTCACTCCCATAGTTCCTTTTCCTCTTCATTATTCTCGCAGGGTTCGCACTATTAGTTCTGGAGATACTGGTACCTCTCAATCTGACATTTCTAGTAGTAGTCCTCTTCCTGCAGCTACCCAAGCTCCTATTAAGACTGTGGATCCTCTTCCTCGCTATCCTCAGCGCATGCGTAAGTCTACTCACCTACCAGATTTTTCTTATTCTTGTTATTCCACATCTTTTACTTCTTTTTTAGCATGTATTCATCATCTCTCTGAACCCTTATCCTATAAAGAGGCAGCTCTTGACCCCATTTGGCAGAAAGTTATGGATGAAGAACTTTATGCTCTATACAAGACAGATACTTGGGATTTGGTACCTTTATCGCCTGGTAAAAGTCCAATTGATTCTCGTTGGATTTATAAAATCAAGACAAAGTCTGATGGGTCTGTTGAGCGTTACAAAGCTAGATTGGTTGCTAAAGGGTTTTCTCAGCAGTATGGTATGGATTATGAGGAAATTTTTGCTCCTGTTGCAAAGATGACTACTGTTCGTACTCTTATTGCAGTTGCATCTGTTCGTCAGTGGCCTATATCTCAAATGGATGTTAAAAATGCCTTCTTGAATGGTGATTTGCATGAAGAAGTCTACATGGTTCCCCCTCCAAGTGTATCTCATAATCATGGAGACATTTGCAAATTTAAGAAAGTTTTGTATGGTCTCAAACAGGCACCACGTGCATGGTTTGAGAAGTTCTCTGCTGTTATCACCCCTCTTGGGTTTTCTTCCAGTAATCATGACTCGACTCTCTTTGTGAAATGTACCACTACAGGTCGTATTTTTCTTTCTTTATATGTTGATAATATGATTATTACTGGTAATGATCTTGATGGAATTGCATTGTTAAAGTCAAAATTAGCTCATCAGTTTGAAATGAATGATTTGGGTTCTCTACGATACTTTCTGGGTATTGAAGTTATTTTTTCTCCAAAAGGTTATCTTCTCTCTCAGTCTAAGTACACTGCTAAAATTTTTGAGCGTGCTCGTCTTACTGATACTCGAATCGTCGATACTCCTTCTGAGGTTAATGTTCACTATTCTTCTTCTGATGTTACTCCTTTGCAAGATCCTACTTTGTATCGAACAATTGTTGGTAGTTTGGTATACCTCACTATTACTCGACCCGACATTGCATATGCTGTTCATATTGTTAGTCAGTTTGTTGCTGCTCCTACTATGGTTCATTGGACAGCTGTTCTTCGTATTTTGCAGTATCTTCGAGGTACTATCTTTCAAAGTCTCTTACTCTCATCCATCTCTTCCTTGGAGTTGCGTGCATACTCTGATGCTGATCATGGTCGTGATCCCACAGATCGCAAGTCTGTTATTGGTTTCTGTGTCTTTTTAAGCGATTCTCTTATTTCTTGGAAGAGCAAAAAATAATCTGTTGTTTCTCAATCTTCTACTGAAGCAGAGTATCGTGCTATGGCTTCTACTACCAAAGAGATTGTTTGGCTACGTTGGCTACTTGCTGATATGGGAGTTTGTCTTTCTCATCCCACTCCTATGTATTGTGACAACCAGAGTGCTATACAAATTGCTCACAATTCCGTGTCTCATGAACGCACCAAACACATTGAGATCGATTGTCACTTTACCCGTCACCATCTCCAGCTTGGCATCATTACTTTGCCTTTTGTTTCTTCTTCCTTGCAAATTGCGAATTTCTTTACTAAGTCACATTCTATTTCTAGATTTCGTTTTCTAGTTGGCAAACTCTCGATGCTCCTTGCAGTCGCATCGTGAGTTTGAGGGGGGATATTAATGTAAATAGGTTTATTTTGTAAGGGTATTTTAGTCTAAGTTTATGTGTAAGGGTATTTTAGTTTTTAGTCTTTTTATTTTGTTTTTCATTTCCTTTATATTGCTCTTCCTTTCCTAGAAATCTGATTATTGTATTTGCTTTCTCCCCTTTGCAATAAACCCTAGCCTCCTCCTTCTTCTTCATCTTCATTCTCTTCTTTGCACAATTTTGTATTTGTTCTTTGTATTGTTTACACGGAGAACAAGTCCATATGGAGTGGATAATCCTTCTATAGATTCAACAATAATTACGACATCATTCCTTTCACATTTATACTGACATAATTATACAAATATAATTGTCCAAATAACTTCTATTTAATAACCTACACATAACTAGTCTAGATAACTTATATTCAATAACTACAAATAATTTTTAATTATTAATCTAAAAATTGCTTACATGGGGCGTGTGGACAACATGTAGATCTTGAGAAGGATTGACTTGGTCAACCCTCTTTCTCTTCCTGTAATATGTGCGCAAAGGCTGAGGTGGTCTTCTATCAGCTAGGCAAGCAATGCTATGAGTTGGAGATCGTGTTTCTCCCTCGTCGGAACACCCAATTCCCATTCTGGATGCACTAGTTTGTGACACCAATTTCATTTGTTTTATGAAATTCCAATATTTCGAGCAATATGATGGGCAAATCCCAAACTCTTTTATTTCTATCTCGTGCCTCTGAGAATCCTCGCTCCAAATTTGACAAAAAAAATTAACCTCTGCATTAGAAGTGGCTCTGTTCTCAAAATTTGGATATATGTAACAACCTGATAATGGTTTGTAACATAGAAAAACATGATCTGAAGGCAAGTTAAAAGCGGAGCCGGCATATATTGAAACCGGCTGGTGATCAGTTTTCCAATTGACGCTGAAGGATTCCATTGATGAGAATGGAGGAAGAACAAAGCAGAAGATAATACCCCAATCCATGGAAAAAGGAGCAGAAGAGAGATCAATAGTAATGGAAGTAGCATGTGTTGTCCTATACTTGAACCACTCTGGAACTCTACTTCCTGGGTATACTACTCGAAATCCGTACTGATCATTTGCACGATATGTAGGCATATAATCCAGATTTCCTAACTGTGATAGAAGTTTGTTTATCTTCACGAGCTCATTTGCTTGAATAGCTTTGATTGAATGTTGATCCAATTTGAAGCAATTTTTGAAAGAAAAGTAAGTCTTTTGTGGTATGTATGTTTCCTCGGCTATTGAAGTGAACTGTACTGCCTCTAGAGATGAGCAGTCATCAGCATATAAATAGCGAAGGGATGGTGGAAGCTCTGGTAGATACTGAAGCCTTGTGCATCTCTCTAAGCTCAAATATTCAAGGTTTGAAAGATGCTTGATATCGTCTGGGAGTTCAAGTACATTACAACAACGCATCCATATTCCTTTTAAACATCGTAAGCCGCCGAGTAAGTTGCTGGGAATATTCTTTAGACTTTTACACCCCGATAAAATTAATCTTTTAAGTTTGGATAGACAAACAATGGATGAAGGAAGCACATTGATAGCGGTACCTCCTAGATCCAAATGTTTCATATTCTCGGAAGTTATTGAAAATTCCTTCAAGCTTGAGCAGTCTGCCACATTGACAAAAATGAGAGATCTTAAATGGGTATCACTTTTAAGGCTGGTAAGGCTATGGCATCCCAAAAGAACTAGATTCTTAAGACTGTTCAAAGATAAAATTGAAGGATGAACTTTAGGCAAGCTTACACAACAGCCGAGATTTATTCGTTCAAGGTGTAAGGCTTTTGAAAAATCTGGGAGCTCCTTCAGGTGTTTGGAATAACTAAGGTCAATTCTATTTAAATTCGCCACATTCTGTAACAATAAAAGAGAGACATCACATAACATGACCTCTTGAGAAAATTAAATTTTGAATCCTTCAATTTCAATGATAACAAAAACTAAAACAACATAAATGTATATTTACCTGCACTCCGTCCCACAGTTTCTGTATATTGCTATCTCTCATATTAAGGTCAACAAGATTTTCAGCACAAAATGTCAATGGCAATGACTTTAGAGGATAATTAACCCAATGAAGATATCTTACTTCATTCGTCAAATATTTAAGGCCTCGAGGAAGATACAAGCTATGTTCTTTGCCTGGTGAATTATAAAAATTAAGAAATTTCAGCTTCGACATCTTAACAAATACTTGAGGACTTAATTTCAACCGTCCAATTTTTGACATGTTTAGCGTCATGCCCTTGATGCCTTCACTTCCCTAAAAAAGAAAAAGTATAATATAATTCAAAATATTATTCAAAGCTATATTTTTTTAAAAAGGTTTAAATATTCTCTAAAAAGATTTATATTGATTTGATTCATACCTTATTATCTTTCAATATTTCATAAATATCATCAGGATTCCATAACCAACTTCGCTTGCTAGGATCTTCTAAAGATTCTTCACGAACAATTTGTTGTCCCATTTCTTGTATCAAATCATGCATAAATACATTTTTAGTATGAGAAATAGTTATAAGAGCTTTATCTTGAAGACTTTTTAACCCAATACTCGTTGAATAACCACAGGCATCTAACAATATTTTCACTTGCTCTGCCTTTATTCCTTTGCCTTTGAAAAAGCATGCAATGCTTAAAAAAATATTTTTCTCTTCATAATCAAGAGCATCGTAACTCAATTTTAATATTTGCTGAACTTTTTTAGGAGGCATTTTTCTCATCTTTTTCAATTGGCTTTCCCATTCTTCTTTACTTTTTCCACAAAGGAAGACACCCAAGACTATGAGAGCTAACGGAATGCCTTGTGCATAAGCAACCACCTTCCATGATAGTTCTTCAAACTCCTTGTCAAGGAAGTTATGTTTAAAGGCATTCAAACAGAAAAGTTGAAGAGCTACATGAAAATCTAAGGCTTGAACCTCATATATATCATCTACATCTTTAGCAAGCACTTGTTTATCTCTAGTTGTTATAATAACTCTACTACCTTGTCCAAAACAATGATGTGACCCAACTAAATTTTTCAATTGTTCTGGATCATTAACATCATCAAGAACAACAAGCATCTTTTTTCGGCTAAGTCTCCTTTGAACACAAGTAGATCCTCCAGGCCAGGCATATCCCATGTAGGATTCATTATCTTCTAGTAATATGGAAATAAGTTTTTTCTTTAAATGCGATATTCCAAATTTATCCCACTCTTCCCTTACATTGGCAAAGAAGCAAGAGCTTTCAAATGCAAAGCACAATTTGTTAAATAGTGCAGTTGCAATAGTTGTCTTGCCAATACCGCCCATACCCCAAATTCCAATAAATCGAACATCTTGTACCTCATAGCACAATAATGATTCTATATGTGCCATTTGTTGATTGATTCCCATGAAGCTATTTGAATAATCACTTTGATGCATAGAGTCTAACTTTATCAATACACCTTTGATAATCACTCTAATAAGCTCAGCTTCATTTCTGTTGCATAAGACAAATAGGAAATATATAAAACTTAATAGAATTTATCATCTGTTTTGTTGGGAAAATGAAAACTTGAATTTGCATGAATACATAATTAAAAAAATGATGTAGGAAATCTCTAACCTTTTTGGGAACTGAGATCTTGGTAGGCATATAAGATAGCTCATAATAAGAGGAGGATAATAATAGTTACCTTTCTGCATCGCAATGCCAGCCAGATAAATTTGCAGATTGAGTGAGAGCATCCTTCCATTTTTGGATCTGCTGGTTGTGGTTGGTGTACTCGTGTTTTGAGAATGCTATCTCATAACTCCCTTCCTGCTTCCGTACATGTGATGGCTCTATCCCATAGAACACTGGAATGACACAGTGACCTTGATCTTTGGAGCACTCAATTATTTTGGTAAGCTCATTCAAGCACCAAGTAGAAGATGCATAGTTCTCTGAGAAGATGATCAAGAATAGAGTTGAATCTTCAATGGCTTTGACGAGTGATGGCCACACCTCATCTCCTTTCTCGAGTCTATAATCAATATATGTGTCAATTTGGTTTCTGCAAAGAGCATGATGAAGATGGCTTGTGAAATTGTTTCGTGTATCCTCACCCCTAAAGCTAATGAAAACATCATATTTATTTGGAGATTGGGAAGATGCAGCAGCGGAAGATGAAGAACTAGCCATATCTTGGTTGGGCTGTGATCTCAGTGAGCTAAGAATTGTTAGTAGTAATAGAGAAGAAGAGCAATGGAATAGGTTCCTTGATAGTAAATAAATTCAAAGTAAACTTTGCAATATTTTCTCATTCCCAATCAATAACATCATCTTTGCAAGCAAGTCTTTCTTTCTTGGCAATACGGTATTTTCTTGTATGTTTCTTTACGATGTTTCTGAATGGACTGTCACACACTGATTTTCTCATGACAATGAAGTCAAGGCTGAAGGCTAGATTTTCCACAAACATAAGTGTATGAGGGGTCCCATTTGAATATAGAGCGAAAATTTTCAGAAATGAAAAAAATTTTAAGGTTGAATTTTCATGTGCACGTAGTACTCTCAAGACTTTTCAGTAGTAAATTGCCTACGAAAGTGTACTTTACTATTTCAATTGCCTGAAGTCGATATAAAAAAAAAATGAATTTTAGGCATCTTTTGTAAAAGCATTCTGTTGAGTGTAAATTTGTGAATACAACAACTACTCTTACACCTCTGTCTTGGAGCAGAAAGATACAAAAGTCATAGGTGTAGGACTAGCAAGAAAAGAATCTGCTGTAAAAGTTTTGTTTTGAAGTTACCCAAAATCCTAAAAGAAATTGAGTGACTTTAACCATTGGATAATATATTATGTGATAATATTCCGAGGAATATACTGTGTAGATATTAACATTCTTCTTCTGAAGTGAAGTCAAAAACTGGATAATCATCCTTTGTCCTCTTTTTCAACACAGATTTGATTGGCATTGAGGAAAAAAAAAGGCTTTTCTCCTGTCATTTCTCTGGAAGCTTGATTTTCGTGACGAAGAGGATTAAAGGGCTATAGAAAGAAAATTTATAGAGAAGCTGAGAAAACATGAAATATGCAGATGAAGTATGAAGAGGATTAAAAAGATATAAAAAAAAATATACAGACAAGCTGAGAAATTGAAAGAGGCCAAATGGTAACCTTCTTACAAACTGTAAGGTTTGCAAGGGCTAGCATTCCTTCCAGCGGCGCCCTCCCTGCAAAACAGGGAACAACCATAAGATACCATTTGTTTAGTCCATAAAATGGAACTAGTCTGCAATGTCTACCAAGTCTTCCGAAATTAAAGATATCTTAGGTTGCATTGCTTATAATCCAATATATAAGTATTGATTTTGACTAGTAAATGATTAAGAGGAGACAAATGAGAAAAGCAACTGCCTTGCAAATTTTGAAGACTAAGGCCAGTTGAAAGTAGCGGGTAAATTGTATCTTGTCTTCACTGAAATTTGAAATTGGAGCAAAAGCAGTTAATAGTCAGGACTATTTGATTCTTTCAGAAGGAAAATTGAAAGCAAAAGATAATATAGGAATTGAGGATGTATTTATTTTTATTTCCTGCTTCATTTTCCTATAGTTGATCCTAAGGTAATGAATTTTCAGGTTAGTCGTAGAAGTGGGGCAGTTGAACATATTCTTGATTCACCAACAAGTTTGTCTACAAAAGTTACAAGCATTAATAAGAAAAACATCTACTGCTGCTGCCGCAGAATCCAAGGCTAAGTTACCATTTGATCTCTGAAGACTAGTATGATGACTGTAGAAAAGAAAAATTAGGTAAGCAATGCAATTACCTCTTGCCTTAGTCTCCATTTTGCCTGTGTCCTCTAAAGTAAAGGAACATTATATGAAGATGATATCTTTCAATCCCTGCATTCCTTTCTTCCAGATTGGAAACATAAAATCCTTGAAGTTCTGCTTCGGAGGGAGTCTTTCTTCTACATCTTTGAAGCCATTTGTTTCATTCCAGATGCACTAGCTTGTGACTCCAATTCCATTGTTGAAGCCGAGTTCCATTCTGGACTCACTAGCTTGGGACTCCAACTCCATTGCTCGGATGAAATTCTGATATTCTGAGGCATATGTTGGACAGACTCACACTCTTTTATCCCCTTGCAATGCCTCTGCCACTTTCCTTTGTCATTGTCCCAAACAAGATTCTTCACTTCAAATAAAATCTCTGAATTATAAGTGGTTTTTCTTGCCTTAATTTTTTGATGTAATTTGAAACAAAAGACAGCATTGTACCATGGACAAACATGATCCGAAGTCAAATCGGTAGCATCCATCTCATGAAAAACATTGCTTTTATCATTGTCATCATCATCGTAGCCTTCATCTACACTTCGATCATTAATGATTCTCAAGTAGCTTTCACATCAAATCCTTTGGGATGGAGAACAACTAATGCTGAAAATGAAGCGCCAATCCATGGAAGGAGGAGCAGAAAAGAGATCAATAGTAATGGAAGTAGCATGTGTTGTCCTATACTTGAACCACTCCAGAACTCTGCTTTGGGATGGACATTTTGTCGTTGTATGAAGGGGCCATTGAATCGAGGCTTCAAATCTCACAATGTAGTCTTCTAGAAAATTATTTACAAACAAGATGGTGGTCCCAAACATGTTACTAAGTTACTAACTGTACTGCGTAATGTTTGAAACGTTCCGAAATTGCTTCATACTGAGGAAAAGGGTTCACAGGTCTATCGATGACCCTATCAATCTTTGTAGAATTCTAAAACATAATCCATGGCTCTAGGAGAACTGTATGCTATCTCTAAGAGCCCTAGCTTGGTAATCTCTGACTTCTCTTTCATTATTGTTCCGTTCTAGGTTCAGTTGTGGGGTTTTCTTCATTACTTTTGTTTTCTATATAAGCAAGTGAAGTGAGGGGGGATGGCTGTCAACTATCAGGGCTTAGTAATTTTGCAACCTGGGTCCACAAAAAAAAAAAAACAAGTTTCAAACATTGTTTACTGAAGGGCAGTCCAATGTTTGCTCCAAAAACACCGGATATTATTTATAGTAGAGGAAGTTAAATAGCGAGGTTTCAAAGTAGTCATTGTTAGAATTCCTAGCTAAAACCATGGATAATGACATCCCAGTACGCTTTATCACATTATATTTATTCATTTTTACTAAACTCTTCTGTTTTATATGTGAATTTTCTTTCTTTGCTTTGAGTTATTGACAAGTCCTTTAATTCTGATATTGTGGTAGAGTAGACTCAATGTGCCATCAATACATCAGCTGCTGAGGGTGAAAGCATTGAGAATGGAATTGGTATTGTGAAGCTAATAGGACATGGCTCATAATTTCAATTATTTTTATGTTTATTTCTTTTTAATTACATATGCAACAATTAGCATAGGCTACTTCTTTTTTCGTTGTTGGTTTGGAGGTTCTAACACAAGTTGTTTTTTTATTCTTTATCTTTAGGCGGCGGTTAAAACCACCGCTGTAAGTTTTAATTATTATCTTAATCAATGACTATTATTTTATATTTACTAATATCAAAATCTTTTGAAAATATTTTTATTTTGATTATGCCATGTGTGTTGCATTGTTTTCTTACAGGGACATTATCTAGAAACTTTACGTGGGCTTTTTTGGTAACTAATTTTAAAATCAGTTTTTTATTTTTAAATTTTTTGCGAACAAAAAAATTAATTTGAGAACTTTTTTTATTTTTTATTTTAAAAATAATTTTTAAAAACACTTACTTTTAAAAATAACAAAACAAAAATAAAATAAAATTGTTTTTATTACTAATATATTTTCAAAACAGTTTATTAAATATATTTTTATTTTATAAAAAAAATTAAATATAATTTTTAAAAATAAAAACAGAATAAAAAAAGTTCTATACAACAAAATATATATTTCAAACCTTAACATGAATATCTTGCCATATAAAAATTTAAAATAAATGAGGTAAGTGTAATGTGTGAAACATTAATGATGGAGCACTTTGACAAATTTCAGGGATATTCTACTTACTTTCCTTGTCTTCATTTTTTTCATTTCACGGAAGGGTATACAGAGGGTAATATATTTTCTTACAAAGGAGAAGAGAGAGAGAGAGAGAAATGTGTAATTTTTTGAAATAAAAAAATGTAAATATAATTCTGACAAACTTTGAGATGAATTATAATTTAATTCTTAAATATATTAATTTTTTATAATTTAATTTTTAAATTTAGATTATTATATAATTTAATATTTAAATTTATTAAAAATTAAATAATTCTTCTATTATATATTAATTATTTACATAATACATTAAATATTAACTAATTATTTTCGCTTTAAAAAACCTTTCAACCGAAGCACCAATTACTAAAGCCAATTACGAGGAGACCTTAGCAGAAATTTATTACATGCTGTGCTGCTTCTTTTACAAATTACTGGTCTATTTCATCTGACACATTTGGTTTATCAGAAGTCTCAACAACCATTATTCAATAATGGAAAGTGTTGGATGTACATCCCATCAATTTCTCGAGGACAAACAAGAAGTTTCCATTCAAAAAGTTCTGGGTCAACTACTACACTAAATTTCAAAAACAAACTTAAAATGGCAAAAATAAAATTAGTTTTTACAGTAATATAGGACAGGAAATTGTGATCTCAAGAAAAGTGCAAATAACCTCAACTCAGGCAATCTATCTCTAATGAAAATGATATTAGCAGAGCACCATAAAACGATTTAAAAGCTGCCGTCAATAGGATATATTTTCTACTTTAGCAATAAAAATGCTCAAGTTTCAAGTGCTTTCTTGAAAAATGATGACCCTGGCGTAAGCTTTGTAAGCTCTCCCAAGTAGGACCTTTCCTTGCCCAGTTATGGTGCAAATTTTGAACACAAATCCACTTGCTTCATTTGCTGATTCCCTTTTTTGTGCTGTAATAGTCCCAACTAGGTCTTTGGGCCCAATTTTTCCCATGGAAAAGCTGATTGTTCTCTCCTACATATTCATTAGACTTGGCTGCGGATAAAACAATTAAAAAAATATAGGCTTTTAAGTCCAGGCATAATCCGAATAAATTTATCCAAACTTGAAGTCTGGCCCAAAGCCCAATAAAATATATTTTTTATTTTGAATTAATTCTAAAAAATTTGAAGAAAGAGAAATAAAATCCCAATAAATTACTATTCACAAAAAGTTCATTACTATTTTTTATAGAAACAGGAAATAAATTTGATTATATTATTACCTCCAAGATAGATTGGCTATTTCCAAATATGAAATCGATTCCACCTTAAATGTAGCACTTAAGGTAGTATTGGTGGCCATCAGAATCATGCAGGGTTTCTTGCACCCCAAGGAAACCACAATCAAGGAAAGCACATTTTTCGGCATGAATCCTAGCTGCCACGGCTTGAATGACGGCTTTTTTTGCTGATCTTACAGGGTTATTGTACGTATTCTGCGAATACATGAAGTGATCATATCTATTATTAAGCTACAAATAAAGATTAAACCTCATGGGTTTTGCATGTCCTTGTTTAATTACACTGAAAGTGATTCCCTTAACTATTGTGTTATTTGCTCCTAATTCAAAAGTTGCACTAAAATGTGTCCTTTTGTAGTCATCCCATTCTAGATAATTGAGGAGTTGCTGCCATCTCCTTTTAGATAAATGGAAGGTTTATCTTTAGGAAAGATAACTTTTTCTCTAGGGTGTATACACTCTTATGGTAATCAAGCTCTAAACAAAAAAGGAATTGAAGCTCAATTATTATTGTTAAAAGAAACTACAACAAAAACGAATTTGTTGCAATTATTGCGAAAAGTTCTATTGTAACAAAATGTGCAATAAAATTGAAAAATGATGCCACAAAAAATTACTTTTTGCAACAAAAATAAATGATGCTAGAAATCATCATTTGCAACACTTGTAATTGATTCAATATATATAGACAAACACACGGAGATATATGAAGAGTTGTTACCTGTAGGTGAAATTTGGATGTTAACCCATTGAGAGTTGCTTGAATGGACAATATCAATGGCACTTTGAATGATTTTGAAGTTGATTTGGCTTGATTGACTAACTGTTTCAGTTTTGGGAGGACTGGCACGATCCAAGACTTTGCAAATGCTAAAATGAAGGACTAGCAATGTAAAGACGAAGGAAAAGAACTCTGACAAATACATCTCTTATTTTTCTCTCTACTCTGATGGAACCTTTATGGATTATGGTTTCTAGGAGATTGTAAGATTTATTTGATGTTCAGATGTTTTGAGGCCAATAAGCATCAATTATTAACTGTGCATTCAAGGAGTTTCTTCTGCTATCATATTATTCTATTATTTTGATGTCTTATTTTTTTATTTTTAAAGTTTTGTTCCTTGTTTCCTAATATATAAGGAAATACATTGATTATATAAAGTTTACAAGGTAAAATACATTAAAAAATTAAAGATACAAATTATTCAAGGCACGATTGGATTGAAGGACTTGTGTTTCCCCCTGTTTTCCTTTGGAATAACACTATATTTAATGCATTTATTTCTAAGTAAAGAGGAAAAAACACATAAGGAAGAGCAATATTTCCTCATTTTCCACTCCCAGCAACCCAAAATTGCAAATTCCTCAAGAGCAGAGTTGAGGTCTCCCAGGGTTCTTTTATACTTCTGACCATTCTCTATCTATTGTCATAACTTATCTGCACCGAAAAACCCAGAAACCCAATATCACAAATTGCAATTTCAACTTGGCATCGATATCAAGTAAAAAGTACATAAAATAAAATTATATACAAGTGAGAAAAGATTCGAAGCCAAACGACAATCTTTTTAAAAATTGTAAGCTTTAACAGAAGACTTGAATGATATCTCAATTAATTGAAAGCTAGCGCTCATTATTCATGGAGATTGACTAAACTATCTCAGAATTCATAATAGCTGTAAACTGAAAATGATGAACAAGTAGTTTTTATATTCCATTTATTTAGTCCCTAAAAATAACTGCCAGATCTCAGATAATCCAATGATTAGGCCACTATTATGAAGGATATTTTCAAGAAAATAAATGATTAAGAGGAGAATATTGTAAAAAGCAAGTACCTTGCTGAAAAGGACATGAAAGTAGTGAGTAAATTGTATCTTGGCTTCACTTGATTCTGAAATTGGAGGAAATGGAAATTCGATTTTGATATCTACCATGAGGCATGTTAAAACGATATTAGAGAAAGAGAGTTTATTCAATGAAACCCCTTCTCAAGGTAAATTACCTATGAAAGTACAGTTTGCTGCTTCAATTGCCCGAATTTGATATAAAGAACATGAATTTTAGGCATCCTTTATAAGAAATTCAGTTCAGTGTAGATATGTGAATACAACAACTACGCTTGCCCCTCAATCTTGGAGCCGAAAGATACCACAAAGTCATAGGACTAGCAAGAAAAGAATATGCTCCAAACTATAGGGCCTGAAAATGACAAAGCGACATATAATCCTGCAAGAAAGTGAGTCACTTTAGGCATTGGTGTAATATATAACGTGATGGTTAAAAATCTGCCTTTAGGACAATAAAAATAGAGGGGGAAGGTGGAACGTTAGGCAAACAATGCAATGAGCTTTAAACAAAGGCAAGCAAATGATTCTGCATTGTGGAAAAAAAAAAACTGAACCTTGAAAAAGTTTGTCTGAACTGTTTATATTAATTTTAAGATAAGAATATATTAATGATGAAACAGGCCATCATTAAGTTTGGCACATTGTAATTGTGAACTGTGAAGACAATAGAAAAGGGAAAAGAATATAAGAAAAAAAAATACTTTGTGTAGATTACGCTGACATAGATTTATATCAAATAAACAAACTCTTCTTCTTTGAAGAGATAACACAAAAGGATGAAGAAAAAGCATTATTCTCTATTTGAGTATACTGCAAATTACATAGAACAAAAGTCAGAAGCATAGGTAAAGCCAACATCTTTGTGCCAAGGAAATGTATTATTGACAAAGAGTCCTACAAGGAAGACAGGCACACCTTTAACTGCTACGACAGAACAGAAGAGAAACATCAGCTATGGCAGGATCAAAACAAAAGCTGCAAAGGCGGACGCGTGTAAATGAATATGCTATCAATTGTCTTTTATTTTTTTCTTTTTTTTTCTGTTTTTTTAATGAATAAAATTAAATCAAATGAAATCAAAATTTGAAATAGGTAAGTGTAGTTAACCATAGGCACTAGAGTCCCAACCAGATAAATTGGTTGCATGACTTAAAGCAGCCCTCTTCTTGAGCACCTGCTGGTTGTGATTGGTGTGCTCATGATTTGAGAATGCTATCTCAAAAGTTCCTGTCTGCTTCTGTACATGTGATGAGTCTATGTTATACAACAATGGAATGATAAAGTGACCCGTATATTTGGAGCACTCAACTATTTTGTTAAGCTCATTCAAACACCACGTGGAAGATGCATAATTTTCTGAGAAGAAGACAAGGAATAAAGCTGAATGTTCAATGGCTTTGACAAGTGCATGCCAGATCACTCATCTCCTTTTTCAAGTCTATAATCAATGTATGTTTGTATTTTTCTTCTGAGGAGAGCTTCCGAAATATGGCTTGTGAAAATGAAGCTGAGTGTCCTCACCTCTAAAGCTAAAGAAAACATCATATTTCTTTGGAGATTGGGAAGATGCAGCAAAGGAAGAGCATGAAGCCATATCTTGGTTTAGCTGTGATCTGCAGAAAACTTCTTATCTCAGCTAAGAATTACTAGTAATAGGAAATTAGAAGAATGTGGAGTAGGTGGTCTTAGATCAGACAAGTCAACTTAGGTGGAAGATCAATTTACCTCAATATCTTGCACAGAGGGAGTAATTCTTCACGAGCTCATTTGTTATAATAGCTTTGATTGAATGTTGATCCAATTTCAAGCAATTTTTGAAAGAAACTTGCCTCCTTCGTATGTATATTTCCTCAGCTCTTGAAGTGAACTGTACTGCCTCCAGAGATGAGCAGTCATTAGCTAATAAACTGCGGAGGAGTGGTGGAAGCTCTGGTAGAGACTGAAGCCTTGTGCATCTCTCTAAGCTCAAAGATTCAAGCTTTGAAAGATGCTTGATATTGCCTGGGAGTTCAAGTATATTACAACAATCATCCATATCTATCTTTTTTAAACATCGTAAGCCGTCGAGTAAGTTGATGGAAATATTCTTTAGATTTTTACATCCACTTAAATATAATATTTCACGTTTGGATAGACAAACAATGGGTGAAGGAAGCACCTTGGTAGCGGTCCCTGTTAGATCCAAAGATTTCATATTCTCTGAAGTATTTGAAAATTCCTTCAAGCTTGAGCAGTTTCGGGCATCGACAGAAATGAGAGATCTCAAACGGATATCACTTTTAAGGCTGGTAAGGCCAACACAACCAATAAGAATTAACATCTTTAACCTATTCAGAGATAAAATTGATGGATGAACCTCACACAAGCTTGCACACATGCTGAGATTTATTGCTTCAAGATGTAAGGCTTTTGAAAAATCTGGGAGCTCCTTCAGGCGTTTGGAATTAGGAAGGCTAAGTAGCTTTAAATTCACCATATTCTGTAACAATTAAAAGAGAGACATCACATCACATGTCCTATTGAGCCAATTAAATTCTTAATCGTTCAATTTCAATTATAAAAAAAATGAGTGTGTTTGATTCAACAGGAAGAAGAGGAGGAGAGGGATTTTAATGGAAGAGAGAGGAGAGGAGAAAAAGGGAGGGAAAATAATTTTTTTTTATTTGGAGGGAAAGAAAATCATAGGTAGGAGGATAGAGATTTTTGCCCCTCTATTTTCTCAATCCTTTTCTCCAAATTATTGATTTAAACAAGATAATTTTAAAAATATTCATCCCTTTCCCTACCCTCCATTCCCGCCAATCAAACACTCAGTCAAGCAACATATATGTATATTTACCTGCACTCCATGCCAAAGTTTTTGTATATTGCTATTGATCATTATAAGTTCAACAAGCTTTTCAGCCTGAAATGTCAATGGCAAGGACTTCAAGCAACAGTTATCCCAGCGGAGATATCTTAGTTCATTCGGCAAAGATTCAAGGCCTCGAGGAAGATACAGGCTATGCTTTCTACTTGAAAAGTTATAAAACTCAAGAAATTTTAGCTTTGACATCATAGCAAATACATGAGAACTTAATTTCAGCTCTCCAATTTTTGACATATCTAGTGTTATGCTTCTAATGGCTTCACTCCCCTGACAAGAAAAAAGCAGTATATAATTCAAAGCTATATTTTTAAAAGAAGAGTTTAAATATCTTTTAAAAAGATTTATATTGATTTGA
This sequence comes from Gleditsia sinensis, assembly GCA_037074535.1. NCBI lineage: Eukaryota > Viridiplantae > Streptophyta > Magnoliopsida > Fabales > Fabaceae > Gleditsia > Gleditsia sinensis. Next base: position 6,870,577 of record CM073468.1, on the reverse strand, counting down.
TTCATACCTTCCTATCCTTTAATATTTCATGAATATCATTAGGATTCCATAATCGACTTCGCTTGCTGGGATCTTCTAAAGATTCTTCACGAACAATCTCACATCCCATTTCTTGTATCAAATCATGCATATATATTTCTCCATTATAAGAAACAATTATAAGAGCTTTCTGTTGAAGACTTCTTAACCCAATACTCGTTGAGTAACCACAAGCATCTAACAATAATTTTATTTCCTCCACTCCTTTACCTTTGAGAAAGCATGCAATATCTAAAAAAATATTTTTCTCTTCACTATCAAGATCATCATAACTCAATTTCAGTATTTGCTGAATTTTTTTATGAGGCATTTTTTTCAACTTTTTCAATTGGCTTTTCCATTCTTCTTTACTTTTTTCACAAAGGAAGGAACCCAAAACTACTAGTGCTAATGGAATACCTCTAGCATAACTAACCACCTTTTGTGATAGTTGTTCAAACTCCTCGTCAAGGCAGTTATGTTTAAAGGCATTCAAATAGAAAAGGTGAAGAGCTGTATGAAAATCTAAGGCTTTAACCTCATATATATCATCTACGTCTTTACCAAGCACTTGCTTATCTCTAGTTGTTATAATAATTCTACTACCTTGTCCGAACCAATAATGTCTTCCAGCTAAATTTCTTAACTGTTCTGAATCATTAACATCATCAAGAACAACAAGTACCTTTTTTCGACTAAGTCTCCTTCGACCATAAGTAGATCTTCCAACAAACATGCCCATGTAGGATTCATTATCTCGCAGTAATTCAAAAACAAGTTTATCCCTTAAATGTGGTATTCCAAAGTTATTTGACCCTTCTCTTACATTGGCCAAGAAACAAAAGCTTTCAAATGCAAAGTGCAATTTGTTAAACAGTACAGTTGCAATAGTTGTCCTGCCAATACCACCCATGCCCCAAATTCCGATAAATCAAACATCTTGTGACTCATTGTTCAGTAATGATTCTAGATATGCAATTTGTTTATTGATTCCAACGAAGACATTTGAATCATCACTTGGATACATAAAATCTAACTTTATCAACACACCTTTGACAATCACTCTAATAAGCTCGGCTTCATTTCTGTTGCACAAGGAAATAGGAAATACATAAAATTTAATATAGTATATCATCTATTTTAAAAATTCTTGTTGGATTAGCAAAATTTAGAAATTTAATCCGTACAAAAAATGAGTTCCTTTAATGTATTATTCTCTTTATCAATGTTTTATTTTGTTGGACAAATGAATACTTGAATTTGCATGAATAAATCATTTATAGGAAATCTCTAACCTTCCAGCGAATTGAGATCTTGGTAGTCATATATATAAGATGGCCCATAATAAGAGGAGGACAAGAATAGCTACCTTTCAGCATCACAGTGCCAGCCAGATAAATTTGCAGCTTGAATGAGAGCATCCTTCCATTTTTGGATCTGCTGCTGGTTGTGGTTGGTGTGCTCGTGTTTTGAGAATGCTATCTCATAACTCCCTTCCTGCTTCTGTACATGTGATGGGTCTATCTTATAGAACACTGGAATAACAAGGTGCTCTTTGTGATCTTTGGAGCACTCAAGTATTTTGGTAAGCTCATTCAAGCACCATGTGGAAGATGCATAATTCTCTGAGAAGACGATCAAGAATAGAGTTGAATCTTCGATAGCTTTGACAAGTGATGGCCACACCTCATCTCCTTTCTCGAGTCTATAATCAATATATGTTTCGATTTTGTTTCTACAGAGAGCATCATGAAGATGGCTTGTGAAATTGTTTCGTGTGTCCTCACCTCTAAAGCTAATGAAAACATCATATTTCTTTGGAGATTGGGAAGATGCAGCAGAAGAAGTGGAAGAACTAACCATATCTCGGTTCAGCTGTGATCTCAGTAATATAAGAATTACTAGAGAAGAAGAGTAGTGGAATCAGTTCTTGGATAGTCTAGTGGTGATGTAATCCAAGTCAACTATTGAAGACAAAATGGAAAAGCTGAAAGCGAGAAGGGGAGAAAGAACGAACGAGGAAATTACCATGGAGATCAGCTTGGTCCAATGATCAAAAAAAAGAAAGACGAAATTAGTGCGGAGAAATTGAAGACTGTGGTCTGAAAGCGCGTCCTTAACGTTAAAAAAAAAAAAAAAGATATCCACTAGGCACAAACAAATTCATAGTTGTAGAAATCATATGCTTTTGGTCTTAACCCATTATCATGTGGTCTGAAAAAGCGTTTATAGCACCAAAGAGAAAATTGAAGGCGTGGCGTAGAAGTCCGGAAGAGTCCAAAGGGAAAAGCTGTTCACACTAAGAAAAGTAATCGCGTTTCTTTCGACTTTACTATGCTGTTCACACTACTTTTTAAAACTTTTTTGACCCCAATCACTATCAAGCAATATGACTTCACACTCAACACATTCCAAGTTGCTTGTAAATAAAATGAAGTTAAACTATTAAGCAAGTTTTTCATTCTTGCATCAAACAACATAGTTGTATACTTCTTTGTTAAGTTTCTGAATTGACTGACATACTGATTTTCTCATCACAACGAAGTGAAGATTGAAGGATAGATTTTCCACGAACATGATTGTATGAGGGGTCCATTATTTTCAGAAATGAAAAACATTTTCAAAAGAGTGGGGTTCAAGGATTGAATTTTAGAGGATTTAGAGTTTAGAGGAGAAGAACCCTAGTACTTGAGCACCAAACCCACCCTGGACCCTAGACCCGTCAAATTCAATCCGGATCCTCACCCCTTAAAGATGTTTTTCTATAATAAAACAAATTAAGTTTTCATACTTATCCACAACTTTGAAACACAGCCATGTATGGTCGGAATTTTATTGGCAAAGAAATAACAAAAAACAAATTATGAATTTTGCTTAGGTGGTTTGAGTGACCAAAAAATTTAGAGTGCTTTTAGTTTAAGAAAAATTTAGAGCAAACAATTTAGTTTATGAAAATATTTTTTGTTTTTATTTTTTGAAAACCATTTTTATTTTTTATTTTTAAAAAAATATTTAATTTTTATTTTTATTTTTATTATTTTTTAATTATATAAATCATAAAATATTATTCATATATATTATAATAAATTCAAAATAATTATAAAAATATCAATATTACAGTATATTTACTAAAAATTTAATAATTATCTTTTAAAAAAAAGTTAATCAAATATATTTTTATAGTCTTTTTTTTTAGTATAAATAAAAATAGAAAAAAATCATACCAAACAGGCTTTTAGATTTTTCTTCAAATTTTGTTCTATTAATTGTCACCACAACTTTCTAATATACTAAATAAAAGTTAATGCATTAAATTTATTACATAATTATTCTAGTGAATTTACTTTTTTATATTTTTAAAATGTATGAATATTTTAATTTATTTTCTTAAAATTTAACATTTTTATTTTACTCTTTTATATATCATTTCATCTTTAAAAATACTTTCACATTAACTTTGTTTAATAAATTTAATTACTTGATTTAATTAAAAATTAACTAATAAAGAAATATTTACTTGATCTAATTTAATACATTATATTTTACTCAAAATTAGTAATAAAACCTTTTTTCAGTAAATCTCAGGTTGAGTAAAATGTAAAGTACCTGATTTGGTAAGCTCGTGGTTAATGTGAAAATGCTTTTAAAATAGAATATTTTTTGAAGAATTAATTCAGATTCTTCAAAATAAATATTTAATTCAAATTTAGTGGTATGCAAGGTCGATTCCATGAAGATTGCCAATTGAGAAAATTTAATTTAGATTTAAAATAAATATTTCTAACCTAATTGTCAGAATATTTATTTTGTGAGAAGAGTACTGAACAAAGTTTGTAAAAAACTAAAATACTGAAATTAAATATAAATATATTCAAAGTAAAAAAAACATACTAAGGTTAGGGGATCCACTCTTGGTACATCAAATAATAATAAATTTTAACTCTTTTATTACTCAAATAGAATCTTCACGTAAATAAAGTTCCATTAAGAAGATATGTTACATTAAACACGCTTTGATTTATAGATGAAGTGTATTTGCCTTCTTTTACTGTATTACTAATATTAAATAACTTTTGTAAAATAGATTCAAGTATACATCATGCCAATCATCATATTATCTACAATAAATCAAGAATGATTCAAGTATTTATTGTGTCAAAAATTGTCTACAATGTATCAAGATTTGTACTTTACAAAATTTAAAATAAAAATATACAAACAAAGTCAATAATAATAATATAAAATAGGCGGTAAAACCAGCCATTGAAAAAAGAAATAACAAAAAAAATACAAAAAGTGCAAAAAATAAATAACAGAGGGATAATAAAGCTATCCTCTAAAAAAGTAAATAATAAAAGTATAGAAAATAAATAATAGAGGAGCAAAAAAACCATCCTATAAAAAAGTCAATAATAAAAGTGCAGAAAATAAATAACAGAGGAGCAATAAAGCCATCATCTAAGAAAATAAATAATAAAAGTGCAAAAAATAAATAACAGAGGGACAACAAAACCATCCTTTAAAAAAATAAATAACAAGAAAGTAAATAATAAAAATGTAAAAAATAAATAATAGAGGGGCAACAAAGCCATCCTCTAAGAAAGTAAAAAATACGAAAGTAAATAATAGAAAGGCAGAAAATAAATAATAGAGGAGCAACAAAGTCATCCTCTAAGAAAGTAAATAACAAGAAAATAAATAATAAGATAAATACAACATCAAATATAAACATTAAAATTAAGAGTTATATAAATTATTATTTTTATACCAAGAGTTTCACCATTTCACCTTAGCATTAGAAGATTAGTTCTCCATAATCAAGGTAAGAAAACAAAATGAAAGATGAAGAAGCATGATAAACCTTATGAAAGAAAATAAAGATACAAAATGTATAAAGAGAGAAAAAAATTACAAACACTTAGAACTTCAACAAAGATTTCTCAAACTCACTCTTCAGCCTTTCTACCCTCCCTTTAGCTCACAAGATGTCTCTATTTATAGACAAAATAAGGGAAGTAGGTGACAAAAATGATGGGTAGCAAATTGCACTAAAGTTGACAAGTTGTGTTGTATTATGTGCCCTGAAAGTCATCGTTATATATCGCCTTGATAACTACCGAATCTATAGATCCAATCAACATAAAAGTTGTAGATATTTTCATTATCTTTCTATCCATATAAGGTAGAGAAAAATTGGCCATGTATTTTGTTATTTGTAGCCAAAACACTGCAGCAAGGTCAGGCTGGACTGTAACAGTAAACATGTTTGGTTCTAACTCAATTTCAGCTCTTTTAGTGTCCGAATTTTCTAACCACTTGAACCCCAAAGTTGTAGAAAATTATATCTGCTATTCACCTACAAAATTTCGTGTCCATTAAATATGTATTTTCTGAAATATGGCACAAATACTACAGTAAGGTTGGACTGTACTACAACAGTAAACATGTTCTGTTCTAACCCAATTTCGTCCCTTTTGGATGTCTGAATTTGCTGATCACATAAACATGAAAGTTGTATAAAATTATGTCAGCTATTCATCTATTGAATTTCGTACATAATATAAACGCATTTTCTGAGATACGGCCAAAATACTGTAGTAAGATCAAGTTGAAAAGCAAGCAGCAAACAAATTTTTAACATTGAATGTTTTGCCTTGAATCTTTATATTTTAATTCTTTTAGAAATGTGGTCATAAATCAAAATTGAATTGATGCATATATCCATTAGGATGCGTCTCAAGAGACAAAAAGATAATGCTACTTACTCAGCCATCCTTAATGAATTTATTTTGTTTGCTTGATTTATAGATATCATTTTCAAAAAATCACAATTTAACTTTGATTCCTCCAATTGAGTCAATTTTCTATTATTCTCTTTATCTATAAAAATACACAAAACTAAAGACAAATAAGGGAGATAAATACTTAATTAAGGCAAAAAGATAAGATAAAAATATTTAATTTATGAATACAAAACTCATTCATCAAGTAGTTTTATCACAGTTTGCGTCTCCTGGCAACCACGAATCACCCTCGATCTTCCAAAACTGAAAATCTCAAAGAGACAAAATCTCTATTGCTTGCTGAAGATCTCTGAGCTTAGCGATTTCTGCTACCTTATAAAGGTTAGAACCCTTACTTTATGCTTCTCTATGTTCCTGTAACTTCTGACGTAGGTGGATATGGTTTTTATTTGGAAAAAATCACAAGATTTAGTGTATCTTCTGTCTTTCGATAAATAATTTGTACGATCGGTTTAGTTCTTCACTTTAATCGGTTTCTAATTCTACTGTAAAACATATTGGGTGGGGTCTCAGGATTCAAGATTTTGTAGTTTAAAAATTGAAATTTTGAGATTTAATTTTTAGATTTCAGATTTGGAATATGGGGTTAAAGATTATGAATTTGAAATTTTAGTTTTGGAGATTGTTTGAACTAAGGTTTAAGATTTTAAAATTTTGATATTTAAAATTTTAAGTTTTAAAATTTAAAATTAAGCATTTATAATTTAAAATTTAAAAGGTAGAATTTAGTGTATGGATTGTTTGAAGTTTTAAGAGAGTTTAGTGTTTAAAATTGTAAATTTAAAGTTCAAAATTTTATAAATAATATTTTTCTTTTTTTTTAATATATGAATTGAAGCTGAGTTGGATGCTACTGGTTGAATGACATATTGATACTTTGAGATGGCATTCACTTGAGTTTTTTTTTTTTTTGATAAAGTTATATTTTAGTTTCTTAAGTTTAAAATAAAATTTAATTTAATATATAAAACTTTTTTAGTTATTTTCTTTTAGTTTTTAAAACTAATTTTGTCAAAAAATTAATAAAAAATACTTATTTGAATACACGGTATTTAACTTGTTAATGAGTTTATTCAAATAGTTAATTGAGTTAAAAATGTTATTGACATCCTAAAAAATATGATGATATTTAACCCTTTCACTTAATTAACTCAGTCACAATCCATCATTAAAAGTGAAATAGTCAAATTTCATCATTTTGTCCTTATTAAAAAAAATTTAGTTAAATTAACTATTTAAAGAAATATTTCAATAAGTTTGTGTGTTTAATTTAATATTTTTTGTTAATTTGTATTTATAAAGTTACTTTTAAGAATTAAAAGATATATTTATAAAATATATGTATTACCAAAAATCTTGAGAGAGTAGAAAAGGAATGAGATATGGATTTAAAATTTTATTATTTGGTTGAATAGATTTGATAGCATTTTATGGAATGCTCTATTCTTCAAATAAGGGAAAACCCATTCCCTCACAAAAGTCAGAAAATCTTGTATTCCATTCAAGTTTTTCTTTTATAATGCTCTTACAAGTTATATTTTTTATATTTCATTGTTGCACTTGGTTTTAATTTTTTATTTTTTATTTTGTTATAAAGAACTTATGTTATAGTAATTTTTTATTAAAGTACTTTTATTGTTCTTAAAGTTTGGGCCAAATTTCAATTTTGTCTCAAATTTTATTTGGTCTAATTTTACTATATGTTACTTTAAAAAAAAATGTCAATATTTTCTTAATCTATCACTATCAACATAGTAATGGAAATTGCATGCATTTATGTGGCCTACACTACATGGCAAGCTTTTTTAGCTTACGTGACGCATGGTCATCGATTCTTCTTTAATTTTTCTTTGTCTTATATTTTCTCTTTCTCTCTCTTGTTTCCTCCAACTATAGAGAAGTTGCAGAAAAATAATGGCGATGGGGGATTATGGAGAAATTTGGGCATGAAAGGTCTTGGGTAGAGGGCTAGCTGCTCGAGGTGCTAATTTTTTGCATCTATTTTTTTGGACTGTTTCTATTTTTGTTTTGCTGCATTTGACTATAAAATTAATCTCTTCTTATCATTCTAATGAGATTATATACAACCACATATAAAAGGACTCACCATAATATCTTTAGAACTCACCGACATATTGGCCTGCATAATTAATAGGCCATATTGTTGAATTTTACCTCTTTATAGATTTTATTTAATACTATCAAAATAAATTGTAATCCATGAATTAGTCCCTTTAGTCCATCCATTGGACGAGTTGGGCTTCTAAGGTTAATCCCATTTGTAAACATAACTAACTGGGTTCACTCAGTTAACTTACGGACTAAAACAAGTTAATGTATGCCAACCTACAAAAAGTTGACAAAAAAGAAAAATGCCCATTCAACTAAAAAAATTAACTTTTTATTCACTTTGATTTTACACTTTATTACATTATTTTGTTAATATATACATACAGCACTGTATCTATAATTTTTTATGAAAATTTTACATTTGTTAATTTATTAAAGGCTTCAATAATTGAACATAAAGGCTTGCCCCTCGTAAGGGATAATTGAAGTGATGGTGGTTAACTTATTTTTCTGAAGAAGCCGTGGCTATTTTATCATCATATTAAATAAGGACTATAAAGTGTGATAATTTGATAAATGTTTAAGCAAAGGATATGAGTATTTTGTTCTTCATCTTTTATACTTTTCACCATTCTCTATCTATTATTAGCATAGCCTTTCCCAGCAACGCCAGTAAATGGATTTCTCATAACTCATCCGCACCACAAAACCCAGAAATCCAATATCACAAATTGCAATTTCAACTTGGCATGAGTATTAAGTAAGAAGTATAGAAAGCAAAATTATAGACAACCTGAGAAAAAGTCAACTAATAATAGGAAGCTACCACTCATTATTCATGCAAATTAAGTCAACTATTCCAGATAAAACAGGCCACCAAGAAGCTTGGCACATTGTAATTGTGAAGACAATAGAAAAGAGAAAAGAAATTATGAATAAAATGCTTGGTGTAGATTATGCTGACATAGATTTATATCAAATAAAAAACTCTGCTTCTTTGAAGAGTTAACACAAAAGAATGAAGAAAAAGTGTTCTCTACTTGAGTATACTGCAAAGTACATAGAACAAAAGTGAGAAGCATAGGTAATTAAATCCCACACTTTTGTGCCAAGAAAATGTATTATTGACAAAGAATCCTACAAGGAACATGGGCCGGGCTTCAACTTCCATGATAGAACAGCAGAGAAACATAAGCTATGGCAGGATCCAAACGAGCAAAAACATGTTTCTGAACATAACCAAGATGTATGCTACAGTGGCCGACCCATGTAAATAAATAAGCTATTAGTTATCTTCTTCTTTTTTCTTTTCTTTCTGTTTTTTTATCAATAAGATATTGCTAGATTCACCAAAAACATTATAGAAGTAAGCAAACCTAAACTAATGAAGAGACTGAGAAGGGCTCAAAAACCCCGGAAAAAAAAATTCAGCAGTTAAACTATATTTGTGAATGCCTAACCCCTACTTGTAAGTAACAAAACAACCATGACATGAGTAAGAGATACTGTGATAAATTATTAACAAGGTATTAATCCTTCATGAAAAGAATTACAAACAAGCTGAGGAGGAGGAGGTATTAGGAGGATTTAAAAGATATAGAAAGAAAAATTATAGACAAATTAAAGAAGCCAAAGGACGACCTTCTCTTAACTATAATGTGAATAAAATGTCTGCATTCTCATATGAAAGCAATAAACCATGCATAACATCTCACTTGATATGAATCAGCCAATTGTAGAGCTAGAGCAGCTGCATCTTTTCTTGATTCACCACCAAGTTTGTCCACAAAGCTTGTCACGTCCTTAATTTTAGAGCACGTAAAACACATATACCATGAACATATATTTTCCATAAACATGAATCTTCAAATCATTGATCATGGAAACATATACATATAGGTTCTCTTACACATATACCATATACAGACAAAGTCTATAAATCACAGAGTCACAGCAGAAGCAGGGATTTTACTTGTAGCTTTCAAAGTATATTCTAAAGTACAAGTACAAGATAAATCAAAATTTATGAGCCATGGAAACAAAGTAGGCTTACTCAGAGATCATGTCGTCTAACTGGTCAACTATATGAAGGGGAATGACCAAACTCTATTGTCACGACCCTAATTTTAGGGCACGTGAAATCCATATACCATACACATGTATGGTATATTTATTCATATTAAAAGAAAGAATATTTCTAAAAATACCATAAAAATTCATTAGAGGCCAGTATAATTATTTTAAGCAACACAATACTTCTTTTAATTAAAAGGCTACTTACTTTAGCAAAACATAATCATTTTTAAACAAATAATAATATATTTGCTTATAACAGAATACTATTATTGAAAAATAAAAATTACGCGCCAAAACGTAAATTCTCATATTCCTTTTATAATTCTTTAATTCATGTAATAAATAAATTTATTTTCAACGGTTCTTATCTCCATTTTCAAAATTCTCTCTATTATTCAAAATATTCTTTACTTTAGACTTTATTAAATTTATGGCTATTACATCTATATCCTTATCTGAAAAACATATAAACAACGTGTAGTGAGTTTTACAACTCAGTGAGCAGATAATACTTCATATGACCTCTTAGGTCAATATATGGATATACTCTTTATTTTAAAACTTTTTACATTGAAATCACAATTCAGAGGTAAATTTATATAGGACCCGCATTTCAAATAATCTCTGTTCAAATTTATATTCATATTCAGTTCACAAGTAAAGCTGTAAAAACGATAATAAAATCATGATATGCATCAACGTAATTTTTATAAAAATATTTGGAGGATCTCATATCAGAGTTTAATCCCTTCCGTACTTTGGTGGTATAGGATTTGCCTAAATTCAATATCCCGCTGAGGTTTGCTCTCCTACCATTCAAGAAGACACGCGAAGAGACTCTATATGGGTATTTTTCAAGTACACAATAAGAAAAGGCAAATCACATCTCATATAACTGGCATCTCGCCCATATAGGAGGCATTCCGCTCTCCATCACATATCATCTCCCGTGTGTTGGCCCTCACACGAGACTAGCACTACCCTTGCTAGCTGAGGTATCAAGGTGCGCACTAGGACTAACATCACATGTTGTTAGCAGATAGTGTTTCTAATAGAATTCCTCCACAGAAAATATCATATGCACATATGCCATATAATCCAGTATAAACTTCTCAATATAATATAGACTTTCATTCTCAGTACAAATTCATCTGTCATAAACTTTTCATTTAGAGTTTATCACATGTACATACCCTTTCTCGAGGCAATCATATCACTTTATAAATAATGCCACATGCATAAATATTCACTTTATCATTTAATGAAAAATACATGTGAAATCAGATATACCATGAGTTCATAAATCCATTTTCAAAACTATACTCTTCTTGAACTATATTTCAAAATGTAAGCAATTTAAATAATTTTAATGCATTTCAAAAATATATAAAAGTGTAAATATCTCATAAATATAATCATATACATGTTTAAAGATCAAGAAGAGTATAGGGCAAACTATAGGAAGAATCATCTACTTACAAGGTAAGGGCTCCAGATGGATAGCCCCAAATTGCACTTTTCCAATCCACATTTGACTAAACAGACTTCAAAAACATGTTCGGAGAGTTCAAAAATTAAGGAAATGACTCTGGAAACTTTGTCACTATTCATGACTGAAAAATACTATTCACCGCCAAAAATACTATTTATCGTCTGAAAATATTATTCACAAAGAACAAAAAGTTGTCAAATAGTCAAAATATTTTCAATCCTAAGGTTTATTTAACTCCTGAATTCATCTACAGTGTCAGATTTTCAATTTGAAGTCTCTAAGTAAGATTTACAGAACTTATCTTTTTTTGAGATTTTCTACTTCAAATCTACGGCGATTCAATGGCTGATTTGAAAAATTGATCGGTCAAAACCGTAGTATTCTTCGTCCTGAATCCAGTTGTACCCTCAATTTTGAGATCGGATGCCAATAGACACTCCAAATCTATAAAGAAAATTGAAGGTTACTATTCATTACTATTCATCAAAATTATGCACACCAGTTTTCGTCTCCTCCCTTCCCGTTTCCTCCTCTTTTGTTTTATTTTTATAATAATAATTATTATTATTATTTAATAATTAAGTATTTAAATTTATTTTTATTTTATTTCATATATATTCATATAAATACCATTTTTCATCCTAAAACATCTCAAAATTTTCTAAAAATTTACATTCTCATAAACTTTTAGTTAAACTCTTAAATTATGATTCTTCTTGATAAAAATATTAATAAAATAAATCACAAAATACATATGTTTATACATAATAAAAGAAAGAATATTTTTAAAAATACAACAAAATTTTATTAGAGGCCAATATAATTATTTTAAACAAAACAATAATTATTTGAAACAAAAATATATTTACTTCCAACAAAGCATGCATAGTCATTTAAAAAAAATCATACTTGTTTATAATAAACTATTATTTCAAAATAAAATTTTTGGGATATTACATTCTTCTCCCCTTAAGAAATTCGGTCCCCGAATTTTAGCCCATCCTACCACATGTAGGAAATGAAATTAAGACATAATTTGAAATTATTAACCTTATTACTCAAATAATTGAGGATATCTCATCTGTATGTCATCTTGTACTTCCCAAGTGACTTACTTACTTGAGTGGTTTTGTCATATAAATTTAACCATGGGAATTTCTTTCATCCATAAATTTTTCACTTATCAATCAATAATAGTCATCTATTTTCCCCTCATAATTAAGTCAAGTTTATATTCAATTGAATTTCTTGAAATTCGATAACATAAAAAAAATTGATAGGTACTTCTTTTTTTCCAAACCTCATTACCTCTTTCAATGTTGAGTCTTTCAAAAATATGTAGTCACCAACTGATAATTTATAGTGCTCAACATTCATGGTCCTTATAGACTTTTGACCTATATTGAATTGTTTGTATTTCTTTTTTAATCAATTTCACTTTATATAAAGTACTCAACATATTTTATATATATCTCTCTCTGTGTGTGTGTAAGGAACCATTGTATAGCTCATTCCTTTATATCCTCAAGCTCACATGCATATATTTATAAGTCGATATTAGGAACACACACATTAAAGAGCATATTCACATCCATATTAGATAACTATCTTTTCTTATTTCAGATTTCTATCAAGTCATCTTTGATTCTCACATGTCAACATCTTCCCATCAATATCATCATTTTAATCTATCATCTATTTTTATCCTAAATCCATTAATCAATATGTTAAACATACGTAGCAATAAATCAACTAAACTTTTTATAACGTTTATGTATTATTGGAACATGTCTAACAATTCCAATTTACCTCGTCATAGTAACTTTATACCCTCTTATTAACACCAATAAATTCATTATAAAAAATTTTAAGCATTTATTCTATCATATTTAAAAGCACCTCATTCTAGTTCTTATCAATTCCATTCAACTAGCCCGTTCGTTCTAAAAAGACTTTTCTCAATAATTAATCACACATGAATTTTCAATTTTAACATAATTCACATCTTAGATACTATACTCAACTTAACATGGTATAAACCCTTAACACAAATATCTTGATCACTTTGCACTATTTTCAAACATGTTTTTCAAAATATTCTCTATATTTTCAAATTAAGAGTTCAACGATTAATTTGAATCCTACTTCCCATATTTTATTTCTCAAAAACTTCAACACCACTAATTCACTTTATTACATTCCTCAAAGCACCATAAGGCATTCATCAATTAATTATTCTCACGTGAACTTTTTTTATTTATTACAATACCCAAATTCACCACCTTACATCGTAAAATGTTAACTGCTCAATTTTCTTCAAAATTTCCTCCACTAATTACTTCTAACAAATTGAAATCACAAATTTTCTAATTTTGTCTTATCTATGCTCAAGTAAACCCAATATGCTCAAATCTCCCTCTTATGACACTTTCCCATCAATAGCCAATCCTTAAGTAGTTTTAACATATTTTGCTTTCACCATTCATAACATGTCTGATACCTACACATTTCAATTCACTTCTCACACATGCATACATTTTAGTGACATAGTATCCAAACCTCAAATGTCATCTAAGTCACAATCTCAACATACCAAAAATAATTATAAATTTATATTACATAACCACATTATATAACGTATAAATTTAAACACAAATATATAATTTTTCTTCATGCTATAATTTATATGATTTATTCACTCACCTATTAGGAAACATATGATATTTCATGTAAAACTCTCCCTAAAAACAAACTGTGAATTGTGGTCCTTGATCAGAAATAATCGATATCAATACCTCATGAAGTCTCACTATCTTATTTAAATATAAATTTTTATACTGAACTACATTATATGTGATTTTCACTGTGTCGATTTAGTCAACCTATCAATGATCACTTGAATCAAACCCTTTTTGGTGTCCGCGGTAGCCTTGTAACAAAATCCATAATTATTCTCTTCCATTTCTATTTAGGTATTTTTATTTGTTGATGTAACCCCACAGACCTTTGATGTTTTGCCTTTACTTGTTGACATGTTAAACACTAAGAAATATAATAAGCTATATCTTTCTTCATATCGTCCCATCAATAAATTTTTTTTAGATCTTGATACATTTTAGTTGATTGATAGGCTTCTCCTAAAATCTTTTTCTTAAGTTCTTCTTTATTAGGTACACACAATCGCTTACCTAATCTCAAAATTCCTTTAGAGTTTATAGTAAATTCAACATCACTGTCATTTTTCACCTCTTCATTTTTCTTGTCTAAATAGGCATCCTCTTCTTTTGCCTTTTTCACCTGCTCAACCAAAAATAATTGAGACTGTATGAATTTCACATATATCACCATACAGATAATGCCTCCAAACTTTTGGAGCAAAACTACTGCTGTTATTTCCAAATCACAAGTCAGATAAGCTGTCTAGATGCATATGCAATGACTCAACCATATTGCATCAACACACACCTTAATCCAATTTTCAATGCATCATAATATATCGTGTATCCTCCGATACCAGAAAGAATAGACAATATAGGTATCGTAGTCAAACATTCCCTTAGTTTCTGAAAACTTCTCTCACATTTATTTGACCAGTCAAACTTTATTCCTTTCTTTGTCAATCTCGTTAAAGGAGGCACAATTTTTGAAAAATCTTTAACGAATCTACAGTAATAACCTAATAAACCAATAAAATTACAAATCTTTATAATTGTGGTAGGGTGTGGTCATTGCTGCACCACTTTTACCATGTTAGAATCAACTTAAATACCATCTTTAGTAACTATATGCCCTAAAAAAATAAAACTACTAAAGTAAAATTTACATTCTGAAAATTTAGCATACAACTGGTGTTCTCTTAGGATTTATAAATCTATCTTTAAATGTTGTTCATGCTCCTTCGAACTCTTTAAATATACTAGGATATCATATATGATTACAATAACAAATTAATACAAGAAAGTTTTAAATACTCTATTCATCAAGTCAATAAATACAACTGGGGCATTTGTCAATCTAAATGACATCACCAAGAACTAATAATGCCCATAACGATTCCTAAAAGATTTTTTTTTTTAATATTCTCTTCCCTCATCCTCAATTAACACTACTCATATGTCAAATCCATTTTTGAGAAAAAAAAATATTGAGCACCCTGTAGCTGATCAAATAAATCTTTTATACGAAATAATGAATATTTATTACACACTGTCACCTTATTTAACTGTCTATAATCTATACATATTCGTAGTGATTCATCTTTTTTTCACAAATAGGTCTAGAGCACCTCAAGTGTCACGACCCTAATTTTAGGGCACGTGAAATCCATATACCATACACATATATTTTTCATAAATGTACATAATGCCATTCTTTATCATATAAACCAATACATATAAGTTCCCATACACATATACAATATACAGTTTACGTCTATAAACACCAGAGTAACAGTAGAAGCAAGGATCCTGCCTATGACGTTCAGAGCAACTCTAGAGTACAAATATTTTACAACTATAAAACATTAAGAGCCTAAAAACAATGTAGGCTCACCACTGGAGTACAACCTCTAGTCGATCACTTGGTTGCTGGACCAAACTCTGTGTCTTTATCTGAAAAATAGATCCACATCGTGTAGTGAGTTTTACAACTCAGTGAGTAGATAACACCCCCTATAACCTCTTAGGTCAACATATGGATGTACTTTTCATTTCAAAGTTTCTCATATTGAAAAGTTACATTCAGGAGTACATTCATATGGGACCCGCATTTCAAAACATCTCAATTCGAATCACATACAAATATCTGTAACCACATATGATACAAATTGATCTTAAATCGAATTTGTTATGCAATAAAAATCAATTCTTTTATATAATACTCAAGTATGTCACAACTTTCAATAAACTCAATAGATAAATATGGAATGTGAGTTCATCACCCTTCTGCCTCCTCACATTACCATAGTCACAATCACCATAAGTAATCAGAGAATGTGAGTTCATCACCCTACTGCCTCCTCACATTACCACTGAGTACAACTTCAATAGATCAACAGGGAATGTGAGTTCATCACCCTTCTGCCTCCTCACATTACCACTGTCATCATCACAATAGGTAATTAGGGAATGTGAGTTCATCACCCTACTGCCTCCTCACATTACCACTAATACCACCTTCACAATATCGTCTCAAGCCATATAATCTCGTCATTTCTCATCAATACATATATATATTTATATGAATATATAAACATGTAAAAAAAAGTGCATATCCATCATATGCAATGAATTATTATCAAACAATTCGCCATACAATCATATTCGGCAATTTACCACTTTACATATCATTCAAAACAAAGCTTTCAGTCTCAGTACAAAATCTTTTATTATAAATTTTCCAATCAGAGAAATCATATAATCATGCCCATATTCGAGGCAAATATAACACTGTAAAATTAATGCCACATGCATATCATATTTTCTTTGCCATGTAATGTGAAATGCATTTAGAATTATCGTATTCAAAGCATTTCAAAATCTATTTCAAAACTCATACTCTTCTTGAACTAGATATCATTTCTCAATCATTTCAAATATTTCAAACCATTTTAGAAACATATGAACATATAAATAACATATAATCATACTCACTTATCAATGAAAAGTTCAAGAAGAGTAAAAGTAAGCTATAGGAAGAATTATCTACTCACAAGTAAGGGCTCCAGATTGGACAGCCCTAAAATCCTCGTTTCTAGTCTGAATTTGACCAAATAAGCTTCAAAAACGTGTCCGGAGGGTACAAAAATCTTAACTAAGCTCGGGGGGTACTGTTCACCGCGCGAAATACTATTCACCGTTACTATTCATCGCCGGAATTACTATTCATCCGCACTATTCATGCCAAAAATTACTATTCACTGCCACATAAAAAGTTACCAAATGACCGAAAAAATTACATATTCTAATGTTTATCAAGCTTCTGAACCCATCTACGATGTCAGATTTCTAATTTGAGATCTCTAAGTAAGGTTTTTCAGAACTTACCTTTTACCGAGATTTCCTACTTCAGATCTACGGCGATTTAACGGTTGATTTGAAAAACTGATCGGTCAAAACTGAAGTACTCTTCGTCGTGAATCCAATAACACTTTTAGTTTTGGTATTGGAAGCCCCTAAACACTCTAATTCGAAAGATAACTTTTGAGATCATTATTCACTCACTATTCATTACTATGCATCTTTCCGTTTTTTTTTCTTTTTGAAACTTCGTTGCCCCGGTTTCAATTTAACATACGACATCTTTTTTTTTTAATATTATAATAATTATTAAATAATTAAGAATAAGATTTTCTTTTGTAAAAATTCATATAAATTTCATTTTTCATCATAAAATATCCCAAAAATTTCTAAAAATTTTCTTTCTCCTAAACCTTTAGTTAAACTCTTAAATCATGATTTTTCTTGATAAAAATCATATTAAAACAAATTTCAAAACAAATATCTTTATTCATATTAAAAGAAAGAATATTTCTAAAAATACCATAAAAATTCAATAGAGGCCGGTATAATTATTTTAAGCAACACAATACTTCTTTTACTTAAAAGTCCACTTACTTTTAACAAATTATAATTATTTCTACATAAATAAAAATATTTTTGCTAATAGCGCGCCAAAATATAAATTCTCATATTTCTTTTGTAATTCTTTAATCCATGTAATAAATATACATATTTTCACCAGTTCTTATCTCTATTGTCAAAATTCTCTTTTTTTATTCTACATTTCCTTTAATTGGAATTTTTCGTTAAATTTTACGGTTATTACATTCTTCCCCCCTTAAAGAAATTCGGTCCCCGAATTTTCTCACCCTAGTTGCAGATAATTACTAATCTCATTGTTCAAATAAACACAGATATATGACACATATATCATTTTTCCTTTCCCAAGTAGCTTCCTCAGTAGAGTGATTTTTCCATATCACCTTTACTGTAGGTATTTCTTTTGACCGTAACTTCTTTACTTATCTGTCCACTATTGCTACTAGTTGTTCCTCATAAATTAAATCTTTAACTGAATCTATGGACACTGTATAACATGTGTAGAATTCGGTAAATATTTTCGTAGTATAGACACATGAAAAACTGGATAAACATTATCCAATGCAAGTGGTAGACCGATCCTATCAAGAATTTCAAATGGTTCTATATACTGAGGGTGTAACTTTCCTTTCTTTCCAAATCTCATTACCTCTTTCATTGGTGAGTCCTTCAAGAATATGTGATCACCAATTGATAATTCCTAGTGCTCAACATTCATAGTCCTTATAAACTTTTGACTTGTATTGAGTTTTCAGTATTCTTTTTCTAATCAATTTCACTTTATCAATGACATCTTATAATAAATCTAACTCCACTGAGTCATTTAACAGAACATTTGTAACACCTCTTACATAAGGCTTAAATATTCTAATATCATTTTATTATAGACAAATTCTGTTAAGAAATCTCCTACCTATCTCAAAAACAGATATTTGAAGCATGCTCTTCAAACTAACATCATCAATTTAGATAATTCATATTCTATTTATTGCATGTTATTTCAAATTATATTTCCAAAGTTTAACTGTTCTCAATGCACTCACATATTAAGAAACCTATAATGTTCATGTAAAACTTCAAATGATGCCATTGTATATTGGCATGATAATTACTGCTATGAGCAAGTTCAACTAAGGACAATTAATTTCTCCCAACTTCCACCACAATAATATAAAGATACTTAAAGCATAACTTCTAATGTATAAACACATCATTTAATTTTAGTATCAGTCATACTATAATCTAATAAAGATCCTTCAACTTCCTGAATAACTCTCTTGAGATAATATATTCACTTCGTACTTGCCAACATACCTGCCAATGAAAAATTTCACTTGTATCTTCTTTTTACCATTATACTAGTACCATTTTTTTTTATATCTCAGTATATCTTTATTACCTCGGGTTATCCATATTTACAATCTATGGCTTCTTCTGAAATCTCTTTTCTCAACAATTATTCATACGTGAATTTCCAATCTCAACATGAGTCTCAATTTAGTAGGGTATAAATCCTTAACACAAATATCTTAATCACTTATATTATTCTCGAAGACGATTCTCAAAATCTTCTTCATGTTTCCAAATTAAAAAAAAATTCGAGATTAACTTAAATCTTACTTTCCATACTTTACTCCTCAAAAACTTCAACACCGTTAATTTCTTTGATTATATTCGTCAAAGCACCATTAGATTATCATCCATCTATTGTTTTCAAAATCTCTATTACTTTAATCTACTAATCAGTTGAACACCATAATAACTAAGTTCCAAAGATTAGAAATTAACCCTCCTTATAATAAGGAAAAAGAATCTTGCATTTAATGCCAAATATAATGTAAGACAAAGCAGCAGAAAATGCGAAACACGTAATAGAGCATGGTGCCAAAATAGGAAGTCGAAGTTTGGACAAAACATAGACAGGAAATTAAAATCGGTGGCCGTAATTCTTGAAAATCTGTAAACAAAATCTAGCTGCTATTTCGACGAAAATCGGTGGCCGCAATCGGTGGCCGCAAATTTTGAATATATGTGCCAAAATTTAATTCAAAGATATTGTTATTCGACGGAAGCATATCATATGGAAAAGAAATATTTCTGAGCCTATAAAGTCTGTGAATAACAAGAGCACATAGTTAACTGGTAGGATGCAGTTGGTTGTTTCAAATATATATAATCAATCAACTGTAAATAACCAGTCCAAATTAAAATTTCTCAAAATAGTTAATCGACTTATAAACCAATAGTCGACTGGCAAAAACATTGAGAAAACAAAATAAACCATTTGATTGTTCCTTTTCAACAATTAATTGGTTTGCATTTTCATTTTCATTTTTTTTTTTACAATGACGGCTATCACCTACAACTTTTCTACAAAAATCAAGACATCAATGCTTCATCAAAGACAACAAGAAAAAGACAGATTTCTGGTGATATCTTATCTTATGCTCTTTATGTGCTTAATATGAGTCAAAGTCATAACTACTGTACATATACATGCTTGCCGTCATTTTTGAAAATTTTATCTTCAATTTAGCTGATATTTATCAATCACTCACATAGTTGTTATATTTATGTCCGGCCTATTCACATAGCTATTATAAATATGCCCTTCTCTGAGTTCTATAAATGCTTACATTAGTATATTTATCTTCATACTCAAAGTTAAGGTGATAGAAATTATGGAGGGAACCGCATTCCGTCAGTTTCGAAATATCTGTGTCTTTTGTGGTTCCAGTCCTGGAAAAGATGGGAAATATATGAAAGCAGCACAAAATCTGGGTATGGTGCTGGCCAGAAGAAAAATTCATCTAGTCTATGGTGGAGGTAACTGTGGGTTAATGGGGTGTGTGGCTACAGCTGCACATGTAGGAGGATGCCAAGTTCTAGGTATTATTCCTACAGCTCTATCTGCATCCAGCAACATAGGGAAAACAATTGGGGAAGAATATAGAGTAGCTTCCATGCATGAACGCATGGCTAGAATGATGAGCAATGCTGACGCCTTTATTGCCTTACCAGGTGGTTTTGGTACTTTAGAGGAGATTTTTCAAATAGTCTCTTGGGCACAACTGAATATGCATCACAAACCAATAGGTTTGTTAAATGTTAATCACTTCTTTGATGGTTTGTTATCTTTCCTTGATCATGCCGTGGAACAAAGGTTTATCCCACACTCAGCACGACGAATTCTCATCTTAGCTTCAGATGCTGAGGAGTTGATTGATGCTTTACAAGCATATATTCATGTACCTGATCCAATCACAGCTCAAATAGAATGGACAACAGACCATAGCAGAAAGCGCAAATTGGACTTGGATCTTCATCTGTAACTGTAGCAAGATGTGGACATTGCTGTACCACTTTTACTTTCTTAGGGTTATCTTATATACCATCTTGCTAGCCACATACCTTAAGAAAATACTATTACTAAGTCAAAATTCATATTTTGAGAACTTAGCATATAGCTGATACTCCCTTGGAGTTTGTAATACTATCTTTAAATATTGCTTATGATCATCTGCACTCTTGAAATATTATTATCAATAATTATAATAACAAATTAATTCAGAGATGGCTTCAATACTTTTTTTTTATCAAGTCCTTGCATGCAACTGGGCATTTGTCAAACTAAATGATATCACCAAGAACTCATAATACCATAACGAGTCCTAAAAGAAATTTTTTTTTTGAATATCCTCTTCCCTTATCCTCAATTGATGAGATTCAGATATCAAATCAATTTAATTTTTTTTAAAAAAATATTGAGCACCTTGTAGCTGGTCAAACATATCATCTATATGAGGTAATGAGTATTTATTCCACATTGTCACTTTATTCTATGCATAGTCATAGTGATCCATCTTTCTTTTTCATAGATAGAACTGAAGCACTCCAAGTAATAGTACTAGGGTATATAAATCCCTAGTCTAACAAGTGTCTCAACTGATCCATCAATTCCTTGAGTTCAGTCGGTACTATTATATATAGAGGTATAGACACTGGTTGGATTCCAGGAAGTAAATCAACACCAAATTATATTTTACGTTTCGAGGTAATCCTAGCAATTCTTCAAGAATTACATCAGAATTTTTTTTTAACCACTAAAACTTAATTTACAATGGTATACTTTATATCAACATCTCTCACTACTGCCAACTATCCTTGGCACCTTTTTTGTAGTCACTTATGGACTGCTAAAGCAGAAATTAGATTACTGGGTATCTCATTACGATCCCCTTGTATCAAGAAAGAAAATTCCTCAATAATTGAATTTAATCACCATATAATGACATTTCAAAATGACATGACATAATGCCAACAAATTCATTCTCAATATCACATCACAGTCTACCATATCTAGACAACCGATACAACGGATGTCACATTCAGAAACCATCATATTTGGTATCTGTCTCAATTCTTTAAATTCTTTAAGACGCATATCTCTTTTACTTTCAAGCTGTAATTGATCCATAGATACCTCTTAAGATGTCACAATATTCAATCTATCTTATACTATAAACTTTAACAACTTCGAATAGAAAGAAATTTGAAATCCTATAGAATCCCTCAGCAGCACCTGAAGTATAAATATGTCCGGCTCATATCGATACTAAAGGTCCTACTAAAGAATCCTTTGCTCTGATTGTCACAGGGAAACCTAATGCTCTGATACCAACTTGTCACGACCCTAATTTTAGGGCACGTGAAATCCATATACCATACACATATATTTTTCATAAATGTACATAATGCCATTCTTTATCATATAAACCAATACATATAAGTTCCCATACACATATACAATATACAGTTTACGTCTATAAACACCAGAGTAACAGTAGAAGCAAGGATCCTGCCTATGACATTCAGAGCAACTCTAGAGTACAAATATTTTACAACTATAAAACATTAAGAGCCTAGAAACAATGTAGGCTCACCACTGGAGTACAACCTCTAGTCGATCACTTGGTTGCTGGACCAAACTCTGTGTCTTTATCTGAAAAATAGATCCACATCATGTAGTGAGTTTTACAACTCAGTGAGTAGATAACACCCCCTATAACCTCTTAGGTCAACATATGGATGTACTTTTCATTTCAAAGTTTCTCATATTGAAAAGTTACATTCAGGAGTACATTCATATGGGACCCGCATTTCAAAACATCTCAATTCGAATCACATACAAATATCTGTAACCACATATGATACAAATTGATCTTAAATCGAATTTGTTATGCAATAAAAATCAATTCTTTTATATAATACTCAAGTATGTCACAACTTTCAATAAACTCAATAGATAAATATGGAATGTGAGTTCATCACCCTTCTGCCTCCTCACATTACCATAGTCACAATCACCATAAGTAATCAGAGAATGTGAGTTCATCACCCTACTGCTTCCTCACATTACCACTGAGTACAACTTCAATAGATCAACAGGGAATGTGAGTTCATCACCTTTCTGCCTCCTCACATTACCACTGTCATCATCACAATAGGTAATTAGGGAATGTGAGTTCATCACCCTACTGCCTCCTCACATTACCACTAATACCACCTTCACAATATCGTCTCAAGCCATATAATCTCGTCATTTCTCATCAATACATATATATATTTATATGAATATATAAACATGTAAAAAAAAGTGCATATCCATCATATGCAATGAATTATTATCAAACAATTCGCCATATAATCATATTCGGCAATTTACCACTTTACATATCATTCAAAACAAAACTTTCAATCTCAGTACAAAATCTTTTATTATAAATTTTCCAATCAGAGAAATCATATAATCATGCCCATATTCGAGGCAAATATAACACTGTAAAATTAATGCCACATGCATATCATATTTTCTTTGCCATGTAATGTGAAATGCATTTAGAATTATCGTATTCAAAGCATTTCAAAATCTATTTCAAAACTCATACTCTTCTTGAACTAGATATCATTTCTCAATCATTTCAAATATTTCAAACCATTTCAGAAACATATGAACATATAAATAACATGTAATCATACTCACTTATCAATGAAAAGTTCAAGAAGAGTAAAAGTAAGCTATAGGAAGAATTATCTACTCACAAGTAAGGGCTCCAGATTGGACAGCCCTAAAATCCTCGTTTCTAGTCTGAATTTGACCAAATAAGCTTCAAAAACGTGTCCGGAGGGTCCAAAAATCTTAAATAAGCTCGAGGGGTACTGTTCACAGCGCGGAAATACTATTCACCATCACTATTCATCGCTGAAATTACTATTCATCCGCCACTATTCATGCCAAAAATTACTATTTACCGCCACATAAAAAGTTACCAAATGACCGAAAAAATTACATATTCTAATGTTTATCAAGCTTCTGAACCCATCTACGGTGTCAGATTTCTAATTTGAGGTCTCTAAGTAAGGTTTTTCAGAACTTACCTTTTATCGAGATTTTCTACTTCAGATCTACGGCGATTCAACGGTTGATTTGAAAAACTGATCGGTCAAAACTGAAGTACTCTTCGTCGTGAATCCAATAACACTTTTAGTTTTGGTATTGGAAGCCCCTAAACACTCCAATTCGAAAGATAACTTTTGAGATCACTATTCACTCACTATTTATTACTATGCATCTTTCCGTTTTTTTTTTCTTTTTGAAACTTCGTTGCCCAGGTTTCAATTTAACATACGACATCTTTTTTTTTAATATTATAATAATTATTAAATAATTAAGAATAAGATTTTCTTTTGTAAAAATTCATATAAATTCCATTTTTCATCATAAAATATCCCAAAAATTTCTAAAAATTTCCTTTCTCCTAAACCTTTAGTTAAACTCTTAAATCATGATTTTTCTTGATAAAAATCATATTAAAACAAATTTCAAAACAAATATCTTTATTCATATTAAAAGAAAGAATATTTCTAAAAATACCATAAAAATTCAATAGAGGCCGGTATAATTATTTTAAGCAACACAATACTTCTTTTACTTAAAAGTCCACTTACTTTTAACAAATTATAATTATTTCTACATAAATAAAAATATTTTTGCTAATAGCATGCCAAAATATAAATTCTCATATTTCTTTTGTAATTATTTAATCCATGTAATAAATATACATATTTTCACCGGTTCTTATCTCTATTGTCAAAATTCTCTTTTTTTATTCTACATTTCCTTTAATTGGAATTTTTCGTTAAATTTTACGGTTATTACAACAAGGAGAGTACTAAGGCATATAAATCCTTTGTCTAACAAGTCTTACAACTGATCATTCAATTCTTTGAGTTCAGTCGGTGCCATTCTATATGGGGGTATAAACACTGGTTGAGTTCTAAAAAGTAAATCAATATCAAATTCTATTTTACATTTCAAGGTAATCTTGGCAATTCCTCAGGAATTACATCAGAAAATTCTCTAACCAATGAAACTTGATTTACACTAGCATACTTTATATCAACATCTCTCACCATTGCCAAATATTCTTGGCACCCTTTCTGTAATAACTTATGAGTTGTTAAAACTAAATTATTGGGTACATACTTCCATGATTGTTCACTACTTACAACTCTTTTACTAACTTTTTATACTATTGATGACATCTTCATACTGTATAAACTAAAAAGCACTTAAATAAGGTCAACACATTTTGACTTTATTCTTTAACATGCTCATGCAATGTCTTAACAATCAATCATGAAAAACTTATGTCTATCCAAGAGCCCTTCACATGAATTATCTATTTTGCATACCTCAAATTTTAAATTTTCATGGGCAAACCTTCCTTTCTCATATTGCTTATACATAATATTATTGAAAATCAAACTGTTTTTGAATTCTTTATATCAACAAAATCTATCATTGAAAGCACTATCTTCATAGATTCCTTGCTCTCGAATTAAATCCACCCCACAGCTTGTCAAATATATTTATATATATAGGTTCCAACTCATCTATTCAAAAAGAGATTTATATCTATTTTCAAAACACTCACTTTATTACAAACTGTTATCTTGGAGTTAACAACATCAATCCCATCATAACCAACTATCAATATTATATTAGCCATTCGTCATATTATTTCACATAAACAAATCAAATAACTAATTCAAACCTTCTTGACATCCAAACACGCCATTACCTTTGTGTTTAGATGAAATCTTTTTATTTTCAGCTAATTCTTTTTCTTTGCACCCAAAAGGGTTCTCTTTTTCACTGTTCATCAAAATGAATTCAAAAGCTAAACTGGTAGTCCATACTCAAGAAGCACCATCTAGAATATATGAATCGATGTTTAAAGATTGCATATCTAAGGAAAAGAATAAGAAGAAAGAAGATGATGACACTCTATAGAATTCCACAGCAGCACCGTGAATATAAATATATCCGTGGTTACATACCCATACTCAAAATCCTACTACAAAATCCTTTACTCTGATAGCCACAGGGAAACATATTACTCTGATACCAACTTGTCACGTCCTTAATTTTAGGGCACGTGAAACACATATACCATGAATATATATTTTTCATAAATATGAATATTCAAATCATTGATCATGGAAATATATACATATAGGTTCTCTTACACATATACCATATACAGACAAAATCTATAAACATCAAAGTCATAACAGAAGTAGGGATTCTGCCTCTAACTTTCAGAGCATACTATAAAGTATAAGTACAAAATAAATCAAAATCTATTAGTCATGGAAACAAAGTAGGCTCACCCAGAGATCATGTCGTCTAACTGGTCAACTATCTGAAGGGGAATGACCAAACTCTATATCCTTATCTGAAAAACATATAAACAACGTGTAGTGAATTTTACAACTCAGTGAGCAGATAATACCTCTTATGAACTCTTAAGTAAACATATGGATGTACTCTTTATTTTAAAACTTTTCACATTAAAAATCATAATTTAGAGGTACATTCATATGGAACCTGCATTTCAATAATCTCTGTTCAAATTCATATTCATATTAAGTTCACAAGTAAAGCTGTAAAAACGATAATAAAATCATGATATGCATCAACATAATTCTTATGAAAATATTTAGAAGATCCCATATCAGAACCACCATATCAGAGTTTAACCCCTTCCGTACTTTGGTAGTATATGATTTGCCTAAACTCAGCATCCCGCTGAAGTTTACTCTACTACTATTCAAGAAGAAACGTGAAGGGACTCTATATAGGTATTTCCCAAGCACACAGTAAGGGAAGGCAAATCACATCTCATATAACTGGTATTTCGTCCATATAGGAGGCATTCTACTCTCCATTACATATCATCTCCTATGTGTTGGCCCTCACACGAGGTTAGCATCACCCCTGCTAGCTGAGGTATCAAGGTACGCACCAGGGCTAACATCACCTGCTGTTAGTAGATAGTATTTCTAATATGATTCCTCCACAGAAAATATCATATGCACATATGCCATATAATCCAGTATAAACTTCTCAATATAACACAGACTTTCAGTCTCAGTACAAATTCATCTGTCATAAATTTCTCATTTAGAATTTATCACATATACATGCCCTTTCTCGAGACAATCATATAGCTTTATAAATAATGCTACATGCATAAATATTCACTTTATCATTTAATGAAAAATACATGTGAAATCAGATATACCATGAGTTCAGAAATCCATTTTCAAAATATACTCTTCTTGAACTATATTTCAAAATGTAAGTAATTCAGATAATTTTAATGCATTTCAGAAATATATAAAAGTGTAAATATCTCATAAACATAATCATATACATGCTTAAAGATCAAGAAGAGTATAAGGCAAGCCATAGAAAGAATCATTTACTCACAAGGTAAGGGCTCCAGATTTGACAACCCCAAATTGCACTTTTCCAATTCACATTTGACTAAAAAAAACTTCAAAAACGTGTCTGGAGGGTCCAAAAATTAAGGAAATGACTCCGAAAACTTTGTCACTATTCATGGTCGAAAAATACTATTCTCCGCCAAAAATACTATTTACCACCAAAAAATACTATTCACCAAGAACAAAAAGTTGTCAGATAGTCAAAATATTTTCAATCCTAAGATTTATCTAACTCCTGAATTTATCTACGGTGTCAGATTTTCAATTTGAGATCTCTAAGTAAGATTTTCAGAATTTATCTTTTTTTGAAATTTTCTACTTCAGATCTACGGCGATTCAACGGCTGATTTGAAAAATTAATCAGTCAAAACCATAGTATTTTCCGTCCTAAATCCATTCGTACTCTCAGTTTTGAGATCGGAAGCCAATAGGCACTCCAAATCTATAGAAAAAATTGAATATTACTATTCATCACTATTCATTAAAATTATGCACACTGGTTTTTGTCTCCCCCCTTCCCGTTTCCTCCTCTTTTGTTTTATTGTTGTTATTATTATTATTATTATTATTTAATAATTAAATATTTAAATTTATTTTTATTTTATTTCATATATATTTATATAAATATTGTTTTTTATCCTAAAATATCTCAAAATTTTTAAAAAATTTACATTTTCATAAACTTTTAGTTAAACTCTTACATCATGATTTTTCTTGATAAAAATCTTAATAAAAAAATCACAAAATACATATCTTTATACATAATAGAAGAAATAATATTTTTAAAAATACAACAAAAATTTATTAGAGGCCAATATAATTATTTTAAGTAAAACAATAATTATTTGAAATAAAAATATATTTACTTCCAACAAAATATGCATAGTTATTTAAAAAAAAATCATTCTTATTTATAATAAAATATTATTTCAAAATAAAACTTTTGAGATATTACAAAAGCACTAGCAAGTAGAAGCCGACAAAGAGTCCTGCAACAAAGAGAGACAATTAGGCAAGCAATCAAATTACCTCTTTCCTTAATATTCATTCTGTCTAGATTTTCTAATGATTGTTATTTACAGAAAGCAAGCAGATGCAAGAGCGTTGCATATGAGAAAAAAGAGAAATTTGTACCTTGAAAGACTGTGTAAATAAAAACGGAAATCTGTTGTGCTCCTTTCATTCTTTCTTTTTTTCAACCAAGTTTTAATTTGTTGTGCTCAAGTAGCCCTCCGCTTGAGCACCTGCTGGTTGTGGCTGGTGTGCTCTTGTTTTGAGAATGTTATCTAAAAAGTACTTGTTTGCTTCAGTACATGTGATTAGTCTATGTTATAGAAGAAAGGAATGATAAAGTAAACCAGATCTTTGGAGTGCTCAAGTGTTTTGGTAAGCTCATTCAAACACCATGTGGAAGAAGCACAATTTCCTGAGAAGATGACAAGTAATAAAGCCGAATGTTCAATGGCTTCGACAAGCACAGGTCAGATCACTCGTCTCTTTTGTCAATTCTATAATCAACGTATGTTTCGATTTTATTTCTGAGGAGAGCATTAGGATGATGGCTTGTGAAATTGAAGCTAAGTGTCCTCGCCTCTAAATCCAATGAAAACATCATATTTCTATGGAGATTGGGAAAATGCAGCAAAGGAAGAACGTGAAGCCATATCTTGGTTTAGCTATGATCTGCACAAGAATACAGTCTGCTTCAAATCTCAGCTAGCAATTATTAGTAATAGGAAATTAGAAATGTTAAAAAAGTAAAGGAAGGTAACTCGTGATTATTAAATAATCACTCTGAAATTTCCATGAACCAGATGGAAGACATAAATAAATGAAAGCAATGCTTTCCTGTGCATATTGACCAATTTAAATTCATTCTCAGGTTAAAAACAGAAAACTGCCTAGCCTGGAAAGGGTTGGAAGATCAATTTACCTCAATATCTTGCATAAAGGGAGTGATTCTTGGTTATCAAAGCTTGGAACTACAACTCCAACTCTGTTGATTAAGGCACATTATAGGTTGATGATATCTTTCAAGCCCTGTATTCCATTCCTCCAGGTTGCAGTTGGAAGGGGTGGAAAGATTAAACCCTTGGATTTCAGATTTGGAGGCAGTGCTTCTCCCTCGTAAAAGCATTCAATTCCCATTTCGCAGGCCCTAGTTTGTGACTCCAATTCCATTTGTTTGATGAAATTCTGATATTCCGAGGAATATGTTGGGCAGATCCCACATTCTTTTATCTTCACGTAATTTCCTATGTTCATACCACCCCAAGTTTGACAAAAAATCTCTATTTCTGATATAACCTTTGGATTAGAAGAGGCTCTGATTTTCTTAATTTTTTCATGTATGCTGATACAGATGCTTCGACTGTAGCATAGAAAAACATGATCCGAAGTAAAGTTCCTAGCTGTGCAATTGAGGATAGTACCTTTGGGATAGTCATTGCCTTGGTCTACCCTTTGATCATTAATGATTCGGACGTGAGCTTCACAATCGATGTACATTTCTTCATCAAACAGTAATGGAGGAACAACAAAGCAGAAAATGAGGCCCCAGTCCATGGAAAGAGGAGCAGAAGAAAGATCAATAGTAATGGAAGTAGCATGTGTGGTCCTATACTTAAACCACTCCGGAACTCTGCTTCCTGGGTATACTACTTGAGTTCCAAACCAATCGTCCTTCTGATATTCTAACTGCGATACAGATTTGTTTATCTCCACGAGCTCATTTGCTAGAATAGCTTTGATAGAATGTTGATCCAATTTCAAGCAGTTTCTGAAATCAAAGTAATTCGATTTTCGTTTGGATGGTTCAGCAGCTGTTGAAGTGAATTGTACTGTCTCCAGGGTTGAGCAGTCATTAACTTTTAAATAGCGGAGGGATGGTGGAATCTCTGGTAGAGAATGAAGCCTTGTGCATTTATCTAAGCTCAAATATTCAAGGCTAGAAAGATGCTTGATGCTTGCAGGCAATGTCTCAATAGCACTTCCTTCAATTGCTAAATGGTGTAATGGTGACAAGGAGCTGATTTTGTCTGGGAGTTCAAATACGTCACAATTATCAGCCACCCATAGCTCTCGTAAACATCGTAAGCCGTCAAATAAGCTGCTGGGAATATGGTTCAGATTTTCACACCCACTTAAATATAAAGATGTTAGTTTGGGTAAACAGGCAATGGGTGAAGAAAACTCATTGATAGCCGTCCCCACGAGATCCAAATATCTCATATTCTCTGAAGCTATGGAAAATTCCTTCAGTCTTGTGCAGCCTCGGACAGAGACATAATCGAGAGATCTAAAATGGATATCACTTTTAAGTCGGGTAAGGCTAACACAATAATCAAGTTGTAAACCCCTGAGCCTGTCCAAAGATAAAATTGATGGATGAACCTCACACAAGCTTGCACACTTGGAGAGATTTATTTCTTCAAGATGAATGGCTTTTGAAAAATCTGGAAGCTCCTTCAGGTGTTTAGAATTATAAAGGTCAAGTCTTCTTAAATTCACCACATTCTGTAACAATTAAAGAGAGTCATCCCATCACACGACCTCTTGATCCTTCAATTTCAATGATAACAAAAACTAAAACAACATATATGTATGTTTACCTGCACTCCATGCCAAAGTTTTTGTATATTGCTATCTTTCATATCAAGTTCAAGAAGATTTTCAGCACCAAATGTCAATGGCAAGGACTTCAAAGGGTACTTTTCCCAACAAAGATATCTTACTTCATTTGGCAAAGTAGCAAGACCTTGTGGAATATACAAGTTATGCTCTTGACTCGAAGAGTAATAAAACTCAATAAATTTTAGTTTCGACATCTTGACAAATGCTCGAGGACTTAGTTTCATCTCTCCAATTTTTGACATGTCTAGTGTTATGCTTTTGATGGCTTCGCTCCCCTAAAAAAAATCATATAATTCTAAATATTATTCAAAGTTATAATTTTAAAAAAAAAATTCTAAAATGATTTATATTAATTTAATTCATACCTTATTATCTTTCAATATTTCATAAATATCATCAGGATTCCATAATCGACTTCGCTTGCTGGGATCTTCTAAAGCTTCTTCACAAACAATTTGTTCCTTTTTGTTTGTATCAAATCATGCATGGATACTTTCTCACCCAAAATAGTTACAAGAGCTTTATCTTGAAGACTTTTTAACCCAATACTCGTTGAATAACCACAAGCATCTAACAATATTTTTACTTGCTCCACTCCTTTGCCTTTGAAAAAGCATGCAATGTCTAAAAAAATATTTTTCTCCTCATGATCAAGGTCATCATAACTCAATTTTAGTATTTGCTGAATTTTTTTAGGAGGCATTTTTCTCAACTTTTTCAATTGACTTTCCCATTCTTCTTTACTTTTTCCACAAAGAAAGGCACCCAAAACTATTAAAGCTAATGGAATGCCTTGGGCATAACCAACCACCTTCTTTGATAGTTGTTCAAACTCCTCGTCAAGGCAATTATGTTTAAAGGCATTCAAATAGAAAAGTTGAAGAGCTACAAGAAAATCTAAGGCTTTAACCTCATATATATCATCTACATCTTTATTAAGAACTTGTTTATCTCTTGTTGTTATAATAACTCTGCTACTTTGTCCAAACCAACAAGGTGCTCCTACCAAATTTTTTAATTGTTCTGAATCATTAACATCATCAAGAACAACAAACACTTTTTTTCGATGAAGTCTCCTCAGAACATAGGGAGATTCTCCATAAGGCATGCCTTTATGAGATACTTTATCCTCTAGTAATGTGGAAAAGAGTTTACTCTTCAAATGTGTTATTCCATATTTCTCCAGTTCTTCTCTTACATTGGCTAAGAAACAAAAACTTTCAAATGCGAAGCACAATTTGTTAAATAGTATCTTTGCAATAGTTGTCTTGCCAGTACCGCCCATGCCCCAAATTCCGATAAATCGAACATCTTGTGACTCATTGCATAGTAATGACTCTAGATGTGCAATTTGTTGATTGATTCCAATGAAGTCATTTGAATAATCACTTTGATACATAGAATCTAGCTTCATCAACACACCTTTGACAATCACTCTAATAAGTTCGGCTTCATTTCTGTTGCACAAGACAAAGAGGAAATACCTAAAATTTAATATAGTATATCATATATTGTTGGATTAGCAAAAGTTAAAAATTTAATCCCTAGAAAAAATGAGCTCCTTTGATGTATTATTCTTGCTATCAATTTTTTATTTTGTTGGGCAAATGAATACGTGAATTTGCATGAATAAATCATTATAAAATGATGTAGGAAATCTCTAACCTTCCAGCGAATTGAGATCTTGATAGTCATATAATTAAGATGGTCCATAATAAGAGTAGCATAAGAATAATTACCTTTCTGCATCACAGTGCCAGCCAGATAAATTTGCAGCTTGAGTGAGAGCATCCTTCCATTTTTGGATCTGCTGGTTGTGGTTGGTCTGCTCATGTTTTGAGAATGCTATCTCATAACTCTCTTTTTGCTTCCGTACATGTGATGGGTCTATCCTATAGAACACTGGAATGACAAAGCAACCTTGATCTTTGGAGAGCTCAAATATTTTGGTAAGCTCATTCAAGCACCATGTGGAAGATGCATAGTTCTCAGAGAAGACGATAAGGAATAGAGCTGAATCTTCAATGGCTTTGACAAGTGATGGCCACACCTCATCTCCTTTCTCCAGTCTATAATCAATATATGTTTCGATTTTGTTTCTACAAAGAGCATCATGAAGATGACTTGTGAAATTGTTTCGTGTGTCTTCACCTCTAAAGCTAATGAAAACATCATATTTCTTTGGAGATTGGGAAGATGCAGCAGTGGAAGAGGAAGAACTAACCATATCTTGGTTGAGCTCTGATTTCAGTGAGCTAAGAATTATTAGTAATACAGAAGAATAGTGGAGTGGGTTCCTCGACAGTCGTGTGGTACTGTAATGAATTCAAGACGAAATGGAAAAGCTGAAAGTGAGATGGGGAATAAAAAAAAGAAAAAAGAAGAAATTACTGTGGAGAAAAAGAATGGTGGTCTGAAAACGCGGTCAAATAAAAAAAAAAAAAAAAAAAAAAGCACCCCATTATTGTGGTCTGAAAACGCGTTTATAGCACCAAAAAGAAAATTAAAGGCGTGGAGGAGGAATCAGGAAGTGTCAAAGGGGAAAAGTTGAAAGTAAAAAGGATAGGAATCAAGCATTATTTACATTAATATTAGGAATTTAGTTAATTAGAAACAGTTAATTCCTTTAAAAACTTTTTTGACCCCACTCACTATTAAGCAAATATGAATTCACACACACACATTACAAGCTTCTTGTACATAAATTGAAGGTACACTATTAAGAAAGTTTTTCATTCTTGCATCAAACCATCAACAATATATAGCATCTTTTGGGCTCACCGACAATATCAGGTGTAGCTAAATTCTAAATTAATGATAACTATAATGTGGATAGACTTATCCGACAAGTAAAATTAAATATTAAATTTTATTCTACGAATAAAACTCAATTGGAGGATGTCAACCTCATCTTAGAGATTGATATTTTCATCTTATTCTATAAATGATCTCAGACCAAATTTTGTGAATTTAGCACTATATTTAGATCCCTGATTTTTGTCTACAAAACCCAAAATTTATAGATGGATTATTATATAAATGATCTCATGAATGTAATATAAAATCATGCTTACAGACTGCATAAAACCTGATGAAAGAGGACATTGATAGTGATGTTTTTTTCATTTTTCTTCGTGGTTTTCAATATCGGTTTTGGCTCAATGAAATGCAAAACTCATTTAGGGTTATGTTTTATCCTTCCTTTCTTATTATATAAGTGTATCTTTTTGGCATTTACGATGATGTTCCAACAAATTTGCTCCCGCGTGTCACCCCTTGCGAAATATCAAGCGAACCTGGGTAGTTTTATTATAGTCTGCGTCTTCCTGGCTACCACGAATCACCCTCGATCTTGCAAATCTGAAAATCTCAGAGAGGCAAAATCTCTATTGGTTACTGAAGATCTCTGAACTTAGCGAGTTCAGCTACCTAATAAAGATTAGAACCCTTACTTTATTCTTCTCTATGTTCCTGTAACTTCTGACGTAGGCGGATATGGTTTTTATTTGAAAAAAATCACAAATTTAGAAATATTTGATATACGGCAAAAAAAATTAACTGTTGAAAATTATATTTTTTAAAAATTATTATTAATTAAAATTGTAATTTTTAACAATATATAAAATATGTTTAGTTAAACTTCATAATTAATAAAAAATTTAAAATAATAATTTTTTAAAAATATCTCTTAATTTTTTAAAAAAAATTCTCTTATCTTTTTTAATAAAAATTAAAATATTAAAAAAATAAAATAAATTAAAAAATAACTATAGTTACCTTCTCAAAATAATAAAAGTTCTTCTTTTATAATAAAAAGATGTTTAAAGTTTAAAAAATATGTAATATTACATATATAATTACATGATAGTATTATATTATAAAATAAGAAATAATATATACATAGTATAATATTAATATTCAAATATAATAATTTATACAAAATAATTATACACAAAATAAATAATTAAGAAGGTATAAAAATAAATAAAAGTCAAAAATAAAAATAAAGAGTAAAATTATCTTTTTATTTTTCAACAGGATTTTCACCTCCATGAGAAACTTGAATTCTCAACTCTTTTACATAAAATTTTTTTGATGAAAATATTTTTTAATAATCATTTCTAATAATCTATATTTTTTGGAAATCATGTTTTAAAATTTAAAAATCAAACATAAAAATTTAATTTTTCTAAATTTAACTTTTAAATAATCTAAAAAAAATTTCTCTACCAAACATCTTTTAAGAATATCATTTGTCTTTCGATAAATAATTTACACAATCGATTTAGTTCTTCATTTTAATCAGTTTCTAATTGTAAAAATTATTGGGTGAAGTTTTAAGATTCAAGGTTCTGTAGTTTAGAATTAAAATTTTGAGATTTAAATTTTAAATTTTAAATTTTGAATACAAATTAAAGATTATGGAACTAAGATTTGAGTTTTAAAAAAATATTTGTGCATTAGAGTTTTAAAATTTTAATATTTAAAATTTTAAAATTTAAAATCATAATTTAAAATTTAAAGTATAGAATTTAACATTAAAATTTTACACAAATTAAATTTAATATTCAAAATTATAAATATAAAATTTAGAGTGTTATAATTTTTTTTAATATATAAATTAAGGTTAAGTTGGATGCTAGTCGCAGAGTGACATACTGATACTTTGATATAGTGTCTACTTGAGTTTTTTTTTTTGGTAAAATCTTATTTTAACTTTTTAAGTTTACAGTAAAATATAATTTAGTATCTGAAACTATTCTAATTCATAGACTTTAAAAATTAATTTTTTAAAAAAATTAATTTAAATATATATAATATTTAATTTGTTAAAATATTTATCTAAATAATTAATTAAATTAAAAATTTTCTTGACGATATTTAATTATTTCAACTGACTAATTTAATCATAATTTATTATTATTAAAAGCAAAATAATCAATTATTATTATTTTGATGTGATTAAAAAAAATTTAATTAAATTAATTATTTAAAAATAATATTTCAATAAGTTTTTATGTGTGTTTAATTTAACATTTTTTGTTAATTTTTATTTATAAAGTTACTTTTAAATATTAAAAAATATATTTATAAATATATTATAAAAAAATTGAGAGGCTAAATTAGATTTTGCTATAAATTTAAAAATTTAAAATAAGACTTTACTATTTATATTTTTTATTTCATCTGCTAACGCAAATTATTTGAGTACAATAAGCATAAGAATAGTGACGTGACAATTATGGACTATTTCAAGTAAAGTTAACAGATACATTTAATAAAATTTGAAATATTAAGTTTATATTTAAAATTAAAAAAAAATTAAATTGACATATTTTACAAAATAAGATGAAAAAAATTTAATCTGAATTCTGAAGTAAAAATATGGCGTACGGAAAAGAAAGAAAGTTGCATAATAGTGCAGCAAAACGATACGTTTTTAGACTTCAGAAGAGTAGAAGTGCTTCTCCCATCGGCTTGTTCCTCCACCGTGTTAGGGTTTAGATACTTGCAGTTTGCATCCATTTCTTCACACTCACCGTCTATACCAGCGACAGCAGGCCAAATTAAGGCACTACGATACTATAGAGTATCGCTATTCTTCCATTGTTTCAACTTGGTAACTCGCGAAGCCGATACTTCTCGATCCTATTTGTGAGCAAGCTGTGTCATTTTGCTCCTTATATTTCACTTATCTGTTTGATTTTTGGGACCATTCAAAGTTCTGATCTTGCATGAAAATCAATTGAAACTTGTATTTACAATCTAGTTGCCAAATTTCAGGTGTAGTTTTTTTTTTTTTTTTTTTTTTTGCTCAAGTTCAGGTCTCGTTTGAAGTCTAGTTCTTCAATTTCCTGACATTGTAATTATTGAGTTGGCCAAGCTAGGCATAGAGAGGAAAACAAAGAAAGAAAAGGAATTACAGACACTCTTTCACTCTTGTGTTAAATCTAGTTGGAAATGTGAAATTAAACTTATTTTTTGACTCTTTCTGCTTCTTTTATTTTATTAGTCTGTGGTCAAAAGTGGGAGGAGTAATTAGCCAAATTAGGTACGGAGAGGAAATCAAGAAAAGGAATTACAGACACCCTTTTACTCTTGTGTTAACTCTGGTTGGAAGAATTAAACTTATTTTTGACTTCTTTCTGTTTCCATTCTTTTATTAGTTTTTAGGCGAAAATGGGAGGAGTAATTCAGAAGTTTTTCATTGCATCAATGTTTATGTGGGCTGCGCCTCTTGCAATTTTATATGGTTTTAACCATAATCTGCTTCCTGGTAAGACTTTAGGCACGTTACACTTCGTGTGATTTGTTTATTTATTGTGACATGCGTGGCTGCTTGTACTGTAATCTGTGTGGATGATCGTTTTTCTCTTTTATATCATAAACTTGTAACTAGCATGTCTAGTAACTTGCAGTTTTCCTTGTATAGAGATTACCTATTAATAGGCAAAGGCAAGAAATTGGACGAATAAACTTGAAATGTGGAGTCCTATGTCCTGTTTTACCTCTTTTCTTTCTTTTAGTCTTTTCTCTTCTCAGAGAAACCAAATGGTTATTCAATGTGTATTGTGAAGTTAGAATTAAGGTTAGGCATAATGAGATATGGACACTGGATGTAGAATCCTTGCCGTCAACCTGTATGATGTGATCAGCTTGGGGTTTTAAATAGGCAATGGTTTGAAAAAATTTGATTAATAATTGTTTCAAATTTAGTTGTTGTGGGTCTCCTTTATCTCTATTTTTCCCTTTTTATTACTTTCCTTTTGAATCTTTTGTGAGTGCTCATTTAATGGGAAGAAAACTAACATGCTATTGAGGCCAGTGCTAGTTAGGAACCTCTAGACATTTATCTGAAATTGGATGCATCCAATTGGAGTATAGGACGAGGACCAGGACAACAAACTTGTCAACAAGAACTCCACACCAATTAACTGCTAGCCACAGGGTTAATACATTCTTAATTAGATTCTTCTTTTTTCTTAAGGTTTTTAAATACCTTTTGGTAGATCAAAATGTTTATGAAGTTGTTAGACAGGTAAGAGGTGAGAAAAGTACTCTTCAATCTTGTCTGATAATTATTACATATTTAAGAATTGGATACTGGTTTAAAAAGTGAGAAGGATATAACAAAGCAGGAAGCACTGTAATTGGTTTAAGATTGACAAGTTGAATTGTTCTGTGAATTGCTGGGGAAGTACTAAATAAGTCAAAGAGTCTACTTTGTCAAATATACCAGTAGGGATATAGAAGTATTGAGTCTCCTAAAAGAGAGAACTGCCAATGACATCAAGTGGTATAAAGAAACTATATTTTCTATGAATGATTCCACTAACTCCGTAATTTATCTTTTCTCCCTCTCGTGCTGAATTAGTGAGGTTTTTTTCTTTATTAAGGTGGAAGGTGAGGCTGTGAGGGATATACTTTGGACATGCTTATTACTTTGAAGCATGGTTTTGTCACTTGTCTTTCTGTATTCTTGTTGAAGAGATGCCTTATAAGCTTTGATTGTCAAAAACTTTTTTTTTTTAAATAAAAGAAGAAATTATATCAAGGAAGAAGAATGATAGGAATGAGGAGGATAGCGTAGGAGTAGGTCAAAGAGCACAATAAAAGAAAAGTAGAAAAAGAAAATTAAACATTCGGCCAGGCTGCTTAATCCCTCTGCATGTCTAAAATGGACGCTTCATTGAACAAGCCTTTGAGCTGAACACCACAAAGAGGCCCCAAACAAAATCTACATCCATTGGGCAAGTAAAGACAAGAAAATGCCCTAGACAACCTATGCTGCAAGAAAGTGATAACTCAGCAATCTAGAAATAAATGAGCTCTAGTTTCTGCACTATGCATGAAAATTATACAAATGTTAGGAGACTGAGCTATAGTAGAATAAAGGGTTTGACAAAATCATTGGCAATATTAGAGAATATTGTTTTTTCTTTTTCAGGCCAATAACATTTTGCTTCTTAAACAATGTGTAATTTGGAGCTTTGTCTTTTTCAATCACCTATAAAATCTATTCTGAATGCATGTGTATTAACCACCCTCTGACAAATGGATAGTTGGATACTACTTTAGTAGGGTGTAGTATATGCCATTATGCTGATGAGAAATTTTATGCTTCTAACAAAATTAAATCTGCTGATGTGTGAGATACAATTGCATCAAGGTTGTTGTCTTGTTGAAATGATGTAAATTTTCTGTTGCCCTTAGCTAATAGCCAATTGAATGATTATGTAATTAATGAATATTATATACGGTATGCCAAATGCTTTTCTGGGGGATTTTACACTCTTTGCTCAGCATGGTATCATTGGCTGCCTAACTTACCGTACACTTCATCCTTCCTCATTTTGCACAATTTAACAAACTAAACAGTTTATCAATTGCCTTGCACTTTGCAGTTTGTGATTGGCACTCTCTCCTGTATTGTGTATCTTGATGCTTGCATTTCCTTGATGGCAACTGCATTATGTCAGTTCTTCAAAAATCTGCTAAGAGAAGCTTAATTTCATAAGAAAATGATGACCTCCTTTTAATTTGCATTCACTTGTCTACATGTATTCGCATCTACATACATAATACTCCCGAATATCATTTTCCTTCTACCTTTCCTTGTATGGGTAGATGGCGAAAAAGGCAAAAAGAAAAAGCAAGTCAAGTTTTAAGACTACCTAATTGAGTTTTCTTGTCTAGCTTTGTAGTTGTAAAATATTAATATTTATCTTACCTGTAACAGGATCAACCAATTTGTCTCCTTACTCTGCGACTTTGGTGAGTGGATTTCTTGCTGTCATATCAGTAAACGTAGTCATAGCATTTTACATATATATGGCAATGAAAGAACCTGCAGACAAACACGTACCAGATGCTAAATTTCTTGCTGAGGCCAAAGCTAGCGTGAACCAGTCTACAGCAGACTCTCAGCAATCTTACCAGCCTCTCAAGAAACAAGAGTAGGTTGGAGTTCTAGTTCTTCGTCTTACAGCTACAATTAGTTCATCTCAGAAAAGAGAGGGAAAGTACGGGGGTGAAGTAGAAGGTCCTGAATTGTGTATGCTGCTCAAGCTTCGTATGAAGGTTGCGTATGATTCATCTTGCGCACTATTTCCAAGATCCTATTTTCATGCCATAGTTTTTGGTATCGATATATTTTATTTTGCACAAGTTACTTTCAAAGTATTTGATTGCGTTCTCTGCTCTGGGAACAAATTATTTGCCTTTTGATTTATGAGATAGACACTTACCAGAATCCAAAAATGGCAAGTTATATGAAGGTTATGAATATTTTCACAGAATAAATTCTTGGTTGGACTTTGTTTAGTTGTTGTCATGTGAATATATATGAGGGGCAACTCGCCCATAAGTTAAAGATATTTATATGATTGTTCATTATTGGTAGATTATATATCCAGTAGGTTTTTTTCTTAGGTAAGTTTAGCTTACTAGGTCATTGATGGATGCCAC
Source organism: Gleditsia sinensis (assembly GCA_037074535.1). Classification (NCBI taxonomy): domain Eukaryota; kingdom Viridiplantae; phylum Streptophyta; class Magnoliopsida; order Fabales; family Fabaceae; genus Gleditsia; species Gleditsia sinensis. The sequence goes on along the minus strand of CM073468.1, from coordinate 6,829,562 downwards.
TTACAAAATTTTATTTCTGTATATTTTAAATTTACATTTATTTAAAAAAAATATATTTTGAAAGGCATTTTTTAAAATTGGTATGGCTTAGATACTAACAATTTGATGAGACTAAAAGTAACGAGACTTACCATGGGCTGGACTTTATTTAATTTTCGAGCTACTAAAAAAATCGATGCAGCCCCCACAAACTGTGTTTTATTAAAAAGAAAAAAAGAAAAAAATGTAATTATATAATTATTTTATTACTTAATTTACATTTAAATATCTTTTTTATCCTTTTAACATTATAAATTTTATGATATAGTTTTTTATTTTAAAAAATTTTAAAAATGATTTTAATAACTCAAAAACAAAATTAATTTTAGGTTTAAAAAGTATAAAGATATTTGTGAAAAGAAAAAAAAACTAAAGAGCTTTTCATTTTGAGTGCCAGTTAACAAATGCCCCGGTCTGCTTAAAGTAAAATTTGAATAAGGACCAAAACAAGCTGAATTTAATTAAGGTTAATTTAAAATTGATAATAAGTAAATTTTTTAATGTTTTTACCATCGAAAAGAAAATATCAAAGAATATCATCTGTTTGTTTTAGTGATTCAAACTTAGATTTTTAATTTTGAATATGATTTTAATATTATTAAATTAATTAAATGAATATATTTTAATTTTTTCAATATCTTTTTATAGTTTTGAGTAAATATTAATTTTTTTAAATATAAAAATTATTCTTTCGTAATTTTTTTTTACAAATTTTTATCTTTATTTTAATTACTTAACTTGAATTTATTTATTATTTATTATTTAAAAGTAATTTTATAATAATTTTGACTTACGTTGTCTCCATTCTCATTTATAAGTTGGATGAGTCAACCGTGGCCCTTGTACTGTTTTTCAATTCCCCTCCGACCTACTAGCTCTTAATTGACACGTGTATGTGGAAACCAGTTTATGACAGCCACATGTAAAATTTTGACCTACTCATCTTCTTATATTTCAAAAGGCCACCCCTTTTTTCCCTTGTATAATTTCACCCTTTTCCATCGAAGCCCACCAAGCCCAATCAGAAATCAGAACTAGCTCAAAAAGAAAAAGATACAAACAGGATTTAAGCCTTAAATTTGAGCATAGATATTTTCAAATTTAATTCATATTGAGCTCAGCTTGATCAATCTCAAAAATAGATATAATTATTTTTTAAAAAAATCATTTTTCTTCAAAATTAATTTAACTAAATAAATAATCTTTTATGGACTTAAATAATTCTATTCAAGGCAGGTTTGAACTTAATTATAAAAATAGTATTTGAAATTGTGACTAATTTTTTTTCTTCAAAGTCTAATTATATAGCCAACCTCAACCAATAATCAAATTTAGAGATAAAAACAGTTATCCAAACGTATCTTCAAAATTAATTTAAATAAATAAATAATATTTTATGGACTTAAATAATTATATTCAAGGCAAATTTGAACTTAATTATAAAAATAATATTTAAAGTCGTGATTAATTTTTTTCTTCAAAGTCTAATTATATAGCCAACCTCAACCAATAATTAGATTTAGAGATAGAAACAGTTATCCAAGCCTATTTTGTCAAATTTATGAGGTATAATTCTTTGAGGAAGGTTGGGTACACAGTAAGATTTTTCATTGTTAGAAATTATGTTTCTTGATAAACATGATTTTTAAAAATGATAATTACTGAGAATGTATAAAATATATTTGATTGACTTTAAATATTTATTTGAGAATCTTTTATTATTATGTTTGGTTATAATATAATTTTTTTGAAAATTATAGTACTTTTTCAAAAATGTCCTTACTTATGTTAAGATGAGAGAGAGAAAGTGAGTGCAGAGATGACAAAGAAAATGATAGAAAAGAGAAAAAAAAATTATAAAAAAAAGTAAGAGAGAGAGGAATAAGAGAGATGGATGAAAAAAAAAGAGGATGAAAAAGATGAGTAAAAGAGAGATAAAAGAGAAAGTAATAAAATAGAAGACATTATTATCTTTTTATATTTAAAAAAAAATTCATAACATGAAAAATTTAAATTTTTATCCCTTTATATAAAAAATTTTTTGGTAAGAATCCTACTAAAAAAATCATTCTCATGAATATAATTTATTGAGAATCTTGTTTTAAAATTTAAAAATCAAACATAAAAATTTAATTTTTTTAAATTCAGTTTTTCAAAAATTAAAAAAAATTCTTTCTACCAAACACCCCCTAAAGATCAAGATAAGATGACAAGTATGCGCAAAAACATTGGTGGCTGAAAATGTGACCATGGCAATGAGGTTGGAAGCAATTTCGAATGACCCCTTTACTGTCATTTGCATTTCCATTATGACAATTGGGATGGCAGCTAGGCAACTAAGGAGAATCTACCGTGGAATTTAAGAAGTGTACTTATAGCATGAAACTTGCATAATTTATATGCTGAATTATATTAGTAAATGTAGGTTGACTATGTAATTTATGTTAGTCTTTCAGATTAACCAAAAGGCATTGCTCCAGCTTAGAATGAATGATCTTAGATTCATATTATAGCTATAAAAAATATTTTTCCTCCAGCTCATATACTTAGATGCCAAAAAACCCTAAACTAACAGATTCGTTTAACACTATGAAAATCAAATCTTAAATATATTAGGTAGATATAAAATGCTATTTGAGCTGTAATATCCACCAAAAAAAAAGAATGATCAAAATGGTAATGTTAGCTGAGCAAACCAAATAATTTCTGAAAGACATTTCAAACACTAACAAACCATTACATGTTTATGTCTTACAATAGGATCATGTCTGTCCCCACAAATGGAAAGTTTTCCTGTGTATATTTCTTGGTCTAAGGGGTGCAAAAACTGGCAGCATTAGTTCAATGCACTAGGATGTGGTCCTACTCTTAGCTCAAAGCCAGAAATACCCCAACAAGAAGTGGAAGCTCTTGGATATTCTGCTAAAACATCTGAAAGACTGAAGTACACCAACAAGCAGAATACTGCCTCAGCTTCTGATCCTTTCCACAAAACATCTCAACTATTCATCTGTCCAAGAATCTTAGTAAATCTCTCATTAAATCTCAAATATCCGCATCTTTTCTTGCGGAGAACTGAAAACTTTCCATATGCATGTAAATTAGTCAAGTATTTCACTAAGCATATACAGCAGTAAATTGGTGGATCAGGATTGAACTTCACAGATTCTCTCCAGATAAGTTCCTTGATATCTTCTTCGGTAAACGACGGTTGTTCAAAATCAAAACTGAAAGGTCTGGGGCAAACAGGTTCCTCATTTATATCATGGAGAGGCGCCAAGTATGGGTGGGACAGAGCCTCGTCAACTTCAAAGCAAGAAGCAGAAAGGTGCAGGTTTTCACCAAAAGTGACCTGGTAATTGGCCTGGTTCTTTTGAAGTTCAAACGTCTAAGCATAATAGTCGAGGTTAGCTTCCCAAATTTACAACGACAATTTTAAGATAAATTTAGTCATTTTCTCTTGGTTTATTTCCCAGTGAAAAAGTTGGTGCCTCGGTTATTTAGTCTTCCGACTTCACCCTTCAAATCTATTGTTGGTTCCCATATTATTCCATGTCATATACAGCCCCCAGGAACAATAATTTGTCACCATTCAATAATAATAATAATAAATTGTACAAGCGTGACCCATGTTACCTGTAATGCGCCTGTTTGGATCAAAGACAAGTATCCTCTTCATCAAATCAACAGCCCCAGGAGACATGTTGGGGATTCTAGCAGAAAATTGTTGTCTTGGATATTGAGGAAGCTGTCTTACATATCTACGGGCATTATCACTTGGTAGAAATCCAAGGCTGGTGTCATCAGGTGAATTTTGTCATTATCATATGATTTCTCGACAATAATATGGTATAGTGACCACAAAGAAATTCTTTTACGGCCATGGTCCATATGTAACATGTCTGAAAATAGAAATTCACGCACTTCAATGTTTGGGTTAAAGGGTTTAGTTTTCTACTTCTACACATGGTCATTTGTACCTTTAAATCTCTTCTAAATCTCCTAAAGTTATCATTTGTACTTTTATTTTCTTTAACAGAAAAGACCAGCCTGAGTCATGTAGCCGCGGGGTTTGAGAAAAATATGGTCAATTTCAAAGATAATGACCCAAGGGTTATAAACCAGTGAAGGCACCAATGACAAGCACTTTGTTGTAAAATATAATACCCAAAACTTCAAGAGCACTTGTAACACTAATTTAGAGAGGATCCAACATCAGATTTTTTTATTCAAGAGTCAGCAGAAAGAAATTCCATAAATGTTCCCCAGGATGATGAGTCTCAGCTGATGGACATGTATAATCTTTAATTTTCCAGGGAAGAGGGGTTGTCTAGTCATGATTTCACGAAGGATATATGCAACCAACAGACCGTATATCAATGGCTGCAGTATATTCTGAAAAATTAAGAAGTAACTCTGGAGCCCGGTACCATTGAGTCAGTTTCAGATGCAAGCCCAAAGTCTTCAATCTTAGGGTTCGTTTGGTGGTCAGTATATTATAAGACGGATATAATAGCTGATTAGATAAGAGTAAGATAGTATATGGACTTGATAAGCTCTTATGATACACACCAGAATAAACATTATGCTATTATATCTTATGTTTGGAGCAAATTAAATAATAATAAAATATGATAATTATATAAAATGACAAAATTAGTCAAATGAACAATATATTAAGGGATTATCTATATATAAATTATAATCAACGATACTGCCTTTTCTAAGAGATTTTACTTAAATGCACTAAAAAATTTACAGAAAACAAATTGTAAATTTTGAAAAGCAAAGCGTAGAATAAAGATATACATAATTAGATGTAAACATTAAGAGGCGAGGGACAACAAATATTCTGGGGGTGAGGGACAACAAGCATTCTCAAGGATAATGAAAAGGAGCGTTTCTAAGAGGTAATTTCAGAGTCTGGAGTGAGGCAGCAAAATATGTTATCCTGTCTTTAACTCACTAACTTCATAAGATACAGATTTTAACTAAAGAGACAGGATATAATAGCAAATCTGATACTGTTATCATATCTTACTGACTCACCAAATATAAAATAGCAACAGGATAGGATAAATTATCATATCCTGTATCCCTTATCATATGCTCCAAACGAGCCCTTGAGATCACAATATTGTAAGGCTTTAAATCACGATGCTGAGTGTACATATTTGAGTCCCCGTAACAACTGATATAGAAAATATTGGAAGAATATATAGATTTGACAAACAATACACATTTGATAAAAGTTGATAATAGGTTTAAAGTGAAAGAAAATGTACAAATTATATTTACCCAATCACAATTTAGTAATAGGCTTCAACTATACACATAAGATTATAGACCCTCCATACCAGCAATCTTATTGAAAGTACAATGCAGAGATTATATACAAAGGAAAAGGAATAGTCAGACAGACTCATTCTGCAAGCAGAGGATCATCTTGACCACAAGAAGAGACATACCATATCAGGAGGATATTTATATCTTCCATCCGCAGAATTTTGGATATTACTTTTCAGTAAGAATAATGCCACTTTCAAAATTGATGCAGTAACTGCAGTCCTAACTCGTGCCGGCTTCAGTTTAACAGCAAAAAGTTTAGTGGGACCAATAAAACTCATATGGACCCATGTGTATACTTGTGCACACTTGTGACTGCAAATTAAATTGTGTAAGTAACATTAGTTAGGTACACGTGGCTTGTTTGATTTTATTTTTATTTTTTGATTTTTAAAAATTATTTTTAAAAATTATGTTTAAAAATTATTCTGTAGAATAAAAAAAAAAATTTATTTGATAAATTGTATTAAAAATATATTATTTTTTGTTGTTTTCTATTCTGAAAACAAAAACAGAAAACAAAAATAACTTTTTTTTATTTTTATTTTTCTGTTTTAAAAACAATTTGTTTTTCAGAACTTGTTTTCGAAACAATAACAAAAAATAGTTACCAAATGAATTTTTTTTGTTCTAAAAATAAAAAATAATTTTTTAAAACTGGAAACAAATAGGCCCATAAGCTCTGCTGTGCTACTTAATCCTTTCCCTTTTGGTGATTATTTTCCTTCAATTTTTCCAGCAATACAAACAAAAAGAAAATACATTAATCAAGCCATGGAAGGGCAAAATAAAGGCAACTAACATTACAAATATACTTAGGGGTTGTTTGATTAAGAGGAAAGAAAAAATTTTAATAGAGGGGAGTAAAAATAAAATTTTTTTATTTGATTTAGTTTAAGGGAAGGAGATGGGAAGAATAATAAATTCTTTTTGTTTGTTTTGTAAAGAGAGGAAAAAAAAATAATATGACTATTATACCCCTATTATTTTATTTTTATTAAAAATAAAAAAAATTATATTAATTTTTTTCATTAAAAATTTTGATTGAGAGCTTTTGGCTTATTGTCCTTTTATTCAAAAAATAAATAAACTTTATATTTTTTTTTATATTTTTATTTTTTATTTAAAATAAAATAAAAATTTGGAACCGACGTCTTATCTTCCTTCTAAATCTCCTCATTTTTGGAGAGGAGGGGTTTTGAGGGAAGAGAGAAATTTTGCTTCCCCATATTCCATTTCCTCCCCTCCAAGATGTTGAACCAATTGGAAGGATTTTTTAAAAACCCCTCCCATCCTCTCTCTTTCTCTCCTTTCCCCTCTAACCAAACATACTCTCAGTATTTTAGATGGATCTCTAATCGTTTCTTAGTAGATTTCATTCCTAAATTAATCCTCACGCCAAAATGCATAATTATTGTAAATTTGACAAAAATAAGTGTAAGACTAAAAGAGAGATTCTATACATATCAATTACATGGTGCTTAAAAGTATTAGAGTCATCTATCTTTAATATAATTTTGTCACTTTATGAGTCACACAAATATGTTTCTTTCTCCTAAATCTTTTTCTTAATTATTAGTAATTGAAGATTATTTGATTCTTGTGCAATTAAATTTTACTTACAATTAAAAATTATAATATGTATGTATGTATGTATGTATGTATGTATGTATAATTAAAATAAATAACTGAATAATATCTGTTAAAGATGTTTTTCTATAATAGAATAAATTAAGTTTCATACTTATCCACAACTTTGAAATACAGCCATGTATTGATTGGAATTTTGTTGGCAAAGAAATAAAAAAAAATATGAATTTTGCTTGGTGGTTAGAGTGAGCAAAAAATTTAGATCAGTCTTTTCTTCAAATTTTGTTCAGTTGTGACCACAACTTTCTAATATACTAAATAAAGAAAAAAAACAGAATCTAAAATCACTACATATCTACTAATTACCTTGTCACTTTTTCCCTTCAATTTTACAGCTATAATTTCATCATTTTAGAATTAAAGAGAAATACAAAGAAAAGAAAATGAAAAAATCTCTCACATTTGAATTTTCATGCTTAATTCTTTCAATCTTCTAAAAAATTGTATGGCCTCCACAGTTCACCTCACTCACATTTAAATGTATTATTATATTTTTTTAAGAATAAATTATTTTTATTTTTTCAAAAATTTTTAAAAGGTATATTTACATATTTTTCTAATTTTAATTTATACAAAAAAATTTCTTTTATTCACATAATTATTAATAAAATTTATTTTTCTTATAGAAAATCATAATTTTTTAATTTAATAAAGTATAAATTATTAAAATAATTTTTATAAAAATAAAAAATAAAAAAAGTTTATGCAATTTTTTAAAAATTTAAAAATATGCAAGTGCTGCAAAAGAAAATTTAATTTATACAAAAGTTAATCAACATTTGGCCCATTTAATACAATGGTCTATGAACTAATCGTTTATTCCACGAACTACTTTAATTGAGTATAAACGCCAGTCCAAAAAAAAAAATTGAGTATAAACATTACTTTTAGAACCCTTTTTTTTAAGTGAGTCAGTCCGTTGTTTTGAGACTGCTAATTTACTCTTAATCTAACTCCTCCATCCTTGCCCCCCCCCCCCCCCCAAAAAGGAAAAAAAAGAACCTCCCTGCAATACAAATTTTGCATCGCAAAGAATAATTCTCCTCCTTGGCAAATATATAAGACAACAAGTGATAACTTCAACGTGGAAAGACATGTCCCACAAGTAAAACTCAACTGGATGATGTCAACCACATCTTGGAGATTTACATTTTCATCTAATTCTATGAGAAATCTGTTTGGCTGCTGATAAAAGCTAAGCAATATCTCACAGATTTCGAACTCCATGTTCTTTTTATCTTCTTTCCTCAATCAGGAGCATTTTTTATTCCATTTTCTATAAAATTGATTAATTTTTTCCCATAAACTGGATAAGTATCCAGATATAAAGTATAATCATAATGTCATATGCTTCCTAATGCTAAAGCTACACTCCACAAATCGACTTATATTGTATTTAAAATTTTCTTCATGGAATAATATGCAAAAATGCCATCCCGTTCTCAACTAAGCAAACTACTTTGATTAATAAAAAAAAAAAACCCATTTTATCAGCAGATAAGTCATTCCAAAAGGATTGGAAGAATGAATTTAGCCAAGGCCTAGCTCTTAAACAAAATCATATCTCAATAAATTAAACAGGAACAAAGTCATGAGAATATCTCAGAACCAGTGAGTAATTTTAACAAGCAGATTGTGTGCATCTACTAAGGCAACCAATTCCATGGACATGAGGAACTCAAAGATCAAGCGCCAAAATTCCAAGTTGTAATTATAGACACTTAACTATAGTAACTAATTAATTAATTAATAAAAGCAACAGTTTGAAACCAGCTCTTTACCCCCACAAAATATCTAACGTTATCTAAATACTACGAGACATAAGATAACATTATTTTATGTACTATCATACTGTCCAAAAATTATAACAATTTCAAATTCATGTACTTTTAATTTTGCTAACTTTAAGAAACCGTAGCTGACATTTATAGATACATGTATTTGAAATATTAATTAGTATCTAAAATATTAAAGTGTGAATGATACTATTTCGAGTGATATCTTATACTACTTTTAAAAAATTATATATAAGACTTTCTCAAGTTATATAATATCACTTTTATTTTTGTTAACTTTTATAAAATATAAATTATATTATTTTTATAATAATTCTCAGTTTTAATAATAAACATGAGATTAATCTTGAATACTATGATATATATCTTATATTATGATTTCTAAAATATCATAAGATGTGAGATCATATTATACCAAATGTCTTTTAATAAAATATTAATTGCATTATTTTCATAACAACTTTTAGTTGTTATATCAAATTTTTTTTTTTGTTTTAGTTTATTATTTGAAAGTTTAATTTTGCCTCACATACATTTATACGTTCATTCTCCTTCAATAAAGTTATTGATATTTAACACTTTTTAATGACGTGGATGTCATATTATTAATTAGAACGTGGCACTCTATATATATATATATATATATATATATATATATATATATCATAAGTCATTAAATGATACCAATTTAATTAGTGTATATCATGAATATGCTTGTTTTGTGAGAGAAGAGTCGTACTTGAGAGTGTGACATTGCTAAACAACTACACATAATCAATTTTGTTAATTTTCTTAACAAAAACTGAATAAAGAGATATAAATTAAATTTTAAATTGTAAAATGAGTTTTTAATTCAAGAACAAATAGATATTACATTTCTTTAGACAACCAAAATAAAGTTTTTTATTCAAAATTTAAATATCATAATCATATACTATGTTATTTGATATATTAAAAAATGCAAATACTAAAGGATTGTCGAAGTGCATACCAAATCCAGAAAGCCTTAAAACCAGACATTAATTTTATCCATTACGTGACAAGAAAAGAGAATATAAGAATTAAGGATGATCCCTTGTTGAATATTTCTTTTCTTTGCCGCCCATGTTTTTGGTTCTCTTAAAACCAGACATTAATTTTATGTATCTTCTAGCTAGCCTTCACTCTTTGACTTCATTAAAAATGTCTGCTTTATTATTCTATTTGATATAATGTGAAAAAAGGTAATGTAAGAATTTATTATATTATATGATATAAGATATAATATATCATAGAAGAAAAAACACTTTTGAAGGCAGATAGCAAATATATTAATTTTGTACAAAAAAATGTGAGAATATTCAAGAACAATACATTTATAGCAAAAAAAAATATTTAAAAATTATTTATTTGTTAAAAAAATTTTAATGTCTTATAAAAAAAACTCCTAAATGAAATTTTAAATGTTCCTCCATTTACTACTATATTTTAAATGTTCCTAAATGAAATTCATTGGTGCTTTAATTATGACATTAATGGGGATGGAAAAGTGTGGTAATTCATTATCTAAAAAATAATTATTGTTACCAAAACAAGTGTTAGACGCAATAACAAGAGAATTACACTCTTAAATTAAAAATACAAATTTAATTTTTTAAGATAAATATTTATTGAGAAACCTTATTTATGGCAACACAGAATTAAAAGATATAATGTTAATAATATGGGAGAATAATTTGAAAAAAAAAAAGTTTATCCTCGTTTTGCCCAAGTAATTATGACCAAATCTGCGCTAAGGAGGAGAAATCAACGCCGTGATAATCCAATGTATAGTTGACGGAAAGAAAAAAAAACTTTTGACTTAAGGCATCGAGGACCATGTCTTCTGCAACGGAAATATAATTAAAAAAAACAAAAAGCTATTCTACTTTAGAAGAGACGACCACTTGACAAAATAACGAAATATATTCAATAAGAGTTTCATAGCCATTCATATGAAGTCACGAGGGTAAGAGTTGTATTGGTAATCAACCTTATGTTAAAGACATTTTTTAGTGTCCACGATTTTAAATTTGGATTGACCTTTACTTATGTTTTAGCATGCCTCACCTTCTGTTTTACGTCAAAGTTCAAGAAATATGCGTAACGAATTTGACAGAAGACTTGGACAAAAGGTAGTCATATAATGCCGATTCAAATTTTGTATTGATGATCAATTTTCTATAAAGAAAATTTTTAATACTTAATATCTTGGACAGATCTCCACCGTCTAATTAAATTAATCATAGTTATTTATCTTTAATATAATTTTGTCTATAAAAAGAAAAAAGAAAAAATGTATACAATACCTCAAAAGATATTATTATAAGATATGATACTTCCTTTTTAGTACAGTAAAGGCATATACTTTATAAGTCACACAAATATTTTTCTTAATTATCAATAAATTGAATATTATTTGATTCTGTTATGCAATTAACTTTTACTTACAATTCAAAATTATTATATATAATTAAAATAAATAACTCAATAATATCTGTTATAGGTGTTTTTCTATAATAGAACAAATTAAGTTTTCATACTTATCCACAGCTTTGAAATACAGCCATGTATTGATTGGAGTTTTATTGGCAAAGAAATAACCAAAAAAAAAAAAAGAATTTTGCTTAGGTGGTTAGAGTGGGCAAAAAATTTAGATCATTGTCTTTTCTTCAAATTTTGTTCAATTGTGACCACAACTTCTTAATATACTGAATAAAGAAAAAAAAAAACAGAATCTAAAATCACTACATATTTACCAATTACCTTGTCACTTTTTCCCTTCAATTTTACAGCTGGAATCTCATCATTTTAGAATCAAAGGGAAATGCAAAGAAAAAGAAAAAAGAGAAACTCACTCCCATTTGAATTTTCATGCCTCTTTCAATCTTCTAAAAAATTGCATGGCCTCCACAATTGACCTCACCCATAACTATTAATTAGAATTTTTTTAAAAATAAATTCAGCTTATAAAAATTATTAGAGTAAATTAATTATTAATAAATGTATAAATTTATAATTATATTTTTTTAGAATAAATTACATTTATTTTTTAAAAAATATTTAAAACTTACGCTCACATATCTCTTTTTTTTAATTTATATAAAAATTTATCTTTCATTCATATAATTATTGATAAAATTTATATTTTAAATATTTTTTTACAAAAATTCCTAAATTTTTATAAATTATCAAAATATTAAATTAATACTTATAAAAGTATACAATAAAAGAGTTTCATGTAGTTTTTTAAAAATTTGAAAAGATGCAAGTGCTGCAAAAAAAATTAATTTTAAATTGAATATATTTAAGAATTTCTCGTGAATTGATATCAAATCTCATCCTTCTCTCTTACACCTCATTATTTGAAAAAAAATTATTTTTATTTTATTTTGTTTCCACAAAAAAAAAAAAAAAAAAAAAATTGTAGCTCTTTTGGTGGGTTTGAATGAACCAACGCATGAACTAACAGATACGGTAACATACAAAACAAAAAAAAACCAAATCAAAAGACACGCAAATCCAAAAGGAGTTATGGCTCCCTTCCTTCATATTTATTGTTTCTCTCACGCTCTCCTCTCCACCTGCTCCTCTCTTTTGCAATCGAAGAATACTGTTTTCTCCATCCTCCTTCACCATCGAGGCCCACCTCTGGGGATTTCGTAGCATTTTCTCTCTCTCTCTCTCTCTACTTTTTCATCCTTCTCTTCAACACTCTTGTTCTTCCTTTCCTGGCTGTTTTCTGGGAGAACTTTGAATTTTCTTGGAGCGTTTTTGGAGAATGAGGGATTTCAATTCGGATCTGTTTGACCCAGCAACGGTCATGGACTCCGATTACTCTAGCGGTGCTTCGGCTTCCGATGCCGATTTTGGGTTCGCTTTCAATGACAGTAATTTCTCCGATAGGATTCTCCGGATCGAGATCATGGTTGACCCAGTTGAGGCTCGGCCCGATTCCGAAGGGTGCGCTAGCATCGCCGACTGGGCTCGTCATCGGAAGAGGAGGCGGGAGGATATCAAGAAGGAAAACGGTATAGCTCTTTATCTCTATCTCTCTCGCTATCCATGTGCTTTTCTGGGAAATTTTAGATTATCAAAACTCAGAGAAGGTGCCTTTTGTGTTTTTACTAAAGGAGAGAAAAAAAACTGAATGTCTCTGAAAAAGAGGGATAGATATGGTATATTGGTCTGGTTTTATTTTTATTTGAAAGATTTATTGGTTTGTATCAGCCTCTACCTAAGATTGTGGCTTTGGACGGTAAGGAAGTTAAATTATGAAGTTTTGTTGTCGACTCCTTGTTTTTTTAGCAGCCAACAGGTCATTTCATTTTCTAGGGTTCTAGCTTCTTACATGTAAAATTAGGTAATGCTATAAAGCGGAAATGGTAATATGATTTAAAAGGTGCATGGTATGTTTATTAAAAAAATCGGAGGAAAAAGTGAGTTGAAATGATAAAATCAAGTCAACTTCCCGTATCAGCAGTCTTCTGGGAAACCCTAAGAGGTCAATTTCTTTTATTTCACATATAATGCAGCCAAATATGAGTACTGATTGTGATGATTCTGGGGTGGGTGCTATTATTCATCTTTGATATTTTCTTACTTTGTTTGGATCCTGAGAAACTTGATGCTTGAAGTTATTGACAATTAAAATTGGATTATATAAATAGATTAATTTAGTTTTTGGGTAATGTACTCATCAGATTCAAGAAATACATCAAATATATAGAAAGTGGTAGAAGAGACGTCTTTCATGTTTTGTTATGGTTTCAGATGGAGCTTATGGACAGAAATTTACTTGGGTGGTGCTAATCTTTTTCAAATTTATCTCACAGTTAGATACTGAGAATTATAAAGTTAAGCACATAGTTCCAGTTAGATATAATTAATTATGGAATGTTAGAATAGGAGCCAAAAAAACAGCAAATCTTGGTTCTATTCATGAGTAAGTGCTGATTTTGTGCATGTTGAATAATATTTAACTGGGCTCACTTATTTTCTCATACAATACCTAATGTTTTCATCTGGGCTTGCTTCTTTTCTCATGCAATAACTAATGTTTTCTTTCTTGTTTGCAGTCTTGGATCTTACTTTATTGCCTGATGAACAAATTTTGAATGAGAACCAACCTGATATGGATGATTGTGCTGCCTCTGAAAATCAAGATGAAGAGGCAGTTGCAATGGTTGAAGAATCCCAGTCAGGTATTTGGATGAATTAATAATCTTAGACTTAGTTTGTCAGTCATAGTGTTTTTGTTTAAGATGCTGTACTTTTTATCATTTTGCCCTTTTGTCTTCATCTTTTCTGTTTAACAAGTCCTTGATTTAATGAGGGTTTAATTAATGTCTTCATACGTTTTCTAAATGAAATGCTTAAATCTTGACAATCCATCACTGTTCAAGCAAGGGTATAATAGGAAAATAAAGTACTGATATGTTAAAAGAAATTTACTTATTGGATAACGAAATACATGGACACAACTAGAACATTATCCTTATGCTTGCTACTTGCAACAAGAAAATAGATATATTTTTCCAAAGTCTGAAGTTGCTGGTTCTGTTCTGTTGAAATTCACAGTGAAGAGAAAGACCTGCACTCTTCTGGCAGCTACCTACTTTCTATATATTATCTTCTTAAAGATGCTGATAGCTAAAACTCAATAATACTTATCTTGTAAGTTTTCAACATGTTCCATAATTTACACTTTCTATTCGGCTTTTATTCTCATAGGTGATGAAGCTGCAAATAGCAACGATTCAAACTGGAGCATGGATTGCTCTGCAGTTGTGAGAGTTAAAACTCTCCATATCAGCTCTCCTATATTGGCTGCTAAAAGTCCTTTCTTCTATAAGGTAGATGTCTCTTCATTATGGGGTATATTTGAACTTTTCTGCTACGAATATGTTTGCTAAGTAGTGTTTAATTACTTTTTGTAGCTTTTCTCAAATGGCATGAGGGAGTCTGAGCAGAGACATGTCACGCTGAGAATTAATGCCTCTGGTATAAACATTAATGATAAAATTTTAGATTTTTTGACTACTTGAATATGTGGTTTTCTTTCTAAAATAATTGCCTTGCAAATGTCATGCTTCTTTTGCACATTACAGAGGAAGTTGCTCTCATGGAGCTTCTGAATTTTATGTATAGCAATACCTTGGGCACTACTGCACCACCTGCTTTGCTGGATGTGTTGATGGCTGCTGACAAATTTGAAGTTGCTTCATGCATGAGATACTGTAGCCGATTATTGCGGAATACACCCATGACTCCTGATTCTGCATTGCTTTACCTTGAGCTTCCTTCTAGTGTCTTAATGGCTGAGGCAGTCCAACCATTGACTGATGCAGCAAAGCAGTTTCTTGCTACTCGATACAAGGATATAACCAAGTAATTTTCTTGTACTTTTTCAATTACATGCTCCAAGTGTTATGCATTTTCCAAATCTCTCTTGATTTTTCCCTTTTTATCAACTAGGACTTAACCAAGTAATTTTCTTATATTATTTCAATTATGTGGTCTATGTTTCATGCATTCTCCAAATCTCATCAGATTTTTCCCTTTTTATCAACTGGGACTTAACCAAGTAATTTTCGTTTATTACTTCGACTAAGTTTCATGCATTCTCCATTTCTCGTCGTCAGATTTTTCCCTTCTACTAACTACAGCTTACACTTCTTTCTCCTCCATCTCCTTCCTTGAGGGCTGGTGATAATAAGGATTTAACAACCGTATCTACTCTCTTGTGTTTTATTTGACAATGTTCTTTCTTTTGCTCGTGGTTGAAGAGAAACTTTGGTAAGGTGAACTAGAAGGAGTAGTGACTCTTATTGTCTTACATTTCTTTTTCCAGCTTCATCTTTGTGGTTTAAATCCTTATAAATCTCATTTTTGGTGGATGGATGCTTCCTTTGGTTAGTAAAGTTCATATGTCATAAACGTCTTAAATAGCTAGAAAATTTTTCCAAATTCCTTTATATACGTTTCCTTGCACGATTTTGTAACTGAGAAGAAGGGTCAGAATCAACTTGTATAAATTTATATTTGCATTGTATGAAGCAAGAAGCACTAAAAATTAGGACATATAAGAGGTGTACTGTAGTAAGGTTGATGTTATAAATATGTTGGTTGCATTGTTGCTTAATAGGGATCATTGATCTATAAGGCTTTGGTTCTGATGGTCCATTGATGTAGAAACAGCAAATTGTGAAGGAAAGAGAGGGATTTGAGGGAGAGAAAGAATGGTACTGATAAATGAAAGTACAATGGACCCTTAAATAGGAAAAAGCAGCTTGACAATATGGTTTTGAATTACTGATAATTCCAAATAACCCCATTTATTGAACTAACCTAATATCCCCCATTTAACTAATAAATATCCTTATCTTAATAAATTCCCAATCCATACAAACATATTACTCCTAATATTTTTATTCCTTTTCCATATCCTACTACCCCTATCCCATTCTCCTTCTCTTTTGGTTGGAAAAACTCACCCTTGATGTAGGACCAGCAGAACAATAAAGAGTAAAGGAGGGATGTTTGGGAGAGACAGAATGGAGGGAGATAGAGAGTGAAAATAGGAAACTCAATAGTAATCTCAAATATAATTCAAATCTGATAAATTAAAGTACAAAGCAATCCTTAAAGAGGCAAGCCCGACTTGATAATTAATTAACTACACTATACTACCAATTTCCTAATAAATACCCACATCATAATAATATATCTACATTTACCTAATGTTTTCAGTATTCCTTTCCTATATCCCACATTCCCCATTCCTGATCATCAACACTTTTGGACAACACCTGTTTCCTCTCTGCATTTCTTTATATATATATATATATATATATATATATATATATATATATTTTCAAGAACGTTTGCCTTTTTGAATGCTAACATGTTTTGCATATGACCAGGTTCCAGGAAGAGGTTATGGCCTTGCCCTTAGCTGGAGTGGAGGCAATATTGTCTAGTGATGATCTTCAGATTGCATCAGAGGATGCTGTGTATGATTTTGTGTTGAAGTGGGCTAGAATGCAGTACCCCAAGCTGGAGGAGAGGCGAGAAATCCTGGGTGCACGGCTTGCACGTCTAATTCGTTTCCCTTACATGACTTGTCGAAAGCTCAAGAAGGTCTTAACCTGTAATGACTTTGACCATGAGGTTGCATCCAAGCTTGTACTTGAGTCCCTCTTTTTCAAGGCTGAGGCTCCACATCGCCAGCGGACGCTGGCTGCCGAAGAGTCTGCTTCCTTGAATCGTCGTTTTGCTGAGCGAGCATATAAGTATCGCCCTGTTAAGGTGGTGGAATTTGAACTACCACGGCAGCAGTGTGTGGTTTACCTGGATCTGAAGCGAGAGGAGTGTGCCAATTTATTCCCTTCTGGCCGTGTTTATTCTCAGGCATTCCATTTAGGTGGACAAGGGTTTTTCCTCTCAGCGCATTGCAACATGGACCAACAGAGCTCTTTCCATTGTTTTGGCCTGTTTTTGGGAATGCAGGAAAAGGGTTCAGTTAGCTTTGCCGTTGACTATGAATTTGCTGCAAGGTCAAGGCCAACAGAGGAGTTTGTTAGCAAGTACAAAGGCAATTACACCTTCACCGGGGGAAAGGCTGTGGGCTATAGAAACTTGTTTGCAATTCCATGGACTTCCTTCATGGCTGAGGACAGTCTCTACTTCATCAATGGTGTCCTTCATCTTAGAGCTGAACTCACCATCAGACACTGAACCCTTTTATTCTAGTTGGTAACTGACCTTTTTTAGGCTATCTATTCCTCATTTTATGTCAACCTGATGGAATCATGAAATGTAAAATACCCAGGCAACGTCCATTAGATGGTTAGTGCTGGTTGAGAGAGATCAAAGAATAATTAGGACTAGTTTTTTGACCCACTTGTGCTCAGCCACGCCAGGAAACATGTAAATGGGTTTAGGTGCAGGAAAGGACAGGTCTATTTCTAAACTGGTTACTTTTTAACAACAAAATGTTGGAAAACAGTTTTGTGGTTAGTCATAGGCACTGGGAGTCCTGCTTTAATTTTTGTCATTGGGTTTCTTTGATTTCAGTGTCCAAGTATCAATTAGTATATACAAAGGAATATAGTAATTAACTCAACAAATCCGTGACAGATTAATAAATATTTAATTAATTTATCCTATTAAAATCTTTATTACTACTGTCAGTCACACACTTTAATGTCTAATTTTAAATAAATTAGTTGCAGAAGATCTTAGATTTAAATTTATGTGTCGTTGTATATTGATAAATAAGATTTTGAATCTGTTAATTATTAAATTAGGTTGAACAATTAAAATTATTATTTTATCTTTGAGTTTTTATTTCTTTGATTTTCGATTGATTAATTTAAACTTATACCAACAGATTTTCTACTCTTTTATAATATTGGCTTTTTCATTTTTTCTAAGGTTTTCAAGACCAACTATTGCACATGAAAAGGCCTCACCGGCACGTTTATTATCCATCATATATACATAAAATTAAAATGAGCAATTTGTGATGCCATTTCGTCTCTATCGATGGAGAGGGAATCCAATTCTGATTCTATAAAAGAAGAAAAAAGATTCAAAATTCGGAAATTTTCCTTCTGAGAATTTGGAATCAATTCTGCATGGATGAGCAAGATAGAGATATTTAGGAAGTCAGTCACTTCTAATAATTTTATTTCCCGATGAATAAAAAACCAAAAGCCAGAAGTACTCTCATTTTTATGTTCTTTCCAGTGAGCACATGTTAAATAAACCCAAAATAAATTGGAGCTCAAATTGTAAGGCCATCTTTTATCATTAATGAACGTTCATGTTATCTAAAAACTTTTTTTTATACATTTAAAAGATGCAGTAAAAATTTACAAAAAGAATATAACACTAAACTATCACATTTTACTAATTATTTCATTTTAAAACGAATAGTTTATAAAATAGTGCTGTTAGAATTTTCTCTTGGATTATAAACTCTGCTAAAATGTGTAAATTCTCATAAAATATTTTTTTGAAGTACATAAGGGAGTGAAAGTTTAAAATTCGTTTTTTTTATTAATTACTTACCCCTTCTGACTATTAGACTATATCTAATTACTTAATTCTTTTAATATGCGTATAAGATTAGATTTAGATTCGATCTTTTTATAATATTATAAGAATAAAATTTTAAATATATAAGTTGGCGTAGAAGCCTTAAACTTATCCTAAGATATCATAATACAAAAAAAAGAAAAAAAAGAATACATATAAGCAAGACTATCTCCAACAAGAGTTGTTAAACGGGAAAGCCACAATAGTGCATCTTACATGTATGTTTTTATTGGAGTGCTCCATTGTAGCATTATCGTTACTTCTGTAAACAATATTGTTTAAATTCAAATTCAGAACTAAAAATCATAAAATAAATTGTTGGCTCAATTTCTTTCCTCCATCAACCGGTATGTCATTGGTTCTATTTCCTTCTTCCATCAATTTGAGTTGTTTCTGCATCAAGGTCCATAAAACCTGAAATCCAAAAAATAAATCAAGAACAACTCAAAATCGATGTGCAATCTGGATTTAATCCTGACCAAATCGCAAAAATAGAAGGAAACCATAAATCAACAACTCAGATTTGATTGAACAACCAGAAATCAACCAAAAATCAACAATTAGAAATCAAAAATAGAAATCAACAAGGAAACTTAAAAAAACAAAAGGTGAAGATGAAACGGAAATCAAAAAGTTTGAGAAGGAAACCAAAAATCAAAACAAAAATCAACTCAGAATTAAAAACAAACAAAAATCAACTTGAAGCTGCAACGAAAAATAAGGAAATCAAAAACTAAAAACAAAAGATGAACCATCTCCATGAAATCCGAACAGAACATAATACAGAACGCTATTTGGAACGAAGAAGATTAGAGAAACTTGGAAAAGTCCGAATTGGGATAGAGATTTGGAATGAAGAACGAAACTTGGAAAGACTTGGAGAAACTTCTGAAATGGAATGGAATGGCGGAAGAAGAACGAAACCAGAGAAACTTGAAAAGGCTGGAGGCTTGAAGAGTCTTCTAGAATGGGATGGAGATTTTAATCGTGGATTTGAATAAAAGATATATATGATAAATAATAAAAGTTGATTTAGGTGTTGGAGATGGAAAAAAAAATTTCAAAATTGCAATGGAAAAAATAGATCTGACTTATTATTACTGTTAACAATAGGTGTGTACCATTGGAGATTATATTATCGCTGGTGTGTACCATTGGAGATTATCAATATTACCCTATAAATTGTGTTTTATTTTAAAAAAATTTATACTTAAATTCTCAATTTATTAATTTCATTTGTAATTTTTTTAACTCTCAATTTTTTTTTGACACATATATGCCAATCAATTTAATTTGAATTTTTTCTTAAATTTTATACAAAATTATCAATCTCTCACTAGTAAAAATTTTTCAATTTTTTTATTTTTTTCAAATGTACAAAGTAACCTAAATACTAGAAATTTTTAATTTGCTATGTTTTTATTCCAACCAACCAATCCTGCTATGTTTTATAAGCCTTCAATAGATATTAGTGATGTAGAGTCCACTCATCAAGAACTTAAAATACCAGTCGGGTTCATGTCTGAGTCTCTAATTCCACAATTTTTCACCCAAATCAATTTAGAAAACATTGTGCTCAATGAAGAAGGAGAAAATGCAAGTAAAAAAATCTCGAATCAAGTTCATAATGGCAGATGATGCATTTCTTATTCAAATATGACTCAATATTTCAAAAGATGTAGTTGTTAGAGTTGATCAAAAAATAAATAGTTTTTGGTTAAAAATAAAAGATAATTATAACTACCATCGTGGTCAGGTATGAGAGATGGTATTCGTTTAACTAAAATCTCGATGGTATCAGTTGAATAATATTATTCAAAAGTTTGTTGGATACTACAAACAAACTATTCATAAAAAAAGTGGAAGTCAGAGAAGAACATCATGGATAATGCATATACTATTTTTTCTCAAGATAACAGTGAACAGTTCAAATTTGAGCATGCATAGCGACTACTAAAAGATAAACCTAAATAGACAGCAGAATCAAATGAGAGTTCTTCAAAAAGAATAAAAATTTCTACTTCTGGAGCGTACTCATCATCTTCCAACACAATGACGCCATTTAAGTGCATTTACGACCCAATATCACCTACTTTAGTTCTCCCAATAGGAAAAAAGACAGTAAAAAGGAAAGGCAAAGAAAAATCACTTGAAATTTATTCTAACAATGTCGACTTTATTGCAATATAAGAGGCACATAAGTAAATAATGACTATCATGGCAAAATTCGCACGAGTTAAAGATGAAAAAAACAAATTAAAAGAGAAAGAGTTGAAATTGAAGAAGTTGAAGAACCTTTTTAAAGATACATCTGAGATGACAGAAAGACAATGTCAAGATCATGAAACATTATATAATATGATTAAAAAATCACATAGAATTAATTAAGATAATGTTATAACCTAATTAGAATTGATATGTAACTTAATAATATTATTTCATTTGTTATTATTCAAAGTAGCCATTATGTTGTACTCTATATATAGTCCTTACATAAGAAAAAAAAAATTCATACCATTCAGTTGTTTAATCTTCTCTCATTTTCTTATTAAATTGTGCTCTGCTTACACTATTGAATTATCCATCAAATAGATCCTAATCATTCAAGCAACTGCAACATATTCGAGCGGCAAATCATAGAAGCGAAAATTATGGACAACTTTGAAGAAGAATGCATGAGGACAATACTTGAAAGGCGAAGACAACAACAAGGTGACAGCTCTAATAGACGTACACGTAGAAGAACGGTTATAGATCAAAATTGTGAAGAAGGACATAATTGATTGTTCACTGACTATTTCTCTAAAAATTCAGTTTACACAAGCTCAATTTCGACGAAAGTTTCAAATGCGAATGCATGTGTTCCTTTAAATTGTAGAAACCCTTGATAATCATGATGAATATTTTTGAAGGAGGGTCTATGTAATTGGTAAAATGAGCCTTTCACCCTTACAAAAATGCATCGCCGCTATTCGTATATTGGCATATGGATCGCCTGCTGACAGTATAGATGACTGTGTAAGAATTATCGAAAGCACTATAGTAGAATGCTTTGAGAGATTTGTATGAGATATGAACAAGGTATTTGGGTCTGAGTACCTAAGAAGGCCTAACAACAATGACATTGAACGCTTATTACAGATAGGGGAGGCATGTGACTTTCTTAGAATGATAAGTTCCATTGATTGTATGCATTGGGAATAAAAAAATTCTCCAGTAAAGTGGAAATGCTAGTTTTGTTGAGGTAATCATGCAAAACCCACTATCATGCTTGAAGCAGTGGCATCACAAGACTTATGAATTTGGCATGCATTTTTTGGCATCATGAGTTCAAACAATGATATCAATGTGTTAAACCAATATAATGTGTTTAATGATATTTTAAATGGATAAGCTCCCAACGTACAATATATAGTGAATAGAACTCAATATAATATGGAGTATTATTTAGCAAATGATATTTATCCAGAATGGATTACATTTGTCAAGAGCATCCTAATGCCGCAAGGAGGAAAGAGAGAATTGTTCGCCCAATATTAAAAAGCAGCAAAAAAGCATGTGGAGCGAGGGTTTGAAGTGCTCCAAACTCAATTCTCGATTATACATGGCCTAACGTGTGTTTAGCATATGGATACACTCAAGCATATAATATATGCATGCATTATATTGCATAACATGACCGTTGAAGACAAACGACATACATATGGTGGTAATTTTGATTATTCTTATAATTATCTAGACAATAACATTTCAACAACTGAAATATCTAATGGTCCTCATCCTAATTTTACAACATACCTACAAAGGAGAGCACTTGTTTGTAAAAAACAAATTTATCATCAACTACAAGAAGATTTAGTGAAGTATATCTGAAACGTTTCAAACATGAGAATAACAAAAATTAAATTTTCTTTTAGTTATATCATGTTATGCATTTTTATCATTTTTAATTATTGTTATAAAAAATATTACTTAAAATAAATTTGTATTATTTTTAATATGTTTTAATTTTTTTTACGTGTTTATTGTTTTAAAATTAAAATACAAATGAGTTAATAGTTTAAGTTAAAATAAAAATAAATATAAATAAAATATAAAAATGTGGGATAATTTGTGAAACTCATTTAATGAACTTTTAAGAATTGTACCATTGAAATAAAAAATTACTTAAAATAGTATATAACTGCTTAAAAATTAAAGAGATGATATGGCAATATAAAACTCACTTAGTGAATTCTTAAAAGTTGCACTATTTAACACGCTATAACATCAGTTATTAAAAAAGTTGATTACAATTATCTTAAATTAAAAAAATTTGAAAAAAAAGTTTTCATTTGGGTACTTTGTGTTTCTCTAATAAAAAAAAAACATATGAGCCTTTTGTTTTTGTTGTTTTTGTTACTTCAAAAAGATTTGTCCATTTGTCATAATTTTATAAAAAAATTTGTAACTAAATTTTTATTATAAAAAATTTTGCCCAGAACCAGAAGGCCCAGTAAATGGGACATTAAAACCGAGTAACCGACCCAAAATCCGAAACCTGAACCCACGGCACAACGCCTACATTCTGCAATACATTAAGGATAATATCGTCCACACGCTGCTCTTTTATTCCTATCGCACACGTTGCCCTACGCTAATTCAGAAGATTCAAGATAGACTCAGTAGAAAAGAGAGGGAGGGGCATCGAGCTTGCAATAAAAACCTAGGGTTTCAGAGAGAGATAAATTTTGAGAGAGCTCTCTCCAGAAATTGAAATCTAGGGTTTTTCTGCAGCATAAGCTATGCCGAAGAACAAGGGAAAGGGAGGGAAGAACAGAAAGAGGGGAAAGAACGAAGCCGACGATGAGAAACGAGAGCTAGTATTCAAAGAAGACGGCCAAGAATACGCTCAGGTTCTTCGTATGCTCGGTAACGGACGTTGCGAGGCCATGTGCATCGACGGTACCAAGCGGCTCTGCCATATCCGTGGCAAGATGCACAAGAAGGTGTGGATCGCCGCCGGCGATATCATCCTTGTCGGACTACGAGACTACCAGGATGACAAGGCTGATGTGATCCTCAAGTATATGCCTGATGAGGCTAGGTTGTTGAAGGCTTATGGGGAGTTGCCGGAGAGCACCAGGCTAAACGAGGGTATTGGTGGTGGATTGGATGAGGAGGATGATGGCGCTGGGAATGATTACATCGAGTTTGAGGATGAGGATATTGATAAAATTTGAGGGCTTGGGTTGGATTGGATTGGATTTCTGAGTTCGTCGATCTCGGTCTCCCTTACTTTGCTATATGTCCTTTCCGTTTCCGATTTGCCCTTTTTTTTTATTCTTCTTATTACTATATGATGTTAAATGATATGTAATATTTGAAGCTCTCAAATGTCTGGATTTTATGTATTATGGCCTGTGGATGGTGAATTCGAATGCAATAATAGCGAGTTATCTCTTAGTTTGATTGTTCTATTCACATATTAGAACTGTATGCAATTTTAGGTATTTGTAATTGAATGATTTAGTTCAATTTGCTAACTGATTTTGTTGTGTGCTACCGTGTTTTTCTTTAGCTGTCTGATATACGTCGTTCTCCATAAACTTGTTTTGTGTTTAACTGTAAATGAACCTCCTTTTGGTTCTTTATTGTATTTGTATTTGTCTCGTATCAACTGATTAGATGGAAAATATTTATATACTAGGTTTCCTTGAGGGGAGGAATAGCTATACTCCATGACGACTTTGCTTTGGATGTTGGAAAGGATAAGAATATCTTTTTAAAATGGTATATTGGGTTTCCTGAATTTGAATAAACTGTTTTACTGTTCATTCAGAGGAGCATGTAAAGTGATGAGGAAGTTTGGTTGGTGGTGTCATTACAGGACGTATGCTGAACTTGATGGAAATGGCTAGCTTAGATCGCATTTTCAAATTCTATAAATACATAACTCATCATCAAGTAATATGCTGATGAATCATTTATGAGGGTCTAGCAGTCTTCAAGAGTTGCTGATAATAAATCATTAGGTCAACAATACACTGTCTTTAGAACATGTTGATAGAAGGCTAATAAATCATCAATTAACAATCTAAATGCAAAGGATTGGTTTTGATATTTCTCATGATTGATTTAGCTTCTGGTTCTGGCTAATGTTGGCAATAACTGGGCTTTGATGAGGTGGGAAATGTTCTTCCCGGTTTAAGTTAAGAATTAGGATGATGTAGTATATATAGATTGCAAGGAATATGATTGTTATATATACTTCACTTGGCTAATCTAGCCTCCAACACGAGGGAGGGTAGCTTTCCATTGTTTAAAAAATTGCTTTTTAATCCTTCATCTCTTACGAGTTATTATGCATGATTTATGTAAGCGAATGTAATGTTAATATAATAGTAATTCCATCATACACTTCGTATGTTGTTTACAAGATAGTCATGTGGCTAGTGAGAATAAACTGATGGTACTTTGTGGTTCTATCTGTCAGATATGTCTATCCTGCAATTTTATTTCCCAATCAACTGTTTGAGTGGTTGTTTATTGCTTGGTCTGGATTGTCTGTCATGATCAGCATTTTTTGTGTTTAATAGAGGTACAAAGCATAAATATGCGAGGGGAAATGCAGTGTACTAGTCATATACCTTTTAATGATTGTGATACTTATCAATTCAGAAAAATTTCTTTGAATATTAACTCCCAATCAGTTTTTTGACTTGTTTATCTTGGTAATGGTACTGCTTATTCCTGCGTTCTTTCCTTGATCTGGATTTATAGAGACGATGATTGTTGGTAGGGAAATATAGTTTATATCTTAGCTTTAATGGATTCTGTATTAATTCCATAGATCACCAGTTGTGAGCTCTACTTACACTATTCTGCCATTACCACGAGTTTAGAATTATTGATCTGGGAATACTTATTTTTTAAATGGGCGGCTTTTGGTGTAATTTGTTCAAAAAACTGTGTGCGTGTGTGTGTGTTTAATTAATTCATACTCCTAATATTCGTAACATTTCACACTGTAGTTATTATCAACTTATAACTATTTATAATAAATGCTTTAAATTATGTTTTAAGTAAGTTAATTTGTTCAAAAAATAATTTCTTTCTTTTCTATAAAAGCAGGATTATCTGAATTTAAAAATATTTGAATATTGATTATGACGATTAAACTATATTAAATAGTTTTTTGATAGGTTGTATTTCATGGTTGTTTATGAAAAAAATATATATATTAATTTATGAGCATATATAGTTTTGCAAATATTGTGTATTAATTATTCTTATTTAAATTTTTATTTGAGTTATTTAATGTCTATATCTTTTACACAAACATAGATATACAACTAATTTTTCTTTTATTAAGTAAAGTTAGCTACATAAATTAAATAATGTTATAGTAGTCTATTATAAATAAAAATAAATAATAAATTATTAATTATTAAATTATTTTTAATAATTTTATCTATTATTTTTATAATATCTTTATATATATATATATATATATATATATATATATATATATATATATATATATATATATATATATATATATATTAAACAAACATATATATATATATATATATTATAAAAAAATTAATTATAACTTTTTAAGATATTAGAAAACTCTAAATGTAATAAAATAATTAATTTAATTTAAAATTAATAATAAGATAATTAATTATTTAAAGATCTACAAATATATCACAATTTTTTTTATTGAGTATTTGATGAATTTTAACTTAGAGCTTCTCCAATAAATTTTTTTACTACTATTAAGAGTTATTTATAGTGGGACTATTTTTAAAATGACATAAAAAAATTAAATATTTTTTTTATATAAATAACGGTATTTAAATAAAAAAATTTAATTATTTTTAATTATTATTATTTAAAATTTTTTTATATATTTATTATTTTAAAATTAAAATAATTAGTTATATTTTAAATTAAAATATAAATGAAATATAAAAATATAAAATAATTTATAAGACTTTTAATAAATTTTGTAAAAATGTGATATTAAAATAAAAAATTCTTAAAAATAATAAAAAATTATTTAAAATAAAAAAATAATATAATAATAATATAAAACTCACTTGAATCATTTTACAGATTATTATTATTAGTGATGTTCTCAGCAGTTGCACATTATTCTCATGTGGCAAAATTTTCAGAATTCGGGCTTGAAGCCTGGAATGTGGATTCTCAGGATAGGGAATCGGCCGATAAGAAACCTGGATTTGTCCACGTGTACCGAATCATATTGTAGTGGATAGCTAACCAATAACTAGAGCTTTTCTTTTTCTTTTTCTTTTTAATTAAAAAATAAAATATCTTTGCACGTTGCAAGGAGCAAAGGAAGACCTCAGAAGACCGGCAGAGTCAGACCAACCAAACTACCAAATTTTCATTTGGGATAGGAATCGTTTCTGCGCCACCGACAATGGCAGCGGCAGCAGCAGCCACCGTCTTGATCGCTCGGCTTCCGGCCACTGCCGCCGCCACCAGCAATGTTACTCGCTGCTCTGCTTTGCCGTATCTTCCTCCTCGGCTCTCCACCCCGTCTTTCTCAACTTCCCTCAAACACTTTTCAGGTGATGTTTCGCTTGACCCAATATCCATTCGTTTTATATAACTTTCGGTTAAATGCTGCAATACACAGAAAAATGTGCGCACTTGGTAACTCAAAAACAGTAGGGAACAAAACTTCAAACAACTTTGGTCTGAAGTTTGAACAACAAAAAGTATGCTTTATTCTTTTCACATATTTTTATTAATTTGAAATCACAATAAGCCTGCCTGATTTCTGACATAAAGTTCTTTTAATTTAAACTTCAACAGTACTCATGTACTCAAAAGCATGACACTGATTCAGAGAAACAACTTCGATATAGACTCTATGACAAAATAAAATTTGAAGAGTCCCATGTAAGATTTGAAGAATGACATGGTGTCTGATATGAGTGTTTAACATGTGTGAGAAATGGACGAAGTGTTTGTACTTTATAGCTCATGTATTGTTTTACCCCCGAAGAGTTGAGCCCACCTCTTAAATACAGCTTTGGTTATCGGCTAGAGATTTCAATTAACAATTTAAGAAGCATGGAATGTGCCTGTTTAAAATGTGGGAATGAAAAGTAAGAAAAATCTGCATTAAGAGCTATGTGCATATAATGCATGTTTTGATCACCTTAGCTGACTATGTGCTGGAGATGCCCATTGCCATTCACAAAGTAAAGGAAAGGATTTATAGGTTAAAATCGAGTATTTTAGGCATGATTAAGAGCTGCTATACTTGGTGGCCAAGTATAAAGACTAATTTAGGTCAGACTATTGCCTACTACCTAGTGTTTGTGGTGTGAATCGGATAGTTGTCAAAGAGTTCTATACACTTGGTTATCATCATTAAGTAAACATATGAAGCATTGATGCTTTTAAAAACGGAACCACATCTCTGGTACTCATATAAGACATGACATAACATGACACTTCAAATTGAACTTGGAACACTATATATTTTGTGCTGTCATAGTGTCAATATCATTTTGTGTCCCATGTCAATATATGCACTTCTTAGAGTAAAACAATAAACATGTTGTACTTAAGTTAAATGTTCTATATGTGGTATCAGCATGAGTCCTCGTCCTTCTACTGCTTGTTCTGTTTCTCCAAGTTCCCTTCAAGTTATTGAACTCAGTCCTACTTTATGTTTACTTCTTTTATTCTTCTATTATGTTGGCTTTGGTCCTAATTTTCAAATACTTGGAAGACATATGAAAACATCAAGATTTCTCAAATCCAAATCATTTATAAACTGGTTTCCAAGTAGTTGGAAAATTATAATGTCCACTTATCAAACGTCTTCTTAATACTTCAAAAAAAATTTCTTGTTTCCTGTCTTTTAGAGTCCCGAAAATCGTTGCTTCAGACCAGAGCTTCTTCTTCAGAGGAAACATCTACCTCTGCAGATGCTAATGAATTGTTGGAAGATTTAAAGCAGAAGGCAAGAAGTTTACCATTTTGCTTATTTCAAGAATCTTGTTTTATTCTGAGCTTTCTTTTTGCAAATCCATATCTTCTCTGAGAAAACCTTTGTCTTATAACCAAGTGAAATAATTTTTAATGTCCTCCATTCATCATCATCAGTGGGACGCTGTTGAAAACAAGTCCACAGTACTTCTTTATGGAGGTGGGGCTATAGTTGCTGTTTGGCTATCTTCAATTCTTGTGGGTGCCATCAACTCAGTGCCCTTGGTAAGCCATGCACATGCTTCTGTTTTTATACTCTTGGAAGGTTTTGTAAAACTCATCTGAATTAATTATTTTATATTTCAGCTTCCAAAGATTATGGAGTTGGTAGGGCTAGGGTACACTGGATGGTTTGTCTACCGTTACCTTCTGTTTAAGGTAGGTAAAATACACCATGAATATTTTGCTGCTTCAGAATCAATCACATTTTGTTTTGTGCAAATCAGTGGTGGTTGTGTGTATCAGATGTTCCTGAGATTGTATTGATCTGGATTTTTATTTTTTGTTTTCTGTTCAATGACCAATTGAAGAAATTTGAAGTGAGAAAATTATCAATGAGCTCCATGTCAGTCAAAACGATGAACAATTTACACTTCAGGCCATATCAAAATGTTATTTTGATCTCAAAGGGTTTAGCTCAGGTGGTAAGAAGAGATGACATCTCTCCTTATCAACTTGGATTAGATTCTTGTAGGGAGTCTTTTGGGAGTAAAATTCTAAATGCACAAAATCAATATGGAAGTTATCTCTTTTAGATTGTTCCTAGAGAGAATTTAGTTTCAGACAAAGTTTGAGGATACCCTTGACTATAATATAAAAAAGTTTAGTTTTTGACCTTTTTCCTGCATTATATCTTCTTTTTTTTGTTTTGTAGAGGCCATTGTATGTATTTATTATATTCTATTTTTGCCATCAGCATTTTTGGGCTAATCATGTGTACTTTAGACAATATATATCTTACAAATAATACAATTCTACTTGTGCACAGTCCAGTAGAAAGGAACTAGCTACAGACATTGAGGCACTAAAGAAGAAAATTGCTGGAACTGAATAGAACAGTATAAGCAGGTGGCAAGTCAAGTTGATCTTCTTTGATCATCATTTATTTTGTTTCTGTGTATCTCCCTCTTAAGAGGCATTTGTATCCTTTGATGTAGAATAGAATTCCTCTCAACCTCTATCACTCTTGTATCACACCAGCTCGTTCTTGAAACAATGTAGCAACTTCTAAAAGTATGGATGCGGCCTTTGTGCTTTGCATGTTTGAAAGAAGAGTATAATCTGCACAAGGATTTGTATTTAAATTAAATACTCAAACAACCCCCCTTTTATGTTAAATTGATAAACTTTGTTCCAACCCAGAGTAAGAATTAATGTTGATAATTTTTGTTTTGGTAATTCATAAATTAATAATTTAATCTTTAAATTTATAGTCTTAGCAACAAAAATTAATTTTTAAAAATATTAAATTTGTTGCATTTTTTTTTTGAAGAAACTAATATACAAAGTTTGATAATGTTTAAAAATTATAAAATTATTATTATGTTACGAATTGATAATTTCAAAAATTAATTTGTATATTCAAAAAAATGAATAATTAAAATTAAATGGGCTTATAAATTCATAAATAAAATTGTCAGAAATGAAAAAAGTATGTATGTTAGTATATCAAACATACGCGAATAAAGCAAATATAGATTTTTCAAACAATCATGATAAAATTAAAGAGACGATATATTTCTTGAATAATTTTTAAAATGTTTGAATGAAAACTTACAACCTGAACAATAATACTCTTTGAAAGTAGTCTTCTAAAGTTTTCATCATTCAAAATATGATTAGCGTAATTGTGAATAAGATGAAATAAGTAGTACATTTTGAAAATCTTAAACCAAAAACCGAAGCTCTCATCCAAAAAAGTTATACAAATTTCAAAAAAAAAAAAAATTTGCTAGCACAAGAAGGGGGGAACTAACAGAAAGTTTTTATTGAAAAAAGGAGAAAGAACATAAGCTAAAGGGTGTGGCGGCTAGGTTGAAAACAAGA
The DNA here is from genome assembly GCA_037074535.1 of Gleditsia sinensis. Taxonomy (NCBI): domain Eukaryota; kingdom Viridiplantae; phylum Streptophyta; class Magnoliopsida; order Fabales; family Fabaceae; genus Gleditsia; species Gleditsia sinensis. The sequence continues at coordinate 6,798,543 of CM073468.1, read as the reverse complement.
GAAAGGAATGTCCTAACAGCAAATACCAGCTATATGCTAGAAAATTACAAACTTCTCATCGTCAAGAACAAACTTTGCTTTATTTATTTAATTTTTTTGCACCGATGTTCTTGTAAGTTTAATTACTATAAGGATGTCTTAGGTACAATGCCAGTTATTTAAAACTATATATAACACCAACTAGTTTGCCGCCCAAGCAAACCATTTGCCTAAAAATAAGTCCTCGTTGGCATCAGTTTTGACCAATTCATTGTCTTTCCATTCTCTGACCAAATCAAAATATGAAGGGAAAAAAAACAAAACAAAATGACCTTATTCTCGAGAGTACAATAATTGATAATGACAAGTTGTCTACGACAAGTACACCATGAACAACTCTGAAATACATCAAGAAATTCCAATAGGAACTCGACGAACATATAACAAAGGGTCAAAAAAAAACTAACCCCTTGTTTTGGAACCCACAAATTTGTTTAAGGAGATTCAGGTCTACCTGCTCGACTAAAGCCAGTCATATACATCATTTTTTTTTCTCCATCTACATGGTTGAAGAAGGAACTTACTGTATAAGAATCAAGAAACTCACAAGAGGAAGAGAAGGGCAAGAATATTTCAAAATAAGTTCTTCAAATGGGTTTGGCTCAGAAATGGGTATCCATGGAGGTTCCACATTAGAGACAACAGAAGGCTAATAAGGTTGTAGAGTCCGAGGTTTTTACAAACCCCGTAATAGAACCCATATTTGGGGACTCAAGCTATATCCTTTGGGATCATAACGTTCCACCATGTTATGCAGCCCTAATGAGCACTGCAATCCCAGTGCAAATGGTATGAAACTTTGGAAGCCATACCCGAAAGCTAGCTCATGAACTCTCGGAGAGTCCAAAGTTGATATAAATTCACCTCAGAATCTGGTAGTTTTGATACGGAGTCAGGTCTCATAACTAGTAATTGGAAGTTCTGAGGTGACATCCATGGTGCTCCACAAAAGCTGGGTTTCATGGGTGGCTGTCTCTTTTATGTTATTATATTTTGTGAAAGGGTCAACTACCTACGACCATCAATCTTTAGATGCCCTTGTTCGTGACTATGCAAACAAACAAATAGTAAAACCTCGTACAGGTGTTTTGTCCAACATTTCCCTTCCTGCTAACTTTTCAGGCATGGAAGTTTCAGTTGTTAGAGTCCGCAGTGCCTCTTTCATGTCAAGGGGAATGAATTCTAGTTACTTCAATCTTCCACCAAGGATTAAACCAGGGCCTATCGTGAAGAGAATGACCATTGTATTTGAAAACCTGGGTAATTGGTCTTCTCATTACTACAATATTCCAAACCACATCATGGTATCTCCAGTTCTTGGTCTGATGGCTTACAATTCTTCAGAAACAACGTTAATACTCAGTGAGAAGATGAACTTGACCATCCTAGGAGATCCCATCAAAATCCTGTTTCCTCAAGTTGAGCCACGAGGGAAAAAGGAGGCACCAATTTGTGCCAAGTTTGGTGATGGTGGCTCGGTTGAGTTCACCAATATGACCAAGCCATTTGTGTGTGTGACACAGAGTCTAGGGCACTATACCCTTGTCGTTCCATCAATGGAAGCTCAGAACCCTGAGAGGCAGAGGCAGAGCCATAACATATGGTGGGTTTTTGGATTAGGAATAGGTTTGATTGGTTTGGTGTTAGTAGGTTTGGTCTTGTTGGCTACTGTGAAGAGGAGGAGAATGAGAAAATTAGAGGAACAATCAGAAAAAGGTGTGCCTTTTGATACTTTCTGGGTTGGAGAAAGTAAAATGCCTTCTGCATCAATGATTAGAACCCAGCCAACCCTTGAGAACAACGATTTTCCTTATTAGTTGGTACTATTTTCATTCCTTCTCACTCTTCTGTACCTATTTCAAATGACCAAGTGTATCATTGTTTAGAAGGAGAATTTGATCCAAATCATTTTTGAGTCTTATCATAGTATTATGGGAGCATCCGAATTTTATTTATCATAAATTCAATTACCGGCACTCTGCTCCAATGATTAAAATCAAATTTCAGTAGAAAATATAATGAATGCACATATTATTGTCTGTTTCAAGGACAAAAAGCTTGTGTACGAGAAAATGTACTAAAAGATTTTAGTTAAATGGACCTTCATTTTAGATTTTGTTAAAACCATTGACTGAATTATAGAGTATTTTTCCCATCCTCCACCCCATCTTTTCGTCTTCTCTCTTGTCTATTTCTACGAGTTTGCATGCGCAGGTTGGTCGAAATAAGCACAAACAGGGAAACATCATGATGCTATGGCAAATTTGGCTCGTCATTACAATTGTTTGTTTATTAAAGCTATGGAGTCTGGTCACATAACAAACTTTTCAAAACATCTTCTAAGCCACGCCCAATTTAGCTAGAAATGAATTGAATCAGGCCAAATCCTTGAAGTCAAACATAAAATAAAAATGTCATTAATATCGATAACATAGTTTTAGAACTCATCTATAGACTTAATAGGACAGACCGAACTAGAATTTTAGTGATTCATTTATCGGAAGGCTTTACGCAACTCAGTCTTCAAAAGTCTCAACCCAGCTCTATCAACAAATATTAAGGCTTCGTTTGATTAGTGATAAAAAAAAATTAAAATTAAATAAAATATTATTATTAAAATTATATTTAATACAATATAAATAAAATAAAACAAAAAATTAACAAAAAGATAAAAATATACTTAAAAAATAAAATTATTAAAATAATATTATTTTAACTTAAAAAATTATTTAAAAATATTATAAAAAAAATAAAATAAATAACTAGTAATATAAAAATTTTATTAAAAATATTAATAATATTTAAAAATAATTTAAACATTATTTATTTTATTTTATTTATCAATAATAAACAAAATAAAAATAAAAATAATATTTTAAAATAACACTTTAACATTTTTCAATCTCATTCTATACCATTCCATCTTTGTCTATCACTTTTAAGAGATAATCATCTTTTCTTCAGATAATTCTCTTTTTCATTTCTATTCAATTTCAACAATCAAACACAATATTTGATGAAATAAAAATTTAAGGCTTGTTTGATTCTGTTTTTATTTTTATGTTTTTAAAATTGTTTTTGAAAATTATGTTTAAAAGTTATTATGTAGAACAAAAGTAAAAAAAAAATCCGTTTAATAAACTGTTTTGAAAACATGTTTTTTTTTACTTTTTTTTCTTCTGAAAATAAAAACTGAAAACAAAAACAACTTTTCATTATTTCTGTTTTTCTGTTTTAAAAACAACTTGTTTTCAAAATTTGTTTTCGAAATAACAACAGAAAACAGTTACCAAACGAGTTTTTTTGTTCTGAAAACAGAAAACAGTTTTTAAAATAGGAAAACAAACAGACCCCTAGATTCTCATTTCCTCCATTTATTTCCACCAACCAAACATGACGTTAGGGTTTCAACAGCAGAAACCATAGGTAGTTTTTAGGAAGTTTAGTATTCCATAGTTAGTGCTCAATGCTCAAGCTTTTTGTCTCTAAATAAGAGTTACGCGACAGAAGTTAGAAAGTCACTTATCTCTCTTCTGTTTCACTCCCTTTTCCTTAGTGTGGGCAGAATTTTATTTTAAATTTTGCACGTAGGAATTTCCACTTTTTTTCTTGGCAGAAATTATTTCTTTAACATTTGAACACTTTGATCATTTCCTTGTTAAACAAGGAACAGCCCCGAAGGAATGGGATCGGATCAACCGATAGGTTGAAGATCACAATGTTCATAAAGAGGGAAAGGGGGATCAAAATAGGAGCCATTAAGAATGGCCAAGGTAAGAAGCTTATTTGCAGCTTCAGTGGCATGGATTCCATCCCAGCTTACATAGTTGCAGGGGTCATCACAGGCTGTCGCTGTCACTGTGCTCCCATTTATCTCTTTGGAATTGCCACAGTAAAGTTTAGGGTCAAAGTTGTAGTCACCCCCACCATGTCCACAACATGCTTTGGTACCATATTGCAACCCTATTCCAAGAAAAGTAGTTGAAGTTAGAAGTATAATGAGCACGCTATTAATATAAGCAATTTATAAAAGCCAAAAGTATTTCAAATATGATATCCAATTGTTAGAGATATAAATGAAATCCTCCGTATGTAAATTCTTATATACACACACACACATATAAACAAAAACTATGATTGAGTTTTCACCCAATATCTTAGTTTTTTGGTTGAGTAATTCTATCATATCAATATTGTTTTGTCCCACATATAGACCTAAGATGATACTTCAACTTTGAGACTCTCACACCTAATATGCTAGTCTTTTTGAGATAAGCTCTCCAATTGGTGCTTCTGTTTAGAGCCATCTAAAGTGGAAGAAGCGACTTGAGAAAAAACTACCTGGACCACCCAAGTCAAAACCACTCAAAGTAGGCAACCTGAGTGGGAATTTGTGAATGCTGGCTTTCAAATGGGCATACAAATTAATGTCTCACAATGGACTAACATTAAGACTTCAGATAGTACTTAAACTTTGAGGCACTAAGTCATTAATCTTTCAGGATGGGCTCTCCAATTGATGTTTCTATTAAAAGTCAGCTAAAGCATAAGGAATGACACAAGTAAGGACTACCTGGACCACCAGAGTGAAATCCACCTGAAGAGGGCAACCAAAGTCGACTGTCATGAACACCGACTTTTGAATATGTATGTAATCTAATGTCCCACATAGGATAATCATTAAGACTTAATATAGAATTTAAACCCTGAGCTCTCCTATCAAATAAACTAATCTTTTGATATAGACTCTCCTCTTAACTCAAATTGAAACAAACACCATATGCAATGAGAAGATATAACAAATTAAACAGAACCAATTTGTGAAAAAGCATTTTGTAGATTACCAAGCTATCCAAGGAACAGGTATTTGTACCATGAGATTTGGGATGCTGGAAGAGCTCTAACAGAACAGAGTGGGTATCCACATAAATGATGGACGCATCTGAAAGACTTCCTCTGGTTTGGCTCAAAGTCTCCTTCAACATGTTGTTATAGTCCACTGCTGCATTGTTGTAAGAAACCATGCATCCAAACTCATCAAGATCTGAGTTATTATGAGGAAGCTCCACCAAGAATGCAGGGTAACATCCTACTGGTGCAAGATTAAACACCATATATGTACGCCCACCTAGTTCATATATCTCCTACAATTTCCAACAAGCATAATGCAAACTAAGAAACACTATTATTTAAGTAATGATTCTGTGTCGGTGTTGATTATGATTATACCTATTTCTAGGTAAAGCCCAACAAACTTTTAGGTTTTGGGATTAAGCCAACTTAATTTAGATCCATCATTAAAGATAAGGTACTAATGACCCAAGTTCATGGATGAAGACCAAGATTAATCAATGTTTCTTTGCATATAAATATAATTTTTCTCAAATTTGAAAAAAGAACTTGATTGGGTGAATTTGAAAATTTTTACAAATAAATGGTTTTTTTTATCTAAAAACTTATAAAAAGATCAATTTATAATCAATTTAATATATTTTCATAAGCAAGGGTATTTTTATCTAAGTATTCACATTTTTTGATGTTTGATTTATTATAAAAAAAATTGAATTTATAGAGTGAAAATTTGAAAAATAATAAAACAAAATATAAAGAATGAGAATAAATAACGTTCATAGTTCAAAATTTAGAAAGTGAATAAATTGAAAGATTGTGTTTTTAAGTGGCATGGCCTAAGCCTAAGCCAAGTCCAGTAGACCTTAATATGCCTAATTTTTGGGCTTGAATTTAAGTTCATTGACTCAAATATTAAGCTTAGGCCTAAACTGACCAAGCTGGATCAAGTATACTCACAAGCCAGTCTAGCTCACAAACACTTTCAAGTCTGATATTCTGCATGATCATTACCTAACATGAAGGTACTCTCACCTTAATAGTGGCAGCAATTTGTGAAACAACTTGAGGGAGGTAATCCTTCACTCCACCAACACCAATGGAAGCTAAGTTGGAAGTGAAGTCATTTTGGCCAATGTAGAATGTGTAGAGAGATTTTCCAAAGATATCAGGTGAAGGAAGTATTGTTTCTGAGGAACAATCATAATAAGAAATATTTTGAGCTCACGTAGAGATGAAGAAATTGAGTTGGAAACTTGGGAAGTTTCCACTTTTTTGGTACCTTGTAGGTGTTGATCAATTTCATCAACTCTGGCTTTGAACTGTTTCATTTGGTTGAGCTGAATAGCAAGGGAAAAAGGACTGATCCCAGAGACAAATAAAGAAGTATTAGGCAGAAGAACTGTGGATGCCAATGTTGCATAGTTGGCTCCATGTCTATAATCAGATCCAATAGATTGCAGATATGGGCTCAAAAATGGCAATCCAAAAGCTTGAGCTGCCAAATGAAACAGATTATATGAGTACTACTGCTATTGCAATGAGTAAGTAGAGTTCTTCACTGTCTTAAGCATAAACTAGCAATTTGGAGTCTTAGATTTATAGACCCATTTATCTTTAGTCTTCAAATTTTCTTGACTATACAAATTAACCTTTGAAAATATCAAACTTATTATGTATCAGTACTTGAAGTCCTCAAAGACTAATAATTTCATATAATCATTTGTGTACTCAAAAAAATTTCCAGACTAAAACTAAATGAGTTTACAAATTTAGAAATAAAATTGTTAGTTTAGTCTAGTTCTTAGCTTTTCTATTATAGAAGTGTCATATTGTTCAATATAGAAAGTCAATCATAAGCATTCCCTTAATAGCTAAATTTTTAGGCTCCATAATGTGATAAACACAACCTCTCGGAACAAATGAGATCTATTCTGATTTTCAACGTTATATTTTTTAGTACAATATCTGACTGCTTGCATGGCACACTATGTGCCTGTTTAGCGGTGCTGCAAGAGTAAAAAAACTACCTTTTTAAGGAAAAAAAGTTTTAATTTTATCTTTTGTCTGTGTTGGCCAACCAGAACAAAAAAATCTACTTTTCTGCTGTAGAAGAGAATGAAGGAATTGGAGTTTCTCGTGAGAAACACAATCAGAAGCAGAAAATTTTATTCACACAAAAATACCCTTACTGTTATAAATTTTGCTGTACGGTCGAAAATACCCTTACTCAAATAAGTTTTTAATTTATTTTCCCTTTCATGGACAAAAATAATTTGAAGTTGTAGGTGGGAGGAAAGTTATTGAGGTACTGCCAAATATTCAGACAGTGCCATACTCTACCTAAGGAATGGAAACAAAGAATGATAGGTCATACATATTCACTATTGTTGTTTACACCAAATTGACCTTTTCTGACTATCCAACTAGTTCCAGGTAGGTATCTTGTCTTGTGGAGAAGTTTCCCTAAAATAAGAAGATAGGAATATAATAAAGGCAGGGTCTTCAATGTTACTGTTACAGTATAAGGGAGTTGCAGAACAAAAGCAACTAATCACAGCTTAATTAGTAGAGTTTTTAAACACAATATAATATATTTCCAAACAAATCTTATGTTGCAGATCAAGGAAACCAAATATAACTACATCCACATTGGCAAAAATATACAGACTATTTAGACTTTAGATCCGCAATCCTGTCAATGAAAGACTTTCCAGGAAATAGGGAATCGGGAAGGGCTATTATAAGAAAAAATTAAAGCAATCTAGGAGTCGATGTAGGATCAAGACTAAGGGTATGTTTGGATGGAGGAGAATGGAGAGGAAGGGAAGGGACTGGAAGGTTACATGAAATCATTTCCCTTGTTTAGGAGATCAATTTTAGGAAGAGAAGAAAATCAGAGATTTTGGGTTATCCCTCTTTAACCTTATCTCTTTTATTTTTTAATTCCTTAAAGTTAAGGAATTTTGGGAGGGACCATTATATCATAACTTTGACATTAATAGTTATCAAGTTTATGGTTGAAATTAGAATGTTAATACAAATTTATTAACCAAGCGTAAATTTGTACAAGTGTATTACAGCTAAATGGAATTTTAAAAAAATAAAATAAAATACCATTTTGGCTCTCTGCTGGTGACTGAGCAAAAGCAAAACATCTCTTCCTCTCTCTCTCTCTCTCTCTTTAATTGTCTCTGTTTTTATAGAACTCTAACTTTTGCTTCCTTTTCTTTTTCTGGTAATTTTATTTTCTTCTTTAGATTCATCTTCTTGAGTATCTTAGAGTTAGCACCCCACAATCACAATAGTACTAACAAACTTCATCTTCTGGGTCTTAAAAATGGTTGTTTAAATCTTGTCTTCTAACCAATTGAACTTTTAACAACTAAGAAATGTTTATGGCTCTAATGGTGCTGGGCAGAAGCAGAAGAAGAGATAGAAAGAAGAACCAAAATTGCTCATTCAATCCGAACATATTTTTTTCTGGCCTAAAATTAAAGAAATGAATAAATATCCAAAAAAGGAGCTGAAGAGAAAACATTAGGGAAACCTTCATGCAAAAAACGATGAAGATTGGCTGGTTCATTACCCAGAAAATCCACCACGAGTCTGCCATCTGAAGCCCTTCCTGCAGGTTTCTGGAAGTAAGTGATTCCAAAGGGGCCAGACTCTGCTGGAAAAGCTGCGTAAAACCCACCAGTGTCCGAATTTGAATCCCCAAAGTTGAAAATTGCCCTGAAAGCACACTCAGAATGAGCCAAACCCACCAAGGAAGGCACTATCACTACGCAAAAGAGTAAGTTGACGAACAACAGGAGCCCAGGACTCATATTTGAAATACAGGGTATGATAGGCCTTTTTCTGTTTGTGCGTTTGTCTACTATATATATATATATATATATACACACACACTGAGTAATACTTTTTGAAGGTAAGGTAAAGCCTTCAGTTGTGTACCGATTTTGGCCTAAGTTTTATACACATGGTGGCAGATGTGCTTCGTGCATCTAGTGATTGTTATCGAAACAGACTCTAGAACGGCTGTGATTTGTGCCAAAGGGAATGTGAAAGGGAACACTCGTTAGCATCTTTGGTTTCTCAGATCAAAAATTACCTTTCCAAGAGTTTTATTAAGCATAATTATTGAAAAAGCAACAGAATTGCAGATTGAATGGCTAAAAAGACTCAACAGTATGAGTCTGGAACTTCATTTTTTTGATAGACCCTCAAATAGATTAGGGTTTCTTTTATCAGATGATGTAAGATGGGGTACTAATAGCATGTTTGATTTTGCGGTGATAGGTTTAAAAATCCGTTTTCATTGGCCAGAAACGGAAGTTTGACCACTGTGATCTCTTTGTAACTTCTGCAAAAATCACGTTTGGACAAAAATTACGTTTAACTACTGTCAAACCAAACACATTATGACTATGTTTGGCAAAAATAGCTAATAAGCTAGCTGAAAGCTAAAAAGTTAGCTGAAAGCTGAAAAGTGACGGTGTCGTCTCTCTGAATTAGTTTAATGATCGCAATTTTTGTATTTTTATTTTAATAAATAATAATTTTTCTATTTTAAAATATATCGATTTAATTTCTTTCAATTTTTTTAAATTTATAATTAAATTTATTCATAAAAATTCATCTATTTATAAATTATTTTTAATGATATGGTCATTAAAATTTAATAAATTACTACATATTTAGATTAATTCTAAAAGAAAATAATCAGCCATTGAGGATTTTTTTAACCCTTATATATAATCAACAATTATTTATATATGAACAATTTTTTTTACAGAACGATGATTTAATTGTAAAATTTTAAAAAATTTGAAAGACTAAATTGATACATTTTAAAATAAAAAATATAAATTAAATCATTTATTAAAATAATAGTTAAGTCATATAAATTATTAACTGTTAGATTTGAATTTATGTGTTTCACTAAGACAAACATGTGATATATAACTAAATATATTATTATAAATTTGAATCGAAATTCTATGTATTTTTAGTGAATTTTTTAACTTTCACGTAACTTATTTATTTTTGACTAAATCAAGCAGTAATTTCAATGAGGTTAGCTAAATAAGTTGGTTGTCTAGTGCAATTTCAATTGGGTTGAGCCGTTTCTCCTTGAAGATCCTTTGACCTTAATTGGGCTGCACCCAAAAATAATGTTTTACTTCAACAAGCTTCTTTCTTCCAATCAAAATTGATAAATTATGATTTGTCCAAAAAAAAAATTAATAAATTATTTTTTTATACCTCTGCTCTATGATAAAAACAGATTATTAAAATTTTATATATTTATCGAAAACACTACTAATTTTTTTAACTTCTCTTAAAATCAAAGTAATCTCTGGGTTAATTAATTTGGGCAAAAGTCACAAACGCTTTTATATTTAATATGTGAAAAATCAAATCAAAATTGGCAAGCGATGTATTTAAATTTTGTTTTTTACAATATAAATACATATAAAGCTAAGCTAGCAATAGTGTTATATGCAAGAGAATGGAGGAAAAGATCAATGGCATGGGAATTATTCTGATGTTGGTGGTGACGTTGCTGGTTATTGCAATTGAGGCAGCTGCAGTGGAACTTCGATCCACTTCTACAGTTTCTCACTCTTTCTCCAGAAAACTCTGGTGAAAGCAAAAGCTCCATAATTAAACAATGTCGTATATATTGCTGTCGCGGGATCTCTTGTAAAGCCAAAAAAGGAACGTCCCGTTACTATGCTAAGGATGTGTTTGGTTTGAAAGAATGGAAAGGAAAAGAGAGTTAGAATAAGCTATTCCACCGTTTGATTTAATAGAATGGTCATTCCATAGAACGGAGGATTCCATTGTTTAATGGAATGTTGATTCTTCCGCATATACACCGGAATGCATGATTCCATTGGGCTAAAGACCTCGATACCCTTGCGTGCATTCTTTCTTTATTTTTTCCCACCTTCTTTTTCCTTTTTTCTTGTCTGGCTTCGTGCTCCTTCTGTGTCCTCCTCTGCTTCTGTTTTTCTACTCGTATCTTCCCCTGGAATCCTCTAGCTCGTCCTTCTTCATGCTCCATCTGCATCCTCCTCTGCTTCTGCTTCTTCTTCTTGGGGGCTTCCAGCTCGTTATCTTCTGCTCGCAGCTTCCATCTGCTCGTTAGCTTCCATCGCAGCTCGCAGCTTTCATCGGAGCTCGCAGCTCGAAGCTTGTCTGCTGGCAGAGGAGAAAGGTAAACTTTTTGTGCTTCTTTTTTCTTCTTCGTTTTACAGATCTGGTTTTGGGTCTTGGTACTGTTCATCTTAGTCTTGAATGTGTTCATGTCCTTTGCATTGTCGCTCCTCGTGTTCATCTCCTTCGTGAACCCATCCGTTTGCATGTAACAAAAAATACGGGTTCAATTTGTGACATTCAGGAACTGCAATATGAGCTATCAACATATTTTTCATGAAGTGCAAATAAATATCTGAAATGGTATATGACATGTTCAATTTGCTTGTTTTCATAATTGATTTGATTTTACCTTATAATAAAGATATTTCAGGTTTTGAATATAGTATCAAGAGTTGCATTATAATTCACTTTGAGATTATTAAGGCAGCATACTGGCATTGTGGTGGGTAGTGAAAAGATGAGGTGGGGGAGATAGTGGGTTCAACAATCCATGACCATTTGCCTGTCCATAAAGTGACTGCAATTCAAACCAGAAAAAATAGATATCTGTAACAAGCTAACATATTTGGGCTCATCCAAAGGTTATGATTTTGTTTAGATGATGCAGTTCATAGAGAGAAGTAGAGATTAAGGCCCTGAATTGATTTGAAGTAGACATGCATTGGGTATATTGAGGTCCATGATCCTTTTTATTAGTAAAAATTAATGATTTGATTGGAAATGGTCTCACAAGAATTGGCAGTATATATATATATATATACACAGTTGAGGTCCATGATATAGTGAGAAAAGAAAAAATAGAAGAATTACGAAGTAGTTCAATTTTTATATTTGTTTTAAATTAGAAGTTGATGATTAATTAATAACTCATACCATACTAATACCATACTATATATATCTTTACAGATATTATTGTGACATTTTCATATTTCTTTGAAAATGAAAGAAGGGTGGACCTTCATTTCTCATATAGGCTTTAAATTGCAATTTGACAATATCTGACAACAAGGAATTGTTCATAGATTATTTTAAGTGGTTGTTATTTTGTCTATTTTTTTTCACCACACCAAGTGATAATTTGTCGTGTTTTGAAAGGTATATTTTCTCTCTTCTGAAATGGGCCAAACAATTGCGGAAGTTTTGTATGCTGTATTATACTGGTGGTTGAATATGGCAAACACATTGTGTAAATTGCGCATTATGATCAGTGTGGTTCTTGCCCTTCATCGTCGTAGGTTATTGAGTAGACCAACCATCAGATACAAGATAGATTTCCACCAAAAGAGGGTCCACCTTAGAAATATGGTTTACTCTATTGACAATATGTGTTATAACCAACTTAGGATGTATAGGTCAACGTTTGATCGTCTATGTTCCATGCTTGATAATATTGGAGGATTAAAACCTTCAAAAAACATGTTAGTTGATGAGCAAGTAGTAATGTTCCTTCACATTCTCGCTCATGACATTAAGAATAGAGTCATACAGTATGAGTTTGGGAGGTCTGGGGAAACAATTAGTAGGTATTTTAACTTAGTTCTAAAAGTTATGATGTGGTTGCATGGAGAGCTGTTTAAAATCGCAGAGCCAGTTAGTGAGAATTCAACAGATAATATATGGAAATGGTTCAAGGTGTGTATAAAATCTACAATTAATTTGATCAAATTTCTTAAATGGTTATTCTTTGATATTTACACTTTTATTTATGAACATTACAATTTATTTGGATGTTTAGAATTGTCTTGGTGCCCTTGATGGAACTCACATACAAATCAAAGTATCAATGGAACACAAAGCAAAATATCGTAATAGAAAAGGGGTGATATCCACGAACGAACTGGGAGTTTGCTCGCAAGATGAAGAGTTTATTTATGTCTTCCCTGGATGGGAAGGATCTGCAGCGGATGGCCGAGTTTTACGCGATGCAATTAGCAGAGTAAATGGTGGCCTAAAAGTTCCACATGGTGCGTATGCTGACACCATTTTTTTTAACTGAAAAATTATCATTGAACTAAAATAGCTAACTATATGATTTCACACACATGTTTAATGTAGGTTTTTACTACTTGGTTGATGCTGGTTATACAAATTGTGAGGGATTCTTAGCACCATACCGAGGTCAAAGATATTATTTGAATGAGTGGAGAGAAGGGCGCCAACTGAATACCGCACAAGAGCATTTCAATATGAAACACTCATTAGCCAGAAATATCATTGAACGGTGTTTTGGCATGTTGAAAAATCGTTGGGCTATACTTAGGCACCCATCGTTTTATCCCGTGAGAACTCATAATCGTGTCATCATAGCATGCTGTATGCTACATAATTTGTGTAAGAGATACAATGGATATGATCCCATACAAGATATGGGGACTGAGAATGAGAATGAGAACCAAATTGAAGACGACAACCAAATATTATCCATGGAGACATCTAATGCTTGGAGCAACTGGCGTGATCTTTTAGCCAATAAAATGTTTAATGAATTTAGGAAAATTTAGGACGTTTGTTATCTGTTTTAGTGTTGCCTTAATATATATATTTTTTATGTACTTTGACATTACATTTTATCTGCGAGTTTGTATGAATCTATATTTTTTTTAATATAATTTGACAGTACATTATATTCGTGGTTGTACCATGGCATTGTCAGGTGGATGTTTAAAGCAATCTTTGTGATTGATATTTGTAATGTTTATCTTCTATTTTATTGCTGCTTGATATTTATATTATCTGACTGGTGTAGTGTTTGTTTGCTGTAGTGCCTTAATGGAGGACATTGGTTCTAGTCAAGGAAACAAGCATGTCTGGACTGCCGAGCAAGATAACATACTTGTACAGTGTCTTGTACAAATGAAGACCGATGGAAAGTATACGGTGGACAATAGATTTCGGCCAGGCTATTTAACCTATATTGAAGGGTACATAAATGAGAGAGTTCCTGGTGTGAGATAAAAGGAATACCTCATATACAATCGAGGCTGAAAACACTGAAGACAACTTGGCAAGTTGTCTATGACATGATCCATGGGTCAAATACTAGTAGATTTGGTTGGAATCCTGACACCAATTCTATAACGGCTCCGAATGCAGTGTGGGATAAGTACCTCAAGGTTAGAGTTATAATGCTTCATCGGATAATTATTATTATTATTATTTTAAATGTGATTTATATTGTCATTAATATTCATTTTTTCCATGCAGTCGCACAAGAAAGCAGCTCCTTTTAGATTTAAAGCATTTCCTCATTTCGAAAATATGTGCATTGTCTGGGCAAAGGACAGGGCTTCTGGGAGGGATGCGAAGACCATAGCTGATATTCTGAATACTGATGCGAGTCCATATGCTGCTGAAGAGGCTGATGTCATTGAGGAAATAAATATAAACCAAGATGATATCAGAATGGTGTATTTTTTGAGCAACCATCAACTCCAAGTACTGAAGTGACTTCGGGCTCGCGTAAAAGACGTAGAAACGAAGGTGATGTCATTGCGGATTCTCTGTGCAATGGTTTAGACTTGATAGATAAAGGATTCAGGGAATCCATAAAGAAGATTGGGGCCTATCTTAGTCGTATTGCACACAAGGAAAACCTAGCTGAGAAGAGAAAAAAATTGTAGGAAGAGTTGACTAAGGTGCTAGGTTTCACAAAATAGGAGATGGCGAAGGCGGCCAAAATGATTAGTCAAGATGAATCAATGTTGACTATATTCTCCACCCTCCCACTAGACGTTAAGAAAATCTACATACGTGATTACATCAGTTGATTGTATTGTATTAAAATGAATCAATTATAGTAGACTTTGAGTTTTGAACCTTGTTTTATCTAGTGCTAAGTGGATGGTATGTTTTGGTCACTGTGTTCAGTTGTATTGTATTAAGATTTGGATTTAATCACTTGTTTTAGCCTATGTATTGAGTGAATTTAGCCATATGTCTTACGCTAATGTGTTCAATTATTTTGTATTAAGACGTGAATTTAGCCTTTATTTTAGCTCTATGTTTTACCCTAATGTATTCAGTTGTATTGTATTAAAATTGGGGCTACAAATGGTATATATATTAACCACACCCATAACAATTAAGGAAAACATTTTACATATGGGAGGATAAATGTTTACAAGATACATTGATAACTTTTTGTATCACTAAACTCAAAATTTGATTATGTCATTCATCCAAAATCCTACTACAATACCCAACAAAGCACACAATGACGCAAGGCGAATGAATCTCCAAAAGTTCTCTGCATTCCCACCATTTTGATTTATCCTTTCTCGACTTGATCCCGATAAATTTCGTAGCTGCCTCAGTTTGTCGAGTACACGTCTTCCATGTTCACACATAGGAGGATCTACCCATCTGAAGAAGTTACATCGCCCAATTGACCGATAATTTGCACAGGTTAAAAATTTCCTTCCGAAGTTGTCATTTGTGAAAGACGTAAGTTGATAAGCTCGCTGTCCACAAAAACACATAACGGGCCTACTCTAAAAGTTCCCAGAACTCTGGTGACTTGAAGCTTGTGACATAATTCAGCAGTCAAACCTGGAAAAGAATAATGTTGTTATTTCTTTGGTACAAGAATAATTATGCATGGATTTTCAGTAATAAATATGCTGACGTATCCATGTCAAAAAGTCCAATTCATTAGCAATGCAATTGCAAAACAAATGAATCCCTTAGTAAATAACTATGATCCCAAAACCCCAAATGACTATTATAAAGCTTTCTTGAGAGATTACAGAATCCCTTCCACAAACAAAACAGTCATTTTCTTGACTACAAAACAGGTCAATTTAAATTAAAAAAAAGTCATCTAAGCATAAGAAAAAATATATATCTGAAACATATAAAGGCCATTAGCCCCCATGAGATTTACGCAGAATTACTTCAAGGAATGTGAACAACTTGCACACTGGCACCCTACTTACCAAAAGTGAGTGCATCATTGATCCGAATCTCTCACATGTATAAGTACAACAAAGCTGCATTTGTGTGAAGATTACCAAAACAAAAGGGGATAATGGAGTTCACTATAGGTTATAACAATTTTACAGTTTCTACAATTCTAGTCTTGCTCAGCATCTTCAATTTCTTCATCCTCGGGTACTCCACGAAGGTAAAGAACATTGTTACATCTAGAAATGCAGGGAAACAAGACTTAATAATTCTAGTTAAGAAACTTGACACTTTTATCAGCGTAATCTGATCAAATGAACTCATTTACCAAAAAGAAAAAAAGTTGTAACTTGTAACACAATAGGCTCAAAAGAACAACTAAATGTATTTGGTTCCTAGTGTAAGATGTTTCAATCTTTTTTCTGAAATGCAAAAAATAGTACAATGTCCTTCATTTTTAAACGTAGTTTATTGACAGTGTGAGTTTCCCTTAAGTTTTCTAATTAATTACCTCATCTATCACAATGAATCCACCATCAAACCATCTCTATTCCAGATACGATTTTCATGCCTTCTCAACTTACAAACAAAATAAACATATGATAGATAAATATATTACATCACCATTTCCAACACTATAACTATTTTAAAGCCAACTTTGAACAATTAAAACTATATATATATATATATATATATATATATATATATATATATATATATATATATATATATATATATATATATATATATATATATATATATGTATATATATATATATATATATATATATATATATATGTATATATGTATATATGTATATATATATATATATGTATATATGTATATATGTATATATACATGTATATATGTATATATATACATGTAAACATACAGAAAAAGGAAGCAACATACTTACAACAGAAGAGGATCAAGCATGAAATAAAGAACAAACTCAAATAATTACTTATAACCAATATGCTGTCCATTGGAAGTAGATGACACTCACAAATATCTATTCGGCAACCCAATTTTGATGTCTAAAATAATGCCAGATATTGACCTTTCTCAACCTCTTATTGCATTTTTTGATCACCTTAGTTCTTATTTAATTGTTTAAATAGTTTAATCGAGATAAAAGTTACCTGATTAAAATCTCTCCTAAATTTTCAGTAAACTATCCCTCAATGTACTCTTCAGTGTTGGCCAGCTACAGATAAGTTTAGACATTAAAAATTACATTAGCAACTACAATCTTGCATCCATGCATTGAAGTTAAACACAAAATTCAAAGAATGTTTATGATATGTTTTTATGGTAACATTCTATCTATGACAAGGTTTCTAGAAAATACATGCATGAGATTTGCATGATTTGCAAGGCATTAACATTCTTTCTTCTTCAATTCACAAGAACTTTATTAGGATTTATAGTTCCTTCAATCAGTTCCCAAAAGATCTCGAGCTATTAGAAAGTTTTCAATGCAACAAACCAAGCTTCTTGGTTCTCCTTCATAAGTGGTTCTGCAACTATCTCATTATAAGTACATCTCCCAGCAGCCATGACTTATCAATCTACATTATTTTGCAATGAAAAACCCTCAACTCAAAAGTGGTTGTTGGAGTGGGTGAGAATTTAGGTGAGTGTAGGTGGCGGAATCAAATTTTGGAAACAACTTGATAACTAATTAAATTATGGCCAGACATATTGTCAAATAGTTCTTATGCATTTTCTAAACCATATGACAAGCAAAATCTACTACTTATAATGAGTGATATTTTGGCACTTGCTCTGTACTGATGGACCTAGCCTATTGGAAAAATTTAACAAAAGGGAATGTATAATATGTGTATCACTACATCAGAATTTAGATTTTCTATTCACAATAATAAAATGAAATTAATGGTATCACAGTAATTCAACATGATTTGGCTCTAATAACACTTAGTAGAAAAATTTAACAAAAGGTGATGTATAATCCGTATATAAGTACATCAGAATCTCATGTTGAACTATCAAGATATATAATAGACAAGGTGCACCTAAATGCATTAATGAAAACTGAACAACAGAGACTGACCACTTTTTTTATATGAGATGGGAGCAGAAGAAAAAACAGTACATAAAAACTAATTCACTTATCACTCTCTTCTTTTGATCATCTCAAACCCTTTCTGCTATATTTATGAGTCCATGTAAAAGCAGGAAGCAATATCCCATTAGCTTTCTGTTGTTGTTTTTATTAAAACTCGCAAGCGCACGAATCTATTGGAGTATAGATTTAGTGGTATGCAAAGTCGATCCCACAAGGATCGTCAATTAAGAAAATTTAATTCAGATCCAAAATAAATATTTCTAACTTAGTTGTCAGAATGTTTGTTTGTGAGAAGAGTACTGAACAGAGCTTGTAAAGAACTAAAATACTAAAATTAAATATGAATGTATTCAAAGTAAGAAACATGTTAAGGTTAGGGGATCCACTCTTGGTACATCAAATAATAATAAATTTTAACTTTTTTATTACTCAAATGGAATCCTCACGTAAATGAGGTTCCATTCAGAAGATATTACATTAAACGCGCTTTGGTTTATAGATGAAGTGTATTTGTCTTCTTTTATTATATTACTAATAGTAAATAACTTTTGTAAAATGGATTCAAGTATACATCGTGCCAATCATATTGTCTACAATAAATCAAGAATGATTCAAGTATTTATTGTGCCAACGATTGTCTACAATGTATCAAGATTTGCACTTTACAAAATTTAAAATAAAAATACACAAACAAAATCAATAATAATAATATAAAGTAGACGGTAAAACCAACCATTGAGAAAAGAAATAACAAGAAAATAAATACAAAAAGTGTAGAAAATAAATAACAGAAGGGCAATAAAGCCATCCTCTAAGAAAATAAATAATAAGAAAGTAAATAAAAAGTGCAGAAAATAAATAACAGATGGGCAATAAAGTCATCCTCTAAGAAAGTAAATAATAAAAGTGCAGAAAATAAATAACAGAGAGGCGACAGAGCCGTCCTCTCAGAAGAAAAATAATAAGAAAATAATAACATAAAAAATAAATAACAGAGGGGCAACAAAGCCATCCTCTAAGAAAGTAAATAAGAAGATAAATACAACATCAAATATAAACATTAAAATTAAGAGTTAGATAAATTATTATTTTTATACCAAGAGTTTCACCCTTTCACCTTAGCAGGAGATTAGTTCTCCATAATCAAGATAAGAAAACAAAATGAAAGATGAAGAAGCATGATAAAACTTATGAGAGAAAGTAAAGATACAAAATTTATAAAGAGAGAAAAGGATTACAAACACTTAGAACTTTCACAAAGATTTCCCAAACTCCCTCTTCAGTCTTTCTCCCCCCTTTAGCTCACAATATGTCTCTATTTATAGAAGAAACAAGGGAAGTAGGTGACAAAAATGGTGGGTAGCAAATTACACTAAAGTGGACAAATAGTGTTGCATTATGTGCCCCGAAAGTCATCGTGATATATCGCCTTGATAGCCACCGAATCTGCTGATCCAATCAACAAAAGAGTTGTAGATATTTTCATTATATTTCCATCCAGATAAGGTAGAGAAAAATTAGCCACGTATTTTGTGATTTATGGCCAAAACACTATAACAAGGTCAGGCTGGACTGTAACAGAAAACATGTTCGGTTCTAGCCCAATTTCGGCCTTTTTAGTGTTCGAATTTGCTGACCACTTGAACATCAAAGTTGTAGAAAATTATATCTTCTATTCACCTACAAAATTTCGTGTCCATTAAATATGTATTTGCTGAAATATGACCCAAATACTACAGTAAGGTTGGATTGGACTGCAACAGTAAACATGTTCTGTTCTAACTCAATTTTGGCCCTTTGGATATCTGAATTTGCTGATCACATAAATATGAAAGTTGTATGAAATTATGTCATCTATTCATCTACCAAATTTTGTACATACTATATACGTATTTTCTGAGATACGGCCAAAATACTGTAGTAAGATCAAATTGAAAAGCAAGCAGCAAACAAATTTTTAACATTGAGTGTTTTGCCTTGAATCTTTATGTTTCAATTCTTTTAGAAATTTGGTCATAAATCAAGATTGAATTAATGCATATATCCATTAGGATGCGTCTCAAGAGACAAAATGATAATGCTCCTTACTCAGTCATCCTTAATGAATTTATTTTGTCTGCTTGATTTATAGATATCATTTCTAAAGAATCACAATTTAGTTTTGATTCCTCCAATTGAGTCAATTTCCTATTCTTCTCTTTATCTATAAAAATACAAAAAACTAAAGGTAAATAAGGGAGATAAATACTTAATTAAGGTAAAAAGATAACATAAAAATATTTAATTTATGAGTACAAAACTCATTCATCACTTTCTTTCCTTCTTAACCCAATATGTTTGTCTCCCCTTAATTACGAGAATACATCACTTCTAGTAAATCAAGATATTAACTGTGCAGAGGAAGAGACTACTGGAAAACATGCAGAGACCAATCTCAAATATTGAATGCAATGAAGATCTTCCTGAAAAAAAGGTTGATTACTAATGTTAACTCTAAAAATTTTAAAAATTCAAACTCATGCAAGATAAGTAACTTCAAAGCACTTACTAAATTTCTTTTTGTCAAGTAAGCCAAAACTTATCTATCATCATTTATGAAGCAGAATAAATACTGATCCTGCAGTATTGTGTAGTGCAACAAACCATAGCAAACTAAGCCACTTTGCACTTTAAACTAAGCTACATACAGATCCTGCCCGTGTGAACAAACCAAAGATTTCAATTCATTTCAGAATAAAGCAATTTAAGATGTTCTCACTGGGTTCAAACCCACCATGCAAGTTGGTCCCTTCGAGATTATAAAAGGGTTTGAAGAAAGTGTATTGTGTGACTTAAAAAACATAGCTACTTTCTCTTTTAGCAAACACTGTGAAATTAAGGTAGAAAAAAGCACCAACCGTACATAATAAAGTTAAGTATGTAATTAATGGCATGCCGCGTCCTTGGGTTTAGATATACCTGCAACAATTATGTAATTTGCTTCGATTTCAGGGAAGGACCCCTACAATGCTACTTTCTCTTAATCAACTCTGACCTTTGGAACCCCAAGTATGCACCTGCACTTGCCCCACTTTACAATAATAGAAAAGCAAAAAATATTGAATTATCTTACTTTTCTTTTTTGATAGAAGAAGAAAATTTATTAGAGAGAAGATAATATTTCAAAAGAGAAGAACAACAAACAGCATAGGTAGCTTATCTCTCCTGCCAAAGTCTCCAAAGCTAATCAAAAGAAACTGCTCCAAATACAGAGAGCACACCCATGAAATAAATTTTCTTACTCTTCTTGTGAATGGATATTTGGCAATGTCTCCTTGTACACCTAATTTTCTCTTATTGATCTAAGATTATGTTATTAAGACAACTTGTATTGAGTCTAAGGCACAACTTCTTTGTCTCATAAGAAAGTTCAAATGGTATGAAAAATAGACTTTGAAATGTTTAGGTACAACTTCTTTGGGCTATTTCTAGAAGGAACAACTTTGATATCTATATTTTAGAATCTAAGGCACAGGATGCGGAAAAAAAACTCAAAGAGGCTACTTCAGTGGCCGAAAAGGTTTTATTCTTGCTAGCATGTGTGTGTGTGTATTTTAATTTTTTGCATAGTCTTTTGCTTATACTAGTTATAGAGGTTTGTACAATGCATATTGAAAAGGAATTCTTTTTATATAACAAGGAAATGAATTTGTTCCACAGGTTTGGACCCAAAACAATGAAATATACAATAACGTCCAAAAGTTATATAAATCATATTCTCTCAATCTAAATAAATAGAATTTTGAGTGTCAATTTTATAAC
Organism: Gleditsia sinensis; assembly: GCA_037074535.1. Classification (NCBI taxonomy): domain Eukaryota; kingdom Viridiplantae; phylum Streptophyta; class Magnoliopsida; order Fabales; family Fabaceae; genus Gleditsia; species Gleditsia sinensis. The sequence goes on along the minus strand of CM073468.1, from coordinate 6,776,693 downwards.
TATAACCACCGATGAGAGCATGAAAGATAGATATGTTACTGGCAATTAGATGAAAACACTACAATTTGGATTGCTCGGGGTGGTTGAGAACAACGCCGCTAGTGTGATCAAGAGGACATTGTGGGATGCAGCCCCGGCCCAAGGTAGAAGCCAATAAAGCTGGGGCTTTAGGCCTCTCTAAAAAAAAGTGTATTATTTATTTTAATAATTATTTTTTAAAAATAATATTTTTAACATTTGAAGAAGTATTTTCATTTTTTCAATATATTACACAATAGATATCTACTCATCGTATAGGGAGGGAAAAAGGTAGTGAGACTTCTTAAAATCATATATTTATTTTTTTATGGGTTCCATCAAATAGTTAAAGATTGGATATGGAAATTTTTTTTTATGTATTAGTGTGTTATTGATTTACTGAAAATGTTGGATTTTGAAAAAGCCGGAGATGAAATTTTTTTTTAATTTAGGGTGCTATTGTAATTTTTTATTTAGTATACTACTATACGATGTCAAACGCTGTATTTAGTCCAACAAGCAAGCATTTAAATTAAAAAAAAATTGTTTGACATTCAGGTTCCATTATTCTAATTTTTTTTATAATTTTGATTTATAGTCGTTTAATTTAATTTTGTAAAATATACATTATTTTTTTTATTTTAATATATAAAAATGTCAACTAAAAAATTCGAATTAGATTATTTAAAATTTAAAAAAATTAAAACTTTAATTGAATCACAAAAATGAACTATCAATAAATTTTTTAAAACAAATAAAAAATATAAGTGATTGTTCGTTGAATGAACAAATTAATAATATAAATATTGATAAAAATAAAAATAAAAAATTTTCACTTTAAAAATATAATAATTTTAATAAAATTTTATTATTTATTTTAAAAAAACTTTACTTTAAAATTTGTTTTAGGCCTTCATAAATGTTGGGCCGGCCCCGGTGGGATGAACGGCAAGCTTGGGGGAGAAGGGTGGCCGAACAGGGCTTCTGGGATCCTCGCACTGACGGCGACCACACCACGTAACTGCTCACGGTGGCGTCTCTTGCTGCTGGGAGGTGGTGCTCTTCTGAAGAACAGCTGCTATGGGGGCGTCGTGCTGAAGCAGAGAGAAGGGGCCAGGTTATTTTTATCAAAGATAAATAACGTTTTCTTCGTTTTTTTTTAAATACAATTTTTTTCTTATTTTATGAGGTTAATTTAGGCATACAGCTTACTATTTTTTTCCATTTTTTCTTTTTTTTCATTAAACCAAACAAAATAATTTAGGTTTCTATTCCTTTATCTAATCCCTCTTCTTTTTCTTTTTTCATTCTAACACAAATTTATTCTATCAAATCAAACAAGCCCTAATTTTGGTCACTGCATGAAGAAATGCATAGCCAAGTGGGCCTCACTGTGTTCAATGCTCTAGATAAATTTAAATTTAAATTCCTTTCTCTGTTGGGTAATGTCCTGGGTATCTGTTGAATTAGAAGGAAATGAAATGGATTTCAGCACTTCGGTGGACCTACGCTGGGCCCAAGTATCGGAGAACCGAGTCTAGCCTCATAGTGAAGACCCAAGTAAAAATAAAATAGAATCTGACTAATAGTGGGCCACCTGTCTAACAATGAGAATTTCTCTTACTTCTCTCTTTTTCTTCTTTTTCAAGAATTTTAGTTTTGCTACCAAAAATCAAGAAAGAACAATTTTTAACACTGAGAGTGATATTATTTGAAATTAACAAGCACCGAAATTATGTTGAAAGAAATTATAAAGAAGCTATAAAAAATTTCATGCTGAGAATCAAATTTTCTTTAATTGTTATGAAATTAGGGCATATTAAACTTTCTCTATGGCCTATTATATAATATTCAATTACAATTTATAAAAAATAATACTTATTCAAAATTGGAGATACCAAAAAGACAAAAAATAAAGGCACTTTTTATTTAATTACCGATTTGGCTTGGCTGTGCATTAACGTTTTATCAAACCTTTTTTCGTAATCAAATCCATTTTCTGGATTTTCTTTAAATGCTAAATATTTTAAATGATTGTGGTCAAATTAACTAGTATAAGAACCTGCCCCCCTCCCCTTGGTTTTTCTTACTTTCAAGGCGATCCTCTTACAAAATCCTAGTTAAGAAAGCCTTTAGGATAAGGATATTGTGAGGTGAGACAAATATTGATTTCTTGTCTTTTGATTTATTTAATTTTGATTGAGATTCAAAATCGAATTTTCAATTTTGAAGACGATTTTAGTATCAATGAATTAATTAATTTATTGATGTCTTAATTTTTTTTAATTTTAGCTTGAAGAAATTTTTTTATTCTCTTTATTTTTAAATCAATCTTAAAGTAAAGATAGAGTTATGATTAAATTTTTTGTATTAGATATTATTAAATTATTTTTATACGTGATTCTCCTGATTTTGTTAGTCATATTATTGATATAGAAATAATTTTTAAAAAAATATTTATTGTAAATTTCAGTCAATTCTTCATCATATTTTATTGACAATAATTTTATATTTAATTTATGCATATAAAATTCATATGTCAAAATGTACAAATTAAATCAGAACCACACATAAAAATTTCTTAATGCTCCTAGGGAGATCTCTTCAAGTCAAGCACTGAAAGAAGGTTAGGATTACAACATCTGCTAGTTCATGAATACCTTTAAGTGTGCAATTACAATGTTTGAGTGCACATGTTAAGGGTTTTCATGAGTTGGGAGATGAGACAATCTTAACCCTTTTGGTTTTGGCTTGAAGAGATCTCCCCTTGAGTCCCCTGAGTCTTTAAATATTTTTCTTATGAATATAGTTACAGATGACTTTTAGATTATAGTGTTGGGCTCGTAGAGAAATTTTTGGGTACATCATTGCTTAGATTAAATCTGTATGCATGAAGTTCATACATCAAATTGTGCCAATTAAATTTAAACTATTGTTTGTGTATAAAATTTCTCCAAATTCAAATAAAGATCTCTTCAAGTCAAGCACTAAAAAAATATTATATTTACTAAATTTTGTATTTCATGAATACTTTGAGAAGTATAATATACACACAAAAATTTCAAAATTCATAAAAAAAAATTTTAATCAAATATTAAAAGAAAGATTAATGATTCAATTGACTCGATAATATTAAAGACGTATGTAAAAAAAAATATTCGAGTTCGAATCTCAATTAAAACTAAATAAAACTAATAAAATACTTAACGAAGGTTAGGATTGTCACATGTCCTAATTCATGAACACCTCTAGCTGCTTAGCACAATGGTAGAGTGGCACATATTCTTATTCTTAATGGGTTTAGGGTTTTCATGAGTTGGGAGATAGAGGATCTTATTCTTTAGGTTTTTGCTTGTAAAGAGATCTATCTCCGTTGGTTCTTCTAGTTTTGCAAACAATATCTTTAATAAATTAAAGTTATGACTGCATTAGAGAACTTGGTTTTGGAGTTCATATAGAGATCTCTTCACTTTAAATATTGGAGGGAGAATATCATTGTTATATTTACTACTTCATAACTATCCTTTTAAGTGTGCAATAAAGTAGTTAGATTCATCCAGCTATAACATTTTATGAATTTGGAAATTATAAAGGAAATTATTACCGTCACAACTTTCATAAATACCCTTGGATATTATATTCAAGACAATTAATTTCATCACCCAACAGATGAGGTAGCCTTAATTCCTTTAAAATCTCTTTAATTATTCATATTTGGTTGGTCAAAATAATCGACTTATAATTTGAAAAAAGAGAGACTAAATGTTCAAATATTAAAAAAAAATACTACTGTGGAGAAAGTTAAAAATCGTTTGTTTTTAATTATTTCTAAAAATTATATTTAAAAATTATTCTGTAGAATTAAAAAAAATCTATTTGATAAACTATTTTAAAAATATGTTTTTTTTTTATCTTTTTGTATAATTTTAGAAACAAAATAACTTTTTGTTTTATTTTTTTATTTAAAAAAACTTATTTAAAAAATTTGTTTCTGAAATAATATTAAAAAAAGTTATCATATAATTTTTTTAAAACAAATCTATTTTTAAAATTAAAAAAAAAACAGATCCGAAATCATTGCAATAATCTAAAAATATTAGTTTCATTGTAATATTTATGAAAAAAATTTTAATTTTTACAAATAAATCTATTTTAATTATTTATTAAACAAAGTCAAACTTATTATATTATAATATAAATTTATTTACTTTTTTTTCCAACTTTTTTGTGTAATATATTGAATTGGACTCAAATATATATAAACTTGATTGTAGTTCGAAGTTTCAAATTCTGGATTAGACATTACGTGGGTAACTTGGCTTTAGAATATTGATTTTGAAAAGCGAGTCTCAATTGGATGCGTCGAAACGGGTGGATCACTTTCAGTCAAGGTACTAAATTTCGTTTCGAGGTACCGTTTCGATGACTCTAAAAACAGAAACATTTCGAAACATTTCGGAAATTTCGAAGAAACGGAAGATTTTTTAAGAAACGTTTCAAATAATTTCAAATAATATTTTTTTTTAATTTTAAAAGATTTTAACATAATATTAATGATATAGATATATAAAATTATATTAAAATTAATTTGAATTAATGTCTATAATTGAATAGTAAGTAAACATACTAATACAGTAGGGACTTCAACTCAAATCCTAATAGTATTCAACAACAATCTTTCTATTGCATCTATCTCTTCATCTTCTTCTTAACTCTTTCGTGACATTTATATTTAAGTTTCTTTCTCTGTCGACCATAATTCTATCTCTATCTTTAGGTCTATTTCTCTCTCTTTGCCTTTCAATATCTCTTTGTATCATTTTTGTAGTTTCCTCTTTAAAATAAAGATAATGAAGAAAAATAATGTCATAAGAATAAATGGGAGAGTATGAAGTTAATAAAAGTGTTGTAACTTATGAGAGATAGTAACTTAGTGTTAGATATGATATAATACTATTTTCATCTATTTTTATATTGTCAATTTTTTTATTTTTCAAATTAGTTTAATACTTTTTCATCGAAACAAGAGTATTTCCATCGAAATAATTCGAAACAAGAGTATTTCCATCGAAATAACTCGAAACAAGAGTATTTCTATTGAAACAACTCGAAATAAGAGTATTTTCACCAAAATTTTCATTGAAACAAGAGTATTTCCATCGAAATAATTCGAAACAAGAGTATTTCCATCGAAATAACTCGAAACAAGAGTATTTCTATCGAAATAATTTGAAACAAGAGTATTTCTATTGAAACAACTCGAAATAAGAGTATTTTTACCAAAATTTCCATTGAAACAAGAGTATTTCTACCGAAACATTTCAAAATATAGCAATTTTAATTGAAATAGCATAATTCCTTAATAAACACTTCGTTTCGTTTCGATAACTCCGTTTCGCATCGGTGACTCAGGAAACGGAAACGTTTCGGTCGTTTCGATGGAAAATAAAGGAAATTTAGTTCCTTGCTTTCAGTCCAACTCACGCAAAATTAGGAATTAATGGTAAACCTTATTAGTCTAATTTGTCTAATTCATAGGACTAAATCTTATCACCCTCTTTTGGGTTGATCTCCTTTAACGACTTTACTCGCATTCTTCCACGAGACTAGCATAAGCATGATTATGGAGGAAACAAATGTTGTCCGTAAAGTGAGCTTATTATTAAACTTCATCGCCGGTAAAGGCTTGTCCAAAAGTTCTGATTGAAAAAAAATGGTTATGGTTTTAAAATCGACGTTTAATTAAATTCAAATTTTATTTTATTTTCAAATTGAAGTTGGGCCAAAGATGAGTTTTTGTTAGCTTAAATTTGATTTGACTCAAAAATGTACTTTTTTAAAAAAGAAATTACATTACACATATCAAATTAATTCATTTTTTTTATTGTAAAAAATATATCATCTTATAGTTATAAAGATATTTTGATGTTTAAAAATATGTGTTATTTTAAAAACAATTATTCTATTTTTAATTTTTACAATTAATTTAAATAAAAAATATTATTTTAGACTCAAAATTGAAGAATTAAATTGGAATTAGATTTAAGTTAGAAGTTAAAATGAACTGAATTTCGAGCCGAGCTTAAATTTTTTTTATTTTTTCTTAAAAAAACTTAGTCTGAATAAATTTAAATTTGATTTATGATTATATTTAATTATCACATTTACTTACAAACGAAAAACATTAATATTAAAAAATTATAATTTTAATATAATAAAATTCATTTGAATCATTGTGTTTTTTGGTTGGTTAAAGTAAAGATATTTAATTTATGAAAATCAAAAATAGAATAAGATTCTCATAAAATATCGAGACCGTAGAGATCTCTTAACTAAATATAAATACTTATTTTTAACTAAAACAAAAATCATAAATAACTTAACGATAAACAACGGGAAAACGATTCATGCAAAAAATCAGCTTATTCATTTGAATCATTGTACGATAAATATTAATTAATAAATTTATATAATTAAGCTTTCATAAAAAAATTTATATTAAAAACTTTTAAAATAAGAAAATTTTATTACATTTTAAAAATAAATTATTTTAAAAATTTATAGTAATATTAATAAATTATTTATTAAGAAAATTAATAATAATAAAAACTAAATTTAGATTTTAGAGACGAAATGTTTGGATGCTTTTAACTTTAAAGAGTAATTTACTTCTATGAAAAGGGCGAAATGACCGCGAGGTTTTGAACTTGGGCCCACTGGACTCCAAGTGTGAACGGGGTAAGAAATAGGGAACCTTTATTCAAAGAATGCGGCGGATGAGGGTATTTTGGTCAATTCATTCACCAAATCCTGGATATTCCAGGAATAGCGATTTGGGAGTTTAAAATAATAAAAAGAGAAAAAGGATGAGATCCGATCTGAAATTTGCTTCATGTCCACGTCAATGGGGCCCCACAATGAGGTTGCGTAGTAAGCCATTGTGACTTGGGAACACGTCATCCTGTCGGTAGCGCAGCGTCGTCGCCTTTGGCAATGGAGCCAGCTCAATCAACGGCCAGCGTTCGTGTCTGACGTGGCCCTTCTGAAGCTGGCGTCACACCCCACTAGGCCCACTCACATGCGTATGCGTGCTTTTAATGTCTAAGCACGCACCAATCACCGCTTGCCCTTCCTCATCAGCCTTTTCATTTGTCGGAAATTTTTATCCTAGAAATTTCGAAATCCTTTTTAATTATATAATTATTAAAAATAATTTCTTTCCTAAAAAAAAAGTTCATTTTAAAAGGTCAGTTTTATATAAAATTGATTACAGAGTACAGACGAAATTTTTAATTTTTATCTAAAAAATTTATATTTATAAAAAAAGCTATGATATTTTAAATTAAAATATTTAAAAATTTGAAAAATTGAAATTTATTAGATAATAATTAAAATAATTTATTTATAAGACATGGCTTTAATTTTTATGGTCAAACCATTTTTTTAATAGATGATATGTAAATATTATTATAATTTTGTCTTAATATTTATAACATGTTCTGATTTTAATACTTATAATATAATTTTAAAATAAATATTTTCCTTTCAATTTAAATTTTTATGTAGCTAAAAAAAATTAAATTTACCAATTTAGTTCATAATCAAATATATTTTATATACAATAGGTTTGGACAATGGGGATGATGTAACCCAAAAAATAAAAACAACTTTAAGTTTAAATTACGTTGTCACTAACTTAAATGATTTAGCATAAGAATCTTGTTGAATTGTAACTGTACCGATATTGACATTGTTTGGTTTATTAGAAAATGGGTTAATAAGTTAAATCATCATAAATATAAATTAAAATATTTTTTTTAATATTATCTTATATAAAAATTTATTAAGTATTTTTTCACATAACTGCACAAAAAATAAAATCTAAAATCTTGGGCAAACAACTTAAATTTGATACATAATATCATTTTTTATATATTTAAAAAATTATATATAAAAATTGAGCATAAAATATATAAATAATGATTTTATATTATTTAAGTCATATACAGCTCAGAAATTTTAATTTTTTTATATTTATTAAAAATAAATTTTCAACTATTTAAAAAATTAAAATATCAAGGGATCAAATACCAATTAAAAATATTAAAGACAATATCATGGGTAGACCTAGTAAATCACAAATGCAAATCCACACACCCCAACACAAACAGATAAGGGAAAAATTTGTTTTTTTCCTTCTTTCCTCTTTTTGTACAGTTGTCCTCCAAAACCAGCGGTTAAATCACGTTTTCTATTTTTCTTTTCAAGGAGGAATGAGATATTTTATTACTAATTTGAGTCAAGTTTGTCCGAAAATATTTTTAAATTAAAATTTTAAATATAATAAAAGTTAACGTAAAAATATTTTATTTAATTAATTTTAATTATATATAAAAAATCACGTTGTTTTTTATATTTTTATCTTAAAGTAATTACATAATAAATTTTTTAATAATTATTATGCTCTCTCATTACAATCACTAGTTCAACTTCTTAAAATTAAAATTACTTATTTCTAATAACATATATATGCAACCAATATTCACGTCATTAATTTGAACAACTTAAGAACAAAATTATAATAATTCTTAACTATTTTTATTTTATTTTATAATTGATCTTAACCAGTTGTTTCTTATCATATAATATATTTATAAATTAAAATGGACTAATGCTGCAATTATATTTCAGAGTGGTTGAGAGAGTATCATAATTTCATCGTGATTATGAGAATTTTAATTTTAATTTAATTGTACTTTTATTTTTTTTTAAATATATTAATTTAACTCTCGTATAATTTATAATATAAATTTGATCATTTTAATTTTAATAAATAAATTTAAAATATTTGTATATTAAATTTACTGTCAATTTTATGGTGAATCTACAACACATACATTATGATGAAATTATTAAATGATATATATCATGTTTAATTATTTAAAAAATATATTAATAACAAATTTAATAATATATACGTATTATACATATAATAACTTAACAGTAAAATAAATAATAAATTTAATAAATATATTATTTTAATTTATTAAATTTAATTTATAAAAAAATAAATTGATATATTTATAGAAATAAAAAAATGTATTATTAAATCTTTTATTTTTTTATAAATAGTGTTTGACACTACAAAATAAATAGATGCCGTGATAAAGATCTAAGTTAATTTTATAAAATAAAAAATTTTAAAAAAAAATAGTTATATAGTCAAAGATACAGCGTGATAAAAAGTGATTTCGGATCATAGTTTTAATTGGCACAATGGCTAACAGACAACTCGTATTGATCCCGAACTCTCTCTTATTATTTATCGTCTACCTTATTTTTGAAAATTATAATATTGCCAGCTGTAATAAATTTCGATGCCTTCAGCCTCGTAGAATTTACCTTTATTTTGACGTGACATACCAATATTCTCTTTTAAGCTTTTTACTCTTTTAATTTTAAAATAGTTGCTGCTCACTAAGCACCAGCCAGTAAAAAAAAGGCCTTAAAATATTCCAATTTAAATAAAATGAGCAATTATTGTCCTCTAATAAAATATTGATATCCTCGTAAAGAAACGTGGACGAAGGAAAGCCAATGATTCCTGGCCACGTGGTATCCACGTGGATGCTGGAATCCGACACGTGGGCCACTTTATCATATCCACAAAGTCTCGGGTGGACGTGATGAGTGAGCCGGCCGTCTACGCAACCTGTGCGTTGCCTGTGGGTCCCGCATTGGTTCAGAGTCCACTGGGTGGGACACGTCATCGGTGACCAGACCACATCCACCGACTTCGTCGAAAGTTGGGGGGGACCACTTCCCAAGTACGTGTTCGTCAGATGCTCGTTGTCCATTCCCTTTTTGCGCCCAGACAAGCCCTGCTGGCGGAGATACGGTCTCATCTGGCGTGGCGTGGCCTCATGTGGACCGTTAGATTAGGTCTACGGACACCGTAGGATGGTGCACCGGTCAGACGTGGGTCCCAAGTTCCGTTTTCGAATGAGATTTGGTTATATTATATTATAAAATCATATATTTCATTTTTATTTTTTTTAAGGATAGTGCGGGATGTGAGCTGTGGGGAGACACGCGAGCTGCAAGTGGGGGGGACATGGGGGATTCAGTAATCAGCATAGGAAATGGACGGTGGAGATTGGAGATTGTTATCGAAGGTCTGAGTCAAGGCAAAGATGCATCAGACATGGAGTGCTCTCCGCGTCGGAAAGCGAGATGCCACCGCATAGCAAATACCAAAAATACCCTTTGATTCTCGGCCGGGTCCAAGTTTAGCCTATTTACCTGGGGAAAAACCTTTGAGCCCGAGGGAAGCTCGGACTCAACCCAATTTGTTGTATTTATTTATTATTGTCATATTTAAATATGTTTTTAAAATAGTAAATAATTTAATTTAATTTTTGTTTTAAATTGAAAAAGTATTATTTTTATACATTTTTATAAAATAATTTAATTTTTTACTCATAATTTTTTTCATTATTTTAATAAAAAATATTGACGTTGATAATAAACTATCAATATAAGTTAGTTTTTCTTTATTTAAAAAAATATTTGGATGATACATTCAGCAATTAAAAATATATTTTATTCATGTGATACTGTTTTTATATTAATTTTTAATTAAAAAATGTAATTTTAAATATTTAAATATCATTTAGATAGTCCAACTAAAAAAAAAATATAAACCACGTTAATTTAACAAATTTATCCATAACAACATTATTTTATTTTAATTATTATATTATTAAAATCGGGCCACAAACTAGCCTGATCCAGAATTTAAGTTAGGTCTAAAAATTTATCTAGGCCCAGCCTTTGAGCTAAAGGTCAAAACTCCTAATAAGAAAATTAGAAAAGTAATCTTGAGAAAAAAGGACAGATGAGTATTTTTGTTAATTATATTTATTGCCACAATTTTTAATTATTTCATTTTTAAATAGCAAGGATTCTTAAATGAGAGAGGGAGTTTAATTTTGAGTAAAGTTCAAAAAAAATTATTTCATTTTTAATATTTTTTTAGTTTTATATTTAATTAGCTGTAAAGCGGGCATAAAATGTAGTCAATAATTTTAGTATTACATGCTCTATTTTGAAGACTTTGAATTCAAATCTCATTGAAAATTAATAAGATGAATATGTAATATATGGAAGGAGAATAGGCTTCCACTTATTTTATGTATAATATCTATTGGAGAATTAAAAAATGAATGAGAAAGAGAGAGTCACCTTCTCTGTTTTTTAACATCATGTTAATGAAACAAAAAATAAAATAAATAATTACATATATAGATTCAAAAGCGAAATAAATTTCAATCAGTAGCTTTAATATAAATTAAAAGAATAATGTAAATCAAATTATAAAATTAAATTAATAAAATAAATAAATTACTCTCATTAATATTTTTATTACATGACCCTATCTTTTATTATAAAAATATAGTCAAATTTATTTTTAAAATAAAAATAAAAATTCTTTATTTTCTTGAATAATTCTTTTATTTCATTATATATTTTTTCTTTTAAAAATATATAAATATCTTTTAAAAATATGAATAAAATACTCTCTTTATTTTATTAACGTTCTTATTACAAAATTCTCTTATTTATTATAAAAATATACATAAATTTTTTTTTTTTAAATCTTACAACTTAATCTAAGTTTTTTAAATATTTTTTTTTATAAAAAAGAAACAAATAATAAATAAATGAAAAATATCATTCTTTTAACTTTTTCTTTTTCTTCTTTTAATTTTTAACCACGAAATTAGTATTTTGATAATTTAAACTATTTCACAATTATTTTTTAAAAATAATTAGTATTAGAGGACAATTAATTAAAAAAATTGAATGAGTGTTATTTTATTTATTTTTTTATAAAAAATATTTAAGACATTTGAATTAAATTGTAGCATATTTTTTTGTAAAAAAAAGTGTATATATTTTTTTCATAATAAAAGAGAGTATAATTTAAATAATGGCATTAATTATGGTATATAATAGTATTTTTTTCTATTTTTAATTTTAAAGAATATTTACGTATATTTTTAAAATAAAAAATTTTGTGTGATAAGAACATTCATAAAAGAAGGAAAGAGAAATTTACTCTTAAAGAATAATATTTTTGAGGGATAATTTTTAAATTCGTCAATAATAGAAAAATAAATACAATTTTAAACTGATTTTAATTATTATTTTTAATAACTAGAGATATAAAATCACTTTGATAAAAACAAAAAATACCAAATTCTAATCAAATAAGTAAATTATAGAGATTATTTTACTATTTTAAGGTTGAATACATTATCATCGTCATGATTTTTACTATTTTAAGTCCTTAATGCAAAAGAAGAAAGAAGTGTGCTCGTTGACTCCTACTCAATTTTATTAAATGTTGTTACATTGACGTTGGAAAATAATTAATAAAATAAAAAAATTAAATAAATTTTTTTCAGCTTGTGTCATGGTATTCTACAATAAAATTATGATAAGGACATAAAATGTTTAAGAGAGCCAATCATATCAAACATAAAATATATCTATAAGTCAAATTTATTATAAAATTTAATAATAAACACTTTAAAAATTATACTTAAAATATCGTGTTCTAATTACCAGTAGTAATAAAAATGAATCAAGCTAAAATAAAAGCCTTTGAGGCCGAACCAGTCCATTTTGACATTTTTACTAATAAAAAATACTTTAAGGTAAATTACATATTATTTTGTATAGTTTAACGTTTGTAATTTAATTTTGTGATTTTTTTATATAATTACTCAGTGTATTTTTTATATTTAAATTTTATTAATATAATTATAAATATAAAAATAATGAGTAAGTTTATTGTTTGAAGTTTGGTTGGCTTATACTTTAAATTATACATTCTTTTGAAATTTTTTTATATTATAATAACATCTAAAAATTAAATTTATTAATTTAATTTTAGTAATAATTTCGTGACATTATAAAAATTTATAAATTATTAACAGTAAAATATTAAATATTTTATTATTTACGTGATTATTTTTTAAAAATTTATATAAAAATATCATAAAATAACTAAGCAATTATATAAAAACTGACAAAAAAAGTATCATAATACATTTTAAATTACATAAATATAAACTAATTTTAAGTCTATAATTTACTCAATTTTTTATAACCTAATTTAAAAAATTTAGTCAAATTCAAATTTATGATAACATGACTAATCATATATAATAAGTAGGTTTTTATTGACCAAATTAAGTCTAATCAATCAACATTCCTAAAAGAAAGTTGCAAGATACCCTCTTACAAAAAAATCCAAATCCAATAACAAAGAAGAGTGAAAAAATAAATTAAATTGGATTTTCTCACTTTGGCCATGTGGGTGCTTCACTAGTCAGCATCTCACTATTAACTATTTGTGATTGGCATTCCTTGAATCAATGAGGAGTGGAACCTTTCTAAACAAATGGCCGTTTTTGACCATTACTCTGCACAATACACTCTCTCCCACCTCAACATTTTTCCCTATAAAATCCTTCTATTAAAATTTAAATTTCGAAATGACTTTCTATTATTTTTAAATTTTGACTTTTTTATTTATAAAAACACTCTTAAAAATTTTAATTTGATTACTGTGTAATTATTAATTTGATATTTTAATTTTTTTTGTTTTACTTTAATATTTCAAAGTATGACTCTGTTTTAATTGCATCTTTTTCAATAAAATGATAAAAATTAATGGAGTATTAAATTAATAGTAATGTCGTGTTTTGTCAAAAAATTATATAAAAATATTTTGGTTTAAAATTAAAGCTAACAAATAAAGTTTATAATTAATTAGTCGTGATAAGCAACTTATAATTTTATGAAAAAAAATAAAAATTAAAATTAAAAAAGATTAATTTTATAATAATATCGATAAAAATACGTTTTTTTTTTTAAATGTTGAGCCTATAAAGAGGAGGGGATGATCTTATGCGTATAAAAAGTAATATTGGGTATCAAAAAGCAGAAAGAACCAAAATATCAAAGCTAGGCTGCAGAGGGGAAGGACCCCCCCCCCCCCCAATTTTTTTTTTTTTTTTTTTTTTTTTGCGTTGTCAATGATAAGTGGCTACTCGTGGATTCCAAAGGACCTATTCAATTTAGTTTAATTTTTTTTTTTTTTTTAAATCTCACACACCACGTAAGCCACATGACCGATGGGCTAGGTTGGACCCCCCAACCCGAGACGCGTAGATCGGTTCTCTGGTCACCACGTGTACGGTTCTGATGACGTTGGAATAAATAAATGGCCAGCACGATTAACGATGGGCCAGCTCAACCACCACACCCAATGCGTATATACAGCGTACATGTACGCCATTCTCTATATACAACACGTGTAGGGTGACGTGGACATCGCCTTGGCGCTCCCCCCCCCCTTCCTTCTTCACCACCACCCCATCCTTCTGTCTCTCTTCTTTCTGTCAAGGCAGAGAGCTCTTTCCCTCGGTTTTTTAGAGAGAGAAAATAGAGAGAGCTCCAATGCAGAGGTCGAGTCGCTAACGTTAATTTGCTTTTCTTCAACCTTTATTTATTGTTCGGAACTCGAGCATAGTTGAAACTACAGGAATTGGTTTCTTTGTTTCCGCAAACAATTTTTGGGGATTTTCTTTTGGGTTTTTCTTCTTTATTTTGTGACGAGAAGAGTCGGATACCCCTCAGGTATGTGGAATTTGCTGCTCTGTTTGTTGAAATTTAGAGTTCAGCTCGGAAGATTTGATTTTGAATGTTTCTAGATTTGGGTTTGTTTGGGGTCTGAGAAAATTCATGAGAGTAAGGGTAAGAGGTTAGTTCGGTTACATTGAGTAATTTTGTATGTGAAAGAATGTTTGAGAATGAGCGAATTTGAATTGAATGAATGGAAATTTGAAGTTTCAATTTTTAGTGAGTGCGAGAACCGTGGGAGACATCTCCGCGTGCAAGTTGAGAAAATTATCTGGTTCAGTTCGATTTATTGTTCTGTGGAAACACAGACGAATCATATCAATTTTCTGTTTCTTTTCATTATTCTTTGTTGCTCTATTTTTCTAGCAAACCAAACGGAGGAGTAGAGTTGGTAGTCCTCTGGATCTCCTTTTGTATCTGTTATAA
The DNA here is from genome assembly GCA_037074535.1 of Gleditsia sinensis. Taxonomy (NCBI): domain Eukaryota; kingdom Viridiplantae; phylum Streptophyta; class Magnoliopsida; order Fabales; family Fabaceae; genus Gleditsia; species Gleditsia sinensis. Next base: position 6,761,534 of record CM073468.1, on the reverse strand, counting down.
TCCTTGAATTTCTGTGATTCTTGTGTGCTGATTTGGTTCGGTAAGCGTTACATTTCATATTGGATGTAAATTTGCCTCTCTCATGTTAATTTTGTTACGCTAGTCTTCCAACATTAAGTAGCTGAAGAATAATAATAGGAGAAGAAGACGGGGGAGAAAAACGGAGGTATTGGATCAGAAGGACTAAAACGTGCAAATCATAGATTGTGGAGGATCAGGTAGCAAATTCAGGAGTTTCAACAGTCTTCTTACCATTCCCTGATTGGTCCGAAAGTTAGAAAGTCTGGCTTGGAGGGCATTCTTGCCATTTAGCTAGGGATGGTACTGTTGTGTCAGATTAAGTTATTCACTGTTAGTTGTGTCCATCACTTTCTCATCGACCAGTGGGGTAGTAGAAAGACAAAATTGACCCTCTACCGTTCTGTTTTTGACTGACTATTGCGTTTGTAATTTCGTCTTTGGTTATGGTCCTGTGCAAAATCTATATCTCTCAACCAATACTGCGGTGTTTGACCAAAAAAACAAAAAAGAAAAAAAAAACAATACTGTGGTGGTTTAAATTTTCCTGAAAGTAGTTTGAGAAATCCCGGGAAGCTAAATCGGTACTGTCTCGCACCCTGATGGACTGATATCTTGGTCCCAGTTTAGACTTGAAGTACTTAATCTCATAAATTCTGAAATCATGATTTTCCTGTATTCTTGTCTGCTTAGTCATGTTGCTTGATGACATCAGCTCTTCAGCATCAAAAACTAAAGAATATCTCTGTTGCATTCTATGCTCGGTACAGATAAACTCATATCGTTTGGATCAATCAATCATATCATACTTCATCTGAAACTTGATTCGCTTTGTCAACTTCACTGTGGTGGTTTTGATATTACTTAATATCTTGATTGCCGCTTCTTGTTTACAATACTGAGTTATATCAAGATTGTCTTAGGTGGGTGCCAGATTATCAACTCAAAGACATGTTGAATCCTTTGTGGAGGTTTTATGTTGAAGATAGGACAGTAAATCTGTGCTCTGTATTATATTGATAATTGCAATCTTTGGATGATGCCATCTCTATAGTAGATTAGAAGGTCAAGCAGCGGAAGTTATTTTGGGATATATGTTATCTGTCGCAAAGTAGTTCTTTGCAAACGAAGAAAATTTCTCCTTGCTGTTTGCGTAGTTTCCCTCCTGCATTTCTGATTTTAATGCATTTTTTTATGAAGCAATACTATTGCAGGAATGGCTATTTTTCTCTTCTGTTTGTTGCCCTTTTAAACTGTATGTGCAATGAGAATTTAATGTTGTTGCCAGTAAATTCTGATTTATGAATTTCGCATTGTCTGCCTTGCAACACTTATTTGTGGATAACATCTGATGTGGCTCCTATTAATGCAGCTTATCCATTAATCAGGAAGTAGCGAGGATCCTTCTAAAATATTGATTCTGTCTTCCATTTGGTGCTTACCATGGGAAACAGTGAGGAAGGGAAGTCTACTAAAGCTGAAAAGCCTTCTTCACCTGTAACAACAGTAAGCTGACAACAGTGTGTCTATGCATGAATGCATTTATCATAAAGTTTGTGATTAAATGCATATTTAATTTTACTTAACTTATGGGCAGGATCAGGCCAACCAGATCAACCAGACCAATCTTCATCTCTACCCTGATTGGGCTGCCATGCAGGTTATCTACCTTTTGCTTTTATTTCCTTTGTCTTTTAATGATTGGAGTGCTTATTTAATTATTTTAGTCCTTCTTCCCTATTAATTCATGGAATTTCTATCTTTGATGTAAATTCTTCCTAATTACGAACAGCCATCCATTTTCTCTGCATGGAAGTATTAGGGAGAGTATCATACCCCCTAATCGATATCACACTGAAATTTTGCATTGTGCTGTTACTGATTTTTGTTATCCCTTGGGAGTAGGAATATCTAAGATGTTAAGTGACTTACATTGACGGTGGATTGGTTTATCTCTTGAATATTCTTATAAGGGTGGTGGCTGTATAATATTTTATTCATTTGGGAGAAAAACATGGAGTCCTTCGGTTTACCTAGAAAATTTTCAAGTACAATTACCTCTAGAAACTCCATACGGTATAATGGTGATTAGAAGTACCTGTTGTATCTTCAGGCATATTATGGGCCAAGAGTCCCCATACCACCTTACTACAACTCAGCTGTAGCTTCTGGTCATGCTCCTCACCCTTACATGTGGGGACCACCACAGGTAGTGCAACAAAGCCTTTATTTATTTATTTATTTTTGATGTCCTGGACTTTATCATGGATGGCAGGGTTGGATAATTTGTCAACTTATTTCTTTCAGCCTATGATGCCACCCTACGGGCCACCTTATGCAGCAATTTATTCACATGGAGGTGTTTATACTCACCCTGCAGTTCCTATTGTAAGTCTACATTAGCACTCGAAACCCCCCCCCCCCCCCCCCAAAGAAAAAAAAATCTTTTAGGATTAGAACCTATGCTTATGCTTTGGACTATAGGTTGGTCACTTCCAAGTTTCCTTAAATTAATCAATATGGGTTGTAGAAGAGTAAGAATATATTGAGTTGTGATCATCATTCTGTTTCTATTGGCCCTTGTTTATGCATACCTGGGTGCATAACTAATGTTATTATGCTTCCCATGCTTTGATAATTTGCATGTAGGAGGATCAATGACTCATAAATTTATAACTTCTATTTATATTGGTTAATTATAAAACCTCCTCATTCCTTTTATATGGTTCAGTGGTTGGAATTTTTTTTCCATGTACTTATGACTTATTTTGGTAAAATATAGGGGCCACATCCACATGGTCAAGGAGTTCCATCTTCCCCTGCAGTAAGTTTTTATTCTCTTAGATCTCCCCCTACTCGAGTCTCTGAATGCCATCAATTCATGATGGGTTTGACTTGGTGTAACATTGCAGGCTGGAACTCCTTTAAGCATGGAGACAGCAACCAAATCGTCTGGAAATACTGATAAGGGTTTCATGAAGAAATTGAAAGGGTTTGATGGGCTTGCAATGTCAATAGGCAATGGCAATGCTGAGAGTGCTGAGCGTGGAGCCGAAACTAGGCTGTCACAGAGGTTTTTTGATCCCTACATTCATTCTATATGAATTTATGTGTACTTGAATAAAATACATTTTTCTTCCTCTCTCACTTTTTTGGGGGTTGAATGGGAGGTGGTCTGTTGAGTTTTTCAATGGAATTGAACTCTACTTCCTCTCCCTTCATCTAGATAATCTATCCATGTGAGTTGGTTATTCTTATAGCTTCTTGTTTCTAACTGAATAATTTTGTGATGATTTGATCAGTGAGGATACTGAGGGTTCCAGTGATGGAAGTGATGGCAACACTGTTGGGGTGAGAACATTCTTGCTACAAGCACTTGTTTTCTAGCATTTTGTTGGCCATGCCCACTATTAGTTTATTTTCTTTAAAATGGTTTGACAAAATTGAAACATTAAAATATGATATTTGCCCATTTTATGCTCAGGCTAATCAAACAAGAAGGAAAAGAAGCCGGGAGGGAACACCAACCACTGGTATGACTCTGTTCTTCACCAAGTGTCACATCTTGATGAACAATAGAGTTGTCCTGGGAACACAATTATACTTCTGTTATCATTACAATACACATAATGTCAACCTGGTTATCGAGTAGGTTCTTGTTATGTTATTGCTATCCTACAATTTATGCTTAGTAAAGGTGAAATTAAAAAGTCTAAACTTTCAGTGATGAGATTGAATTTGAGATGTACCTTGGCCACCTCCTTTCAGACTTGATACAATCAAGTCATTGGTGTCCTATATGGGATTAATGATAAAAGGTTATACTTGCATTTTGTATGTGATGGATAAATGCAATATCTACAAGCATATGAAGCTATTGAACTTTGGGAGTCAGGTTATAAACATAATTCATGTGTTGATTACTATGCTTTTCCTGAGTGTACAAGCAGATGGAGATAGGAAGGCCAGTCCAGTTTCTAAAGAGGCTGCAGCTTCCAATAAGATGATGTCAGTTACCCCTGCCAGTGTTGCAGGAAAATTAGCTGGACCTGTAGTTTCTTCAGGCATGACCACAGCACTGGAGCTAAGGAACCCTCAGACTGTTCCCTCAAAACCAAATCCCATAAATGTCCCACAACCTTGTCCAGTATTGCCTTCTGAAGCTTGGATGCAGGTACGAACAAGAAATAGTTCATTCTAGTGGTTCAGATTCAGATCATATCTAGTACATTAAAGGTGTTTGTGCAATGGATTAAATAATAATGCTGTGCCTTCCACATTTGCTGACAATAAAGTAATCCTGATGGGTATGTTTGGATTGATTAGAATGATCGTGAGCTGAAACGTGAGAGGAGGAAACAATCAAATCGAGAATCTGCTAGAAGGTCCAGGCTAAGGAAGCAGGTATGCATGTTGCAGTTCTCTTCAAGAGACTTGAACACCTTCATCACTCCACACACACTGTTGCAACTTTCAAGTGTCCCCCCTTCAAAAAAGAACAAAGAGAAAAGAAAAGAAACACAAATGACCAAGGCCTGGTGACTAATGCTTATGCTCATTTGCCTCCTTCAGGCTGAGACTGAAGAGCTTGCACGAAAAGTTGAATCCTTGAATGATGAGAATGTGACTCTAAAATCAGAAATAAATCGATTGACTGAAAATTCTGAGAAACTGAGGGTGGAAAATGCTACATTGATGGTACCGTCCTTAAAATATTTCTCTATACCTCTGCAGTATATAGTAGTCCGTGATACTAAGTACTCCATTGGTTTTGACACTCAGGAAAAACTGAAAAATGCACAACAGGGACGAACAGAAGAAATAGTTTTGAACAGCATTGACAGCAAGAGGTCTACACCGATAAGCACAGAAAACTTGCTATCTAGAGTTAATAATTCCACTTCTAATGATAGAACTGCAGAGGATGACAATGATTTTTGTGACAACAAACCAAACTCTGGTGCAAAGCTGCATCAACTTCTGGATACAAGTCCTAGAGCTGATGCTGTGGCGGCTGGCTGATCCCAGAAACCAGGAACTATACTGGCTGATCATGTAGTTTTGGCATATTACAAGCCCAAAATTACTGCTAACAGTATTCAGGGGGATGGAACTGCTAAATTTTAGGATCTGAGTCCATCAAGATCGGAACTAATTCATTTGCTTGTCAGTTTCTTAGGATAAAAAACTGTATTTTATTAGATTTAACAGCGGTGGATGACATCTTTAAAAGTTTGTAAATTGTGGAGAATTAGAGATTTTAGATCGGAGATGGTTGTTGAACCATTATATAGTTGGTTGGTTGTGTATTAATGATTGGTGCGAACTTTCCAATGGTATTTGAGTAATGTAATTCCGACTTTGTCAATCTGGGTTATGTTCTTTTGCAAGCAAATGCATATGCATTCACGTTTTGTTTTGATGATGATTCATGCTATCTACGCCCATTTCTCTCGATTCGATGGAAACACTAGAAAAATGCTTGGTGGAACGTTTCATATTTGTAGCATTTGTTAGTTTGATGGTTTTATTTTTCCTTGACTAGGCTAAAAATACAATATACCAAAAAGTTAAAATCCCATCTGAATTTTGCAGGAGTAACTGTCACATGTCATCGGCAGGTAAATTTTGCCTTTCAATTTGATACTTTTTTCCGGCAATAGTAGGGGATGTTCAATCTGTTGCCTTTCACCTTGATGATTTGGTTTGGTTACAGCTCCAAGAAATCAATCAATATGAAGATGGGGGTATGACTAGTTTGGTTTGGTTGCATTTTTTGCGGTAATTGTTTGCGGAAGACTTGGATGTTAGAGGTTGTGAGAAGCCGAAGAGATTTGAGATCATGTGTTGCTTTTATGTTTTTTTCCTCTGCTAGCCTAACATTCTTTTGACCAATTACTTTTCTTCTTGAATGTGCAATTAAAAATGTGCACTATTATTAGTGATTGTCTACTATTAAGAAAATAGAAAAAGCACAAGTTAGGAAGAAAAGGTAACCAATCAACAACACTTTTGAAAATCTAAATCTCTCTCAAAATCCATCAATAAATTATCACTAACAAAAATCAAAGTCAAGAATTTTGATGGATACAGTTCAATTCTATTGAGTCTTTGTTTGACTATTTGTCCTATTATCTTGTGATTAAATCAAACAGAGAAAAGGGGGTGCTGCTAGCACATGGTTGGTCTACACATAGTCATGCTAAACCAAACAGAAATAAACATCTACCCCATCACAGGATGGGATCATTCTTCGTGTCTACTTCTTATTAAAAAAAAAATTTGTATTAATATTTATTGAGTAGTTGAAACGAATAGAATTTTCATAGACGATGTGTTTAAATAAGTAAAAACTAAATTCGATGGAGGGTAACTATGTAAATTGCACATACTAAATGTTTTACTAAAAAATTTATTTAACATGCATATATTATGTAGGCATACTACATTAAAAAAGTTTTAAAAATAAATTACTCTTTAGTTAAAGATTTTTTTTAACCAAATAAAATAATAGTGAACAGTGGGTCATATTCAGTTGATTATTTAATTAGATTAAACAATATTTATGTTAAAAAAATAATATTTGAATTTAATCAAAATTTAAATAATATTAGATCCAATTTCAATTTATTTTTTAAAAAATATTTCTAAACTGCCTGTTTGAACATGAATTTTTTTAAAAAGTTATACGTATAAATTTATCAATTTAATTTGATTTATCTAAAATACTTTTTTTTTACCAAGTTCTGATGTTCCACTGAGATAAAAAATCTACCACCTAAGAAATAAAAAAACTAGAAAAAAAAACAAGGATAAGGATATTAAAAATTGGTTTTACAGGAGCAATCAGTCCATAAAAAAAAAAAAAAAAACCATTTTAAGATTCAATGCGTACTCTTAACAGTATTGGACATAAGTGATTAAGGGGTTTGTTTGATTTTTTGTTTTAAAAAATTGTATTTAAAAATTATTTTGTAGAATAAAAAAAAATTCGTTTAATAAATTATTTTAAAAATTTTTACTTTTATTTTTTTGTGTTTTAAAAATAAAAATAAAAAATAAAAAAATATTTATTTTTTATTTTAAAAATAATTATTAAACAATTTTTTTGTTTTAAAAATAATTAAAAATAAAAAAAACATACCTTTATTTCTATTTTTTGTTTTTATTTTTAAAACAAAAAATAGTTTTAGAGACTCTCGTGAAAAACAAATAAGCCTATTTTTTTAGAGACTCTTGAAACAAAAAGAATTTGTTGAGATATATGTTACAATTTTTAAAGTCAACTTCAAATAAAATAAAAAACAAAGATTAACGTGCACATGGCCTATCTCAAGGCCTCCCCCTCTGAAGAGTATTTCTTATTTTAGTTGTAAAAAACAAATTGTGTAACAATGTTGCAAAGTTATGAATGAAATTATAAAAATAAAATTTATCAGCTCTCCCCTCTCAAAAAGATCTTTCCAGATGTAGTTTCTAACCAACCTGCACTCAAATAAAATTCATCTATTAAAAATATTTTTCATCAATTAACTTAATAATATTAAAATTCAACTAAGTTGAAAGCCTCGAGCTCAAAGTCCAAACCGAATTGACGAAAAAGAAAGAAAAAAACATTCTTTACCACTACAACAGTTTAAGTTGGTAAACGTTCTTTTTTTTTTTTTTCCAGTCACGAAACATGAAGGTATACAAAAATTAAACTAGACTGATAAAATTAAATTAAATCGATTAAAATTAATTTCGTTCGATTTTTTAAAAAAAAAATTGATCGATTCGATTTAATTTTCAATTTAGACAAAAATTAAATCGAACCGAATCAGACTAAATTATTTTAAATATATTAAATTTAATTTTTATTATATTTTAAAAATATTATATATATATATATATATATTTTTAGACTTAACCATTTTTATTGAAAATAAATACAAAAATTAAAAATTAGTCTTTGAATCCAAATAAAAATTTAAAATAGATATAAAAATTAAAAAAATAAGCCTAAAAAAATTTAAATGAGCCAAAAAAATAAAAAAAAAATTAATTAAAAAAAATTAAAAAAATCAAAAAATCGAATCAAACCGAACTGCTATTTAACGATTCGATTTGATTTGATTTAATAGACATAAATTAAATTAATCAAACTTAATTTTTGTTGTATTTTAATGGTTCGGTTCGATTTAATTAAGTCCTAAAATCAAACTGATACTTAACGAGACAACCTCAATTTATTTCTTCAAACGTGCATATGTACTTTGCTTACAAATTTCTTGTTCCAATGCTCAATTTACAAATGTGAGCCGAAGATGAAAAATGCTTGTTTTACAACTAACAACTTGCATGGAAAGAATTTCATTCCTCCATTTTACCTTCCCGCAAGACATCAAACATGTTGTATAGTCGCTTGCCATCCTTTGATACAATCTGCAGTTATCCAAAATGCAATAAATTCAGAATCAAATAAGGATAAGTGAATGGTTAATGTGTAGTATATTTGATAACAAAAACTAGACAACAATTGGTAGGATGCTATCACTTGTTGATACTAATTCAACACTAACATTGAACAATGAGACATTCAGCTCGGGGACAGAATTTTCAAAAAAAATAAAATTACATTTATCTTCTCTGAGATTTTTAAAATCTCCATATACACTCCTTATAGTTTCAATTTATATACAAAAATCCCACCTTTATTTATTAAATTATTAATAAAATTTATACTTTACATATTTTTTTTTTCTTAAAAATTCATAAAAAGTTTTATTTTATACAAAATAAATCATTAAAATGTAAAATTTAAGAGAGATTAGTTTAGTTTTTTTAAAACTTGAAAAGGTACAAGAGTAGATTTTATAAATATTGAAGAAATCTTTTATCTCAATTTGAAATAAAGACCTCATGGAAAGTGAATGTAATTCGCCCTTCAAGAAATGAATATCCCCCTTTCAATCACACATCATTGAGTTTTATCCCAAAAAAACAACCACAAATTATCAAGAGGGATAAGGAAGCAGTGCATGAAATTCCTGATTATTAGCAAGAGGTAAATGAAAGTGTTAGCACCTTGTTGAAAAGAAAAAACACAGCATCAATAGTACCCTCGGCATATATGGATCTACCACGAATGTTATGTTGAAACTCAAATAGAACTCTACATAAATGTTATAAATAAACACAACCAAGGAAACAATAATAGTTAGTGACGAGAAATATATCATAATTAAACAGACACAAACTGGGAAAGAGATGAGAATGCTCATTTGTTACTTATTGTCTGGTGATTTCAAGTTATACACGTGAAATGCATGACAAGCCAAGTGCTCCTCTGAGAGTGGGGTTCCCACCAATTCAAGTTGTAGCTGGGGATCCCTGATCAATCGGATCTAACAAATTTCATTGGGAAAAAAGAAAAGAAAATAAAAAATCCAGTAAGAAACCATTGTTATCCTAATTAAAAGAATGCGAAGAACAAAAGAGTGCTTTTTTACGGTACATATCACAAAATTTAGATTACACTCCCAACATTTCAAGATGAATGAGTGTTGAATTTTATTTCCAGAACTAAGTGCTGACCATGAATGTAAGCAATACCACCATCCTATTTTTCATCTTAAATTTATGCAGAATCAAGGAGGGATCCAAGGTGAGCATGGGGGAAAGAAAAAAAGGGGGCAGAGGGGATGGATTTTGTGCTTCCACATTAGGGTAATGCAGCTACCAAAACAAATATTTACACTAGTAACGACTGTTGTTTGCTTGTAACTTACTTTTGGGAAATCTAGAAATTAAGAACCAGGATTCGGATCAGTGATTTTTCCTTTCAATGAGGAATGTGAGCCAACAAGCAGGAGTCTGAAGTTATATATTTTACTACTTAAACCTTAACATCAGAAACACTTGAGAACCAATAGATCATCTTAGCAAAATCAAGTTATAGGTAACCAAAAAGAGATTTTACTAATATAAATTTACTGATAAAAGACATGTGATTACGTACCAGAAAAACATCAATATGAACTGATACTCCAACTATAACAAAGATATAAAATAAGATGAACACAAGCTGCGAAAGGAACAAATAGTGTGTACTTGAAATCAAGACGCTCTAAACTATGACAGGTCTTTCTTTAAACGACAAATTACACCAGTTTGAGCTTCATTTGAACATATAAACAGGAGATTCAACAAGCAAGGAACAATGAGCATAAAAGCTCAGTGATTTTCAAGAGGATATCTTGGAACAATGAACCAGGCAATGTGATCTAACACACCTGATTGGCATCAAAAGAAACTCCTAGTTTATTGAAGCAAGAAATTACATCCTTTGCAATTTCAGATGCATCAACTCTGCTTGCTTGTTGGGATTCCACAACCTAAGATCTTGGAAGCATGCGTCAGATTTTGTATTACATCAAACTGAGGCTTAATAAAAAAAAAAAGATAAGCACCACTGAAAAAAAGGAGTTTATGAGACCTCACATTTTTATTAATAAGTTATATATCTAGCTATCTATATTTATCAAAGTAAAAGCAAGACTTAATAAAGCAGCATCCCTTAAGAATATCCCAATCACAAGCTACTAGCTACATACGGTATGATATAAAGGCCTCTTTCTCTTTCTTTTCTTTCTCCTCCATTTCTCATTTTGTTGATGGAAAGAGGCTTGATTCTTCCTCTCTATTCTACAAATACCTGGAAATCTCTGACATTTAATAGAATGAATTCCAATATTATCTTAAGTTGACAGCTAAGTCCTTTAGCATATTTTTGCCTGAGGGATATGTTCTATGTTTTATGCCAAGTCGATTGTAATTTCTTGCACTAATGCAACTTCTCCTCTTTCCACTTAGAATCACCAGGACAGAACTATGATGTCCAAAGTTGGCATTGACCATACTGCTATACTAACAAGCAGTTTAAGCAATTGAACTAATTGCACTATGATCTGTTCAAAATTTCAACCAGTTGCCAAATACTGCTTCACTTTGGCAAGTTTGAACATAACGTACCAATGACTTCTCCAGTAATTCCATTATTAAACTACACCAGTCTGATGAGTTTCTTGATTGTTTTTGAATCATGTACCCTCTTTTGCAGAACCACACAAGACAATATTAAAAATGTACATCAAGCATACGTATTCATACAGGCAAACTCAACTCACAAATATACCAAAGCTAACACAAAGACATGAAGCTTACTAAATTACAATACAAATTAGATTAAACAATGACAAAGAGTCAAAAAGGCGATGAAATAAATTACTTACTTCCCTAAAAACTCTCCCCAAGATCAAAAGTCAAAAGGGGAGGAAGAATTACCTCTAAGGAATACCCAGAGAAGACTCCAGGAAATCGCTCTGCCATGTGCATCATAAGCCCCAGAAACCCAACAACCTAACAGGAAAATATATAGCTGCTTAAGGATGAAAAAATACTAGGGGTTAAAAGCATATGAAAATAAATAAATAAATAATAATAAAAAGTAAAATAAATCAAGGCTTTTAATTCTGAAATACCTGTTTTCCCATTTGCTCAGATATAACTGCATAAACCCTTGAGTCTTTAACGTTCTTAAACAACAGGTCCCTGTCTCCACCAGTGGTCCCCATCACAAAGGGCACCCCAACTTTACAGTATAATTCTGCATTAGCTGAATAAGAGAAGAAAAGAGAAAAAAAATGTATATCAATGATAAATTCATCATAAAATAGATCAAATTTGACATCATAAAATCAAAAGTCTGATTATGTTCCTATCGTGAAAGTCAGATCTCATGGAATTACTGTGTCATACAGCATCATAAATCCTATTGTGTCAAAAACATTCTACTTGATTCCTACAATAAAAATGTGAAGAGTTTCATAATTGGAAAGATTAAGTCTAAGTCATGAAACATATATGTCTTCGCACATTTTGTAGAAACAAATTATGCCTTTCTTTGTCACAAATTAGAGTCTATAATGCAAGTTTAAAAACAAAAAAGAAGTAAAAAGTTGGAATGAAATTTCAGCTCGCTCTCTCTCTCCACTTATCAACTAATATTCTTGAAAATACATACCATTGACTGCAGTAGACACTGTAAAATCCACAACAATCAAATCCGGATATTTATCAAGGAGGGCTGCAAGGATGCTTTCCCTGTCGGAAGGACCTTGCACAAAATACTCCTTTCCAATGACCTCATAAGTCAGCCCAGACTTCTCTTCACTGCCAAATGATATAGGAACAACATAAATTCCAGAAGTTTCTGCTTCTTCAATGACAGCCTTCCCCATTTTTCCAGTACATGAGTTAACCTGAAATGGAATAATCAAAGCATATTGTACTTCCTCATTTGACAACTAATAATTCTAAGTAGGGACAGGTGATCATGTAAAATATTAATCATCACAAATACTTACAGCTATGACTCAAATTTTCTAGAAGAGTCTAGCTGAGTAAGGATATTTGCATTCTTTAGAGGTAAAAAGAAAAAAAATCTCTACTTAAGGTGAAAAGTCCAAACCAACAAAACAAGAAAATACTAAAAAGAGGAGAAAAATAAGAAGGGAATAATGGCATTGGTTGAAGTAAGGAGGACAGATGTATTAAAATAGATATGGTGCACGATGTTGCTAATGATAGAAATCAATGGACAAGGAAAAATTATATAGTGTATCCAGTTTGATAAGAGAGCGAGAACTTGAGAAACTAGATAACATCTTAGCATTAAGTGCATTGGGTTCAATTTAAGATTATGTAAAAATTGAAATCATTTGAGAAAAAGAAAAAAAAAAGTTAACACTTGCAAATACATTATAAGAAAAATAATATGTTATTATAAGGTCGATTCAGAGTTCACAGTTCAGACAGTATGTGCCCATAAACCATATGCCTTTGCAGAGTCCCTTTGATTTTCATTAGCGCTCCAATTGATTCAAAAGGCTTATTGTATTTGTAACTGTTTACAACTTTACATGTAAAAATAAGAGCGGTAACTCTACTTCCAACATAAATGAACAGGAGCAGAATGCAGCTGGAGTATGAAGGGCCATTGCCGCTCATTTACCACAAAGTAATCCTTTTGGTGAAGTGAAATTTATACGTCAGTTTCATTAGTTGGAATACGAAAAAAAATAAAAATAACAAAGCGACAATCAAAGATGAACCCAAATCAATGAAATTGAAAAGCCACATTGTACTTGAGCAGGCAGGGTACCATTATTGGGAGGCGACCCTCGGACGAAGGAGACGGAGAATTCTCAAGAAAAGTTTGAATTGGTGAGCCTGCCATTGATGAGCTTCAGCTTATACTAAGATGCGTCAAGGAGGAAGAAGCAATTGGGAGAAGAAAGAAGACAAAGTGTCAGAGAGGAAAGAGAGAAATTAACTTGGCGATGCTTTTATACTACTAACTACAGATTCAACTTGGTCTAACCACCATTATTCTGTTACTAACAATCAACAATCCATTTAGCAGCTTAACTTGTAATCAAAATCTGGACGTGGCCCACATGTGTTCTTACCAACTAACAGTAATAACGGCCATTGACCCCAAAGGGCAAGAACACATTGGTTAGGGTTTTTAATAGTACCCTGCCAGTAGCGATTGTTTTGGGTTCAATGCATAAGCGCCGGTGTAAATGTAAACGGAGAGAGTGAAGAAATAAAAGCAAACCGCTAATCTCCAAACCCCAACACCATGGAAGAAGAAGACGATAGATGAAGCGAGTCAGAGTCGCAAATCGTTGCCTTAGAGCGTGTTATGTTTTCTTTGCAACCGTTGCAATAGGTAAATCTACTCTACATTTCTTCAAACTAATTTAATTACATTCTAACAAATATTTTATTGAAGTAAACTCAATTCAGATGAAGAAATTGATTTCTTAAATTTAAGTATTTTTAAAAAATTGAATGTGAAATGAAAATTTAAAAATAAAATCTTTACCCAAAAAAATGATATAATCAATTTTTTTCAATAGAATAAGAAATTAAAAAATAGATACATAAACTGAGAATTTAAGGAGACTCATCCTCGGGAATAGGAGAGGAAAAGTGGAAATTTGAACTTCGTGTCTCAAACCACTAGATGTGGTCTAGTGGTGAGGGAGGTGAGTAGTTTAACAATGGGTCTTAAGTTCGAGTCCTTGCTCTTCCATTATACCAAAAAAAAAAAAATTTCGTGTCTCAAAACTCACAGTAACTATTCAATTTATCATAGGATTCATGAATTCTTATACACAAAAGAGAGTAAAAAAATATTAATATGTAACTTCTGTAAAACTGAATTCAATTCATGTAACTATTGAAAAAAAAAATACAAATGAGTTACATTAGAAGAAGAAGAAAAAAAAATTTAGTGTAACTATTATTATGCGGATTGCTTGTTGCAGCTCTCCAACACGACATCAAACATGGTGTAAATTCTCTTGCTATCCTTTGTTTCAATCTGCACACATAAAATGCAACACAATACAATAAGTTCACAATAAACAATCGAAGAGTGCAACTGGACAACAATAAATAGAATGTTATCTGTTGAAATAACATCATTTATTAGAAACCATAAACCTTTCCTACCAAAGCAAAATACATTATGGTGTTTGCCAAAAAGGGTAGGCTCAAGTTACTTTGACCTACGAGTCTTCAGTTAGATTTCTACCTGTTGATAGGCATCTACCAATTATGGCTTGTCTTGCCTTGGAGTTACAACAATCTATCGAACTCCTAAACTTTTCATAGTTGCTTGTATTACCAAGACTCAGGAAGCAACAATAGCGAGAGGTAAACGAAAGAGTTAGTACCTTCTTAGCTAGAAAATTTACAGCATCAACGGCACCCTCGGAATATATTGATCTACCCAAAACATTATGTTGAAACTGAAATGAAACTCTACATAAATGTTATAGATAAACACAACAAAGGAAAGAGATACAGTTAGTGACAAGAAAAATATTATAAATAGATAAACACTGAGAATGAGATGAGAATGCTCATTTGTTACGTTTCGTCCGGCGATGTCATAAGATATATGTGACATGAATGACCAGACAAGTACTCCTCTGGGATTCCCACAAGTTCCCTTTGTTGCTTGGGATCCCTGATATGTAGGATCTAACAAATTTCATTGAGAAAAAGAAGAGAAAAAAAAATATTCAGTAAGAACCTATTATTGTCCTGAGTAAAAGAATGCGAACACCAAAATAGTGTTTTTGTACAGAAAGAATCACTGTATTTAGATTTACACCCCAACATATTAAGATGAATGACAGTTGAATTATGTTTCCAGAAAGTAAGAAGCAGGATTTGGATCAGTAATTTTTCTTTCAATGGCGAATGTGAGCCAACATCTCCGAGTCTGAAGTTATGTATTGTACTCCTTAATATCAGAAACACTTGAGAAACAATACATCGTCTTGGCAAATTTAAGTGGTAGGTAACCAAGAAGAGATTCTAGTATGAAGTTCCTAATAAAAGGCAGGTAATTAAATACCAGAAAAACCTCAGTTTAAACTGATACTCCAACTACAACAAAAAAACTTCTTGTGCAAGAAACAAATAGCGCATACTTAACAGTTTCTTTCATAAACTTATGAGTTATAGCAGGATAAAGTAGGGGTGAGTGGGTTATCAATCCTACTCGACAAAATTTAAGTTAAAAAATTAACACCGAATTCGATCCAACTTATCAAGAATAGTTTTTTAGTTGGGCCTGGTCAAATCATTGGGTTATGCACACCCTGCGATAAAGTTTGAACTTAATTTGAACCATTAAAAAAAAAAACAAAAGAGGTTCAAACGATGAGGATAAAAGTTCGGTGATGTTCAAGAGGATCTTGTGTCACAATGAACCATGCAATGTGATCTAACACACCTGATCCATGTCAAGAGACGCCCCCAGTCTATTAAAGCAAAACGTTACATCTTCCACAGTTCCAGATGAATCAGCTTTGCTTGCTTGATGAGACTCCAGTACCTATCTCGGAAGAATGCATCAAATTTGAAGATATGAAACTGAAGTTTAATTAAAAAAAAAAAAACAAGATAAGCACCACTAAGCAGTTATATATCCCACTATCTATATTTATCAGAGTAAATGCAAGACTTACACTCTTCAATGCAGCCTCCCTTAAGATTATATTAACCACAAGCTATTACCTACATGGAGTATGATATACTATCTTAAGTTGACAGCTAAATCTTTTGCCATATTTTCTGCCTGAGCAACAGGTTTTGTGTTTTATGACACGTTGACTGTAGTTTCTTGCACTATTGCAACTTCTCCTCATTGTACTTAGCAATCAGCAGGACCATTGTCCAGAATTGGAATTTCCAATACTGCTAGATTAACTTGCAGTATAAGTTCAACTAAATATTGCTTCACTTTGGCTAAGTTTGAACGTAAAGTTCCAATGAGTTCTCTAGTTATTTCATTTTAATACATCGGTCTGATCAGTTTCTTGATTGTTTTTTAGCCATAAGCCCTTGTTTGGAGAACATACCAGACAGACTAAAAAGCTGATTCAACGGCTAATCAAGTGATGAGATAAAGACTGATTGATTATACATAGTTTGAGTAAAAGTGGTTAGGTATAGCATAAAAATATAACTCAAGGATACAGGGAAACTCAACCCCAAGATATTTTAAAACCAACACAAAGATTCCTAAATATCTATACAATTTAGATTGACAAAGACAAAATCCGAACAGGTGATGAACTAAATTGCTTTCCCAAGCCCAAAAATTAAAAGGGAGGAAGAATTACCTCTAAAGAATACCCCCAGAAAGCTGCAGGAAAATAGTCTGCTGCAGTTTCCATAGCTCCATGAAACGCAACAACCTAATGGGTAAATATATATATAGCAGCGCAATATGAAAATAGTATAAAAAAAAATGTAAACTGGTTCAAGGTTCTTAATTCTGAAATACCTGCTTTCCCAATTGCGGGGCTATCAAAGCATAAACATTTGAGTCCGTAACAGTCTTATACAACAGGTTCCTGTCTCCACCGTTGGTTCCCATCACAAAGGGCAACCCAACTTTACAATATAACTCTGCATTACCTTTATATGAGAAGAAAAGAGAAAAAAATTTATATCAATACATGAATTTGTAAATAGCACCGACAATATTAGATTCTACAAAAGTATATTAAATTCGTCTTTGACATCGTAAAACCAAAAGTCCAATTATTTTCCTAGCATGAAAGTCAGAACTCGTATGGAATTGCTGAGTCCTATTGCACCTCATATCCTATTCTGTCAAAAACATTCTACTTGATTCCTACAATCAAAATGTGAAGGGTTCCATAATTAGATAAATTAAAACTAATGCATGAAAGAGATAAGACTTTGCTCGTTTTATGAAACAAGTTTTCGCCTTTATTTATTACATTTAAGAATCTAAAATGTAAGTTAAAGACAACAGAAAATGAGGATTAAGTTTTGGCCTTTTCTCCACTTATCAGCTAATATTCTTCAAATTACATACCATTGACTGCAGTAGGCACCGTAAAATCCACAACAATCAAATTTGGATATTTATCAAGGACAAATGCAAGGAAGCTTTCCCTGTTAGAAGGACCTTGCACAAGAAACTCCTTTCCACATATTTGATAAGTCTGCCCAGACTTCGCTTCACTGCCAAGTGATACTGGAACAACATACAGTCCAGCAGCTGTTGCTGCTTCAATGAAAGCCTTCCCCATTTTTCCAGTACATGCATTAACCTGAATTGAAATCATCAAAGCATATCGAACTTTATGATTTGAGAGCTGATATTTTAGAAAGGTGAACTTGTACAAAATTAATCATCAGAAATGCCTACAGCTATGACTCTTTTTCTAAAGGAGTGTAGCTAATTAAGGATATTTACATTTTTTTAATGAAAAAGTAATCTACCTAAGATGAAAAGTCCAAGCCATGAAGCCAACACTAGAAGAAAATATTAAAAGGGGAGGAACAAAATGAAGGGAAGAATGGCAATGGTTGAAGTACCGAGGGCATATGTGTTAAAATAGATACAGTGCAAAATGTAGCTAAAGATAGGACAAAGAAAATTATAATATGTATCCAGATTAATATCAAATAAGATTAAAATAACAACCCCAAAGTTTTGAGGTTAAGGCTCTTCCGACTCGTTATTGTCACAAACTATCAAAGCGATTACCTAACTACCAATTTTTCTACCAAATGAACTAAGTCGCATCATTCTCCTGGTGACCAGCTTCCACTGACAATAGTAGAATTAATGTAAGGGTATTAACTTGAGAATCTTGATTAACTAAGTAAAATAATATGCTCTCACAAGCTCAATTCATACAGTATTCGCCCCAAAATCTAAGATGAATCCAAAACCCACTAAATTGAAACCCCATTATACTTTAGCAGGCATGGTTACGTACTAACCATTATTGGGAGGCAATCCTGGAACGAAGGCGACGTAGAATTCTCGAGAAAAGCTTGAATTGGTATGGCCGCCATTGACGAGCTTCAGTTTATACTTTATACCAAGATGCATCAAGAAGGGAAGAAGCAACTGGGAGAAGAAAGAAGAGAAGTGAGAATACGTATTATTTTTCCAATGTGATTTCATTAAAGGCTTGTGATGCTCTTATACAAATAACTACCATTATTCTGTTATTAGCAAAATCTTCTGCACGTGACCCACTTGTGGTCTTACCAGCAACTGTCACAACGGCCATTGACACCAATGGGGAAGAACAAAAGGGGGTTCTGGCGTTCCTGCCGCAGCACTTTGGTTAGGGAGCATTCAAATTATGGAGGAACTGCGATATTTCTATTCTGTTGTTTCGTTGGAAGCATTCAAAAATCAGTGGGAAAAAATCGTATTTCGGCCTCCAATGCATAAGCGACAGTGTCAATGGAAAGAAATGAAGGGAAACTTTTAACTGTCCAAGGAAATTGAGACTCGGTTTTTTTTTTTCTCAGATTTAATTTATAGTTTTGATTAATTTTTAAATAGGGTTTTTATAATTTAAAATTTTAAAATTAAGTTCTTATAATTTTATATTTTTAATTAAGTATTTTTTATTAATAACATCACATGTGTGTGTATATATATCTGAAATTAAAATTATATATAATTAAGAACTACTTTATTAATTTAGTTCATTAATGAAATTTTGATAATTATATAATAATAATAATAATAATTTAATTAAAATAAATTAAAACTAATGACCTATTTACAAATGGACTCACACTAGAATAATGTAACTTCTAATATATATTTTTTTTGGACCGGCGTAATTTTTTTTTTTTTTTGGACCGGCGTAACTTCTATATTTGAATTTTGAAGGCAGGAATACAATGTTGTAACTATAAGATTACTAAGCCCAAATCAGTGGGCCTATGTTTAGGAATTGTTGGAAAACCCAACTAATTAACTTGGACTAGTGGCCAGTCCAAAAAAAAAAACTTGGACTAGTGAGCTGCTCTTAGATGGATAGATTTTGTCCTTGGAAGCATCCTGTTACAAAAAACTAAAGCAGTTAATTATAATTTAAGAGGTCTATTATTTTTAGTCATAATATTTAATTTTTAGTATATTTAAAAGTATAATATTTTTTTTTATTGATCTTCGTACTTGATATATTTTTTATATGCAATATTTCATTTATTCAAAAAACAAATAAAAAATAAAGCTGTCAAATTAATGTAGATCTAATTCATTACTAAATATTTTTAGACATTTTAGAGTCGAGTTAAAAAGTTTCTATTAATACGTGTCATGTAAATGTTAGCTCACCTCAACCTTTTAAAATCTATTACATGAATTGGTCTTTTAACTTTGACCCACTAGCCGTAAGTTTATGTTGAGTTATAATAAAAATTTTACAATTAAAGATAAATTAATCATAATTACTTTTATTATAAATTTAAATTATATTATAAAATTCTAATAACTTACTTTTTTTATTAAAAAAAAATTGTTAAGGTCTTGAGGTTTAGCTTGGCCCAATCTCATTGTAGCTCCACTTAATTATCAAATTTAGTTTTTTTATTTAAAAAAATTGTTTAGCTCTAAAGATTAATTCAACGTAACATCATCAAGCCCTAAAGTTTAATAGTGCTAAACTAAAAAGTCTTTTTTAAAAATCAGCTACTATTTTACTAACTTGGTCCTATAATTTAATAGGACCACCCATAAAATCTAACTCATATTAACACTTCTATGAAAAAAAGAAAAAGCAACGAAAAAAAAACAGAAAAAGAAAAAACTCCCATATCCTCATTTTGTAACAAGTGGAAGTTGGAACTAATAGCTATAACTTACCCTTTTTATGTCTTATGAGGGTTAAACAGGTACATATCAATAGTAGTTAAGAGGTATTGTCGTTTGAAGTTGATATATTTTGAATGGTAGTCCATATTTAAAATAATATTTTTTAACATATTAATATTTAAAATATTTTATGGCTTTCAAAATATTAACATGTTATAAGATTATACTTATTTAGATTGCATAAGATATTATCCTAAAATTAGGAGTTTACGTGCAAGATTAAATTAATTATCAAGGGGGCATATTGATGCTTAAAATTTAATCAATGTTTATTATTTAATTTTTACCCTCATTTTAAAATGTTTGAATTTTTTACTATGGAGGGAACACAATACTGCATGTTGTGTCCCTTCAACAGAGAGATCAGACAACTTATCCACAATCAGTCGTTTAGTTAAAAAAAAAGTTAGACAATTAATTATGTACTAGTTGTTTGGTCAGATTGTGAGAAGGGTTACATCACACGACGTTGCGTTTTTTTTCACAATAGAGAATTTGAATTCCATTTTAAATAATTTTGTATGTGTGTATGTTTTTTTTTTTTCGTTTAAGTACGTAAATGTTTAAAAACTTTTAAACTTAGATCTATAGCACGTGCCTTGACTTTCCTTATAAAATACAAAATTCAATAGGCTCTTGGATCGATAATTTTTTATTAAAAAAAATTCAACAATTTTTTCATTAAAAAGTGGAAGATTCATTCCCAATTAATTTCAATGTACCGGCTTGTTTTTTTTTTTTTTTTCCCAGATATGACCGAAGAAGAAGCATACAGCTGTAATCCTTTATTATCATTGCAGATCGCCATTTAATCACAATTCTTGAAGACAGAGATATAATGGACATTAAAAAACAGACAGGTACGAGGGTTACAATGAAATAAATTTGTACTATAATGTGATTCTTTTAAGAAAAGGTTGAAAAATAAAAATTAATAGCAATAAAATTATCTAAAAATAACTTCAAATAATTAGTTTTATAATAAAATAAATATGTGACTAAATAAAAAAGATAAATTAATTAAAATATATACAAATTAATTCGGAATACAATACTAAAAAATGTCTTAAAGTATAATCTCAAAAGAGAAATTGTCTTTTTTTCCATTTCAGGCAAAATATACAATTTTGGGCACCTTAGAAACTTGGACTTGCACAGGCAAATCCATTTTCTCTTAACAACTCATCAATTAAAAAAGAAGAAGAAATACCTACACCTCTATGTGCTAGAATGATGGCTGTTTTTTTTTTTTTTTTTGTGTGTGTGTAGAAAATGGTCGTTCCAGTGGAATCATATTTTCCTTTTTGGGTAAGCATTGTAGTCATTTTCTAGTCTTGCTTCATCCTCGACCTCTGCTTCCTCCATTCGCCTCGTGTGACATTCTATTTTTCTCTCCACAGTCCTCCGAAAGGTAGCTTTCGAGTTTCCACCTTTAACCAAGACGGTGTATTTTTTTAATCAATTCAAAGCATGAAAAATTCTTCAAAAATTTAACCCTCTGTCCATGTGTGTACATGGTACTTCTCGTATCTCCACGTCGTCCTGGATCTCTGAGTAGACATACAGTTTACCAAAATCCGGTTTTTCCTCCTCATCTTTAGCTCCCTCTATTTTTAATCGCATCTTCCCAAATTCTTGCCACCTACCATTTCAAATCTTGGGTTGGTTTAAAGTATAAATCTTTCTAGATATGCTTGATGCTGATTGACTACTTCCAAGAAAAGGGTTCCTTTCAACGCTGCAGCTCTTGGTCATGCACGCACCTCTGCATTTATTTCGGGGTTTCTCACAGTTCTTGGTCCAGTCACCATAGCGACATTGTCACTGCTCGATGTTTGAATTTGTGAAACTAATTGAGAAGGTCCTGCACTATTCTGGCTCGCCTTGCTTCTTCCGCTAGCAGCACGTTCTTTCAGTTTGGGGATTCTCTTAGAACCAATTCTCAATATAGTTAGAGTAAGTACAAGTGATTGATGAATGTGAGTTGCTTCTGTAGATTCTCTTTGATGGGATTTCCTTTTCGTAATTGGGTTTGATTTCCCTTAGTCGCATTTTCTAGAAGTGAACTCTATACAAAGTTGATGTATCTCATGGCTTAAAAGTCTTAACGTCTTGTCTCTCTCTTTCTCTCTCTCTCTCTCTCTTGTTTTTGAATCTTTCTGAGTTAACAAATTGTCTTCTTCTGATATAAATCTGACAAGTTTCAATAGATATCTTTTTAAGTTGGTGCCAGGTAGTTTAATATGCAGTTGCCAAATGTTCCATATGCAATGTTTCTGTTTCTGGCCTTCAGGGCTTCAATGGAATTTTCCTAGACATTCCTAATTGTTGGTTTTCTTTAATAGAGATAGGGTTCCATAGATCTGATTTATACCACTGAAGCCTGAAGAGAGATTAGAATAGTTAAATTGGAAAGTTGGGTCTTTTCTTTTAACTGACGAAGTTAGTTCATTTGTTTGTCAAAGTACAGGTTTCAACTTGCCTTCCCTTCAATCGTTGGCCATCGGCGAGTATCAGATTTGAGAAGTTCATTAGGGACTCCTCAGGCATTACAGTGCGTAGAAATCCTAAACTTCTTTTGTTGGATGGGGCATTCTGCAGCTGTATGGGACTGTAGAGCAGCAGTTGAGATTACAAAGGACTGGAATGGAATTGATCAAATCATGCTTCGGAACCCACAAGGCTCTTCGGCACGGGTGAGAACCTCTTAGTTACAGGATTTTTAATTGGTTTTTAATGTTTTATGAAGTCATGATTTGATCGATTGTTCTTTCAATGTCAATACGTGTAATTTTTGTGATAGTTGGTTTTGGGGTTAACCATCTTTTCTTGAAAGTAGGTAAGTTTGCATGGAGGGCAGGTCACTTCATGGAGGAATGAGCAAGGGGAAGAACTCCTATTCACCAGCAGCAAGGTTTTTTTTTTTAAAGAAAAAAAATTCATATAAAAATATCATATGAGTTTGTGAGCTGTCACTGATCTGGAAAATCCATGTCAACCTTCCATAATTTAATAACTGACAGGAAATAGTTTATTTTTAGCCAAATTCTTCGAATTGCTGATAGCATGGGAAATAGCATTTACTCATTCACAAATCAAGCAATTTCCCTAAAACTGAGGTGAATTTGGAGTTTGATGAAACGTTTATTAACCATATTAAATGCAAAAGAGAAAAAGCTAGAAAAAAAAATACAAAAGCTCTCTTGATTAAAGCTGAGCATTTTTTCCTCAGCTTCCAGATATGATACATTTTTCTCATATCATATTTCCTAATGGTGGCAATATGGCATTGAACCACGAGCTGATTATTGATTGAGTGAAAATGATGTGATGGGATATCCAACCTACTAACTGAAGATGTCGATACATAGCAATGATGCTAGCTGCCCTTTTGGAACCTTATTTGAAAGATGATGATATGAATGGATATATAGAATTTTAACCAAATTTACTATATAAAGAGGCAAGCATAATCAGTGATGCATTTTATTTATTTCCAATGATTGTAGGCAATTTTCAAGGCTCCAAAAGCAATGCGAGGAGGAATTCCTATTTGTTTCCCACAGGTATATGTAATTACTGCTTTGTAAGTTCATTCTCATTAAACTTGAACAGATATAACTCATGCATCTTAATCCTGGTTTGTTTAAAGTTTGGAAACTGTGGATCACTGGAGCTGCACGGATTTGCAAGAAACAAAATGTGGACAGTTGATGATAATCCTCCTCCTCTGCCAACAAATGATTCCAATGGGAAATCCTTTGTTGACCTGCTACTCAAACCCTCTGAGGAAGATATGAAATGCTGGCCACATAGGTATGATCTTGGATGCCACAAAATGAAAGATTATTCAATCTTTTAGCAGCGAAACAACTTTCAAGCATTCACAAGCTAACAAAATGCCTAATTGTGTCAGTTTTGAGTTTCGTCTTCGGGTGTCTCTTATGATGGATGGAGATCTGATGTTGATATCACGAGTCAGGAATGTCAATGGCAAGCCCTTTAGTTTCTCATTCGCATATCACACATATTTATTGGTTTCCAACATTAGGTATGGATGGTTCTACCTACACCTGACCTTCATTTCCCTTTGGAGGATTTAGTCTGATGCATTGATGCCCAATCCTCGTTTCTCTTATACCCCTGTAATTTGAGTATTGGAACACCTAAAATAGTAATGTGGTTAGATTTCTATGTAATATTTGACCGTGTTTCCTTTTCATGACCTACTAATATATGTTTTATTCATTTGAAACCAGCATTTTCTGAATATATGCATTAGATGGATTGTTCTCTGAAGGCTGTATGTAGTGGAATTGTAACATCCAATCAGATCAGAGAGGACTTTGTTTCCTCTTTTCAACCTCCTAAAGACTGATGAATGGCCTATAACCTATTAATTTAAAAGTGAAATTTTCTGGATATTTATGCATTAAATGGATTGTTCACTGAAAGACCGTAAACTAAAGTCCTAAGTTTTGAGGGACTCTTTAAACGTAGTAAGCATAGCACATTATAATGACAGTATCTGTTTGCTATGCTTGTTGCCTATTGGGATAGGTTGATTTAGATAATTTTATTAATGATTTCAACATATTTACGTTATATGTATGTCTTAGATTTTCTCCCTCTTATGTTGAAGCGTAGATTAGAACTTCTCTTTAAGACTGGTATTGTAGCTGACAAGTACAACTGTGTATATAGTGAGGTAAGGATAGAAGGTCTGGAGACACTTGACTACCTGGACAACCTTTCCCAAAAGGAACGCATTACAGAACAAGGAGATGCAATAACGTTCGAGTCTGAGGTAAGTCTTCTGGGTTAAAAATTTTCTAAACATGTTAGCAATAATGTTTTGTATAAAGTAGAAACCAGGTATAGTTGCACTTCTGCTAAGCCACGTGACATGGCAAAATGTCATTTTTGTTGTTTTATTTCTTTTATTTTTGCTTCGATGGCTTTTGAAGGAACCGTAATCAGATAGACTTGATTTGCCACTCTCTTGAAAATCTCACTATCAAACAATTAGACTGAAAGTGACAATGTTGTGAACTTTGAAAAGAGAAAATGGTTAGTATTTCATTTCTGGGACAAATTTCTATAATTAAAGAGATAAGAGTATAAGAACCATTCTCCCTTTTTCACAGCAGATGCAAAATTTAGTCTTTTCATGATGGATTTGAATTTTTCACCTATGGTTGAGGTAACTAAAATTCTGCATTGCTAGTAGCCTATATAGTTTTGTCAATGAAATGTTCGGCACTCTTAGGTTCTGGTATAATAGTGAAGACTCTGGATCAAAAGGTTTTCAAATTCCATTCTTCTTTCCTGGCAGGTGGATCGAGTTTATCTTAGCTCTCCAAATGTAATTGCAGTTCTTGATCACGAGAGGAAGCGAACATTTGTTATAAGAAAGGAAGGTCTCCCTGATGTTGGTAAGCTATGTAGCTAGTAAAAGTTATTTGTTCATGCCCAAATGACAAAAGAGTAAGACACTTGCACTTTGTGTTTCTCTAATGTGAACTTCAAATCAGGTATTATATTGAGCTATTTCCTGCATTGGTACCAAGAACATTATTTTTGTCCTCGAGTATGATCACAGTTTTAAAAATTGATATAGAAAAGATTTTAAGATCCCAAAAGCTTAAACTGTTAAATGAGACCTATGAAATAGTTTTATTATAATCTTCAACATGTCCTTTCAGGTGAAAACCTACTGTTCTTGAAGTGTGAAAAAAACACTACACCATACTTGTGCTGATAAAGGCAAGAATTGAACTATACTCACTTGGTCATTGGAGCTCTAATACGAAGTTAAGAGCCACTTTAGCATAGAAGTTTAAATTGTTTAATAAAGGTCTATAAATAGTTTTATTATAATTTCTAATATGCCCTCCTCACATGAAAATTCATTAGGCTCAAAATATGGAAAAAAACACAACCCCACCATCTTGTGTCAAAATCAACAGTAATTAAACTCTAGATCACTTGGTCACTGAATCTCTAATACCATGCTAAAACCCACAACTCAAAAACTTAAAATTAAGTGAAGGCCTATTAAAAATTTTATTATAATTTCTGACACCCCTTCTGCAAGAAAGCCTAGTTAGCTTGAAGTGTGAAAAAAATATTAGTTTTGCTATACTTTGTGCTGAAATTCAACTTTCTAATTAGAAATAGAGGCAACAAGAATTGAACTATAGACCACTACTTGATTACAATATCAAAAACTATTTTAACTTAAAAGTTTAAGCTATTAATACGATCTTTAATATTTACTGCATGCAGTGTTATGTTAATTTCTATCCTTTTCAGTATGCTTTTTGTTTACCCACCATCTGCAGCTGTGTGGAATCCATGGGAGAAGAAATCAAAATCCATGGTGGACTTTGGTGATGAAGAGTACAAACAGATGCTTTGCGTTGACGGGGCACTGATAGAGAGACCTGTGAATTTGAAGCCTGGTGAGGAATGGACAGGACGGTTGCAACTATCAGTTGTGCCATCAAGCTTTTGCAGTGAGGGCTTGGGTCTGGACAGAAGTGGTCTTTGACAAGTTTGTACAAAAAAGATCTTCACCATAAAGGGATCTCTGTTTATGTTGTACAAATAGTGCTTTTAGGGTTGTGGTTTCTTAGGCTTAGGATCATAACACCTTAAACTAGAGAAGACCATGTGTGTGCGTGCGTGCGTGCGTGTGTGTGTGTTTTTTTTCTCAGAATGGCAATCAAATATTCATGTAGTGGAATCTATATAATAATAATAAATTAAAGTCCCTTTTTATTGTGGAATTGATCCATTGCTATCTATATATGAAAAACTTGTTTCCCTGTACTTTCAATTTTTGCTTATTTTAAAATCAGTTTTTATTGTGAGATTATTGGAAATATTCAGAATAAGAACAAAATTGGATAATAATTGTATTTTTAGTGTATTTTAATCCAAAAGAAACTTAATTTATGCTTGTTTGTGCTTGAAAAGAGAATTTTTAGTTTCTTGCTTACTTTTCATTAGTAAAATGATACATTTTACTATCATTTAAAAGGCATTACATATCTTGATAAAACATATACAAACATTAAAATAATACATTTTCAAATAAGCAATTTTTTTTTGGGGGGAAAAGATCTAAATGATTATGTGGATTTTGCTTTTTCTTTTTAAGAGTTAGATTTTAGAGTGAATTGTTATTTTGATTATTGAAATATATATATATATATATATATATATATATATATATATATATATATATATATATATATATAGTTTTATTTT
Organism: Gleditsia sinensis; assembly: GCA_037074535.1. Lineage (NCBI taxonomy): Eukaryota > Viridiplantae > Streptophyta > Magnoliopsida > Fabales > Fabaceae > Gleditsia > Gleditsia sinensis. Next base: position 6,733,948 of record CM073468.1, on the reverse strand, counting down.
AGTTCCTCAAAGATTAATTTTTTTCATTTCAATCTTCTAAAAACTAACTCATTTTTAAAAATTTACTCATGCTAACTGTTAATAAATTTAATTATCTAATATAACTAGAAGTTTATTTAATCTAATTTAATATACTACAATATATTTAATGTTAAGAATATTCTAAAAAATTTTCTTTATCACATTACTCATTAAAATGAAAATGTTCTAATTTTAAATAAAAAAATAAAAAATAAAAAATAAAATTAAATCAAATATGTATTTAAAGATTAATGAAATTCTCGATTAAATAATATAATATAATCTGTTAGTAAGGTAAAAGAATTTTAAAAATATAATAATTTTTTAAAAATTGAAAAATAAATAAATTATATATATATATATATATATATATATATATATATATATATATATATATATTAGGTAAAAAATCAATTCACTCTAGATTTTTACAAAGTTGTGTGAGTAGGTAAGGAGGCTATTCTTTGGATGCGGTTGATAGTTACAGGTTTGACCACAATCTTAATCCAGAGGTTGTTGTTGTTGGACAGGTGCAGTCTGAGGAATATTTTGGAACCATGATGAACTTGATGACCAACCTTCCATGAGAGAGACTAGAATGATGCTTGTTGAAGGGAAAAATAAAAAGAAGCTTACGTGACACTCATGATGCTGACATGGCATTTTATGTGGAACTGAGATATTTTTTATTTTTTTCCTTTTTCCTATGTGGCACTATAAATTCAAATTTTTAAAGAGAATAAAATTAAACAAATATAAATATATAAAATTTACATGTAAGTTAACAGATTTTATTTTAAATATTAATATTATCTTGTAAAATACAAATCCGTGGCGCTTCGTAATAACAAACTGGAAAATTTTATATAAATACAAATAATATTAATATTATTTCTCTCTCTCTCTCTCTCTCTCTCTCTCTCTCTTCATGCTTTCACTATTTTTCTACCGCTAGTTCAATTAGTGCCTCTTGTTCTTTTGTTGAAAAGATATAAAACAAAATAAAAATATGAAGAAAAAAAAATTGAAAAATGTGGTTGGGAAGCATCTCGTATCAGAGACTGGTTTCGATCCAGTGGCCTGTGGGTTATGGGCCCACCACGCTTCCGCTGCGCCACTCTGATTGTTGAGCTGCTGCCTCAAATTTATTTATTTATACTTATGATTTTTCATTTGCCAAATCCACTCCGGAAATTCATGGGCCAAACTGACATCTCTACCCACGGCCCATCAGCCTAACTTCATTATTTTTATTTCTTATTTTTTTTCTGTGTTAAAAAAACAAAGAAGAGAATATTATAAATTAGGGCATATTTTAATTTGTTATTGATGATACTTTTATTTTTAAATAATTAATTATAGTTGAATAATTATATGAAAAATACGACCATGTTGTAAAAAGTTATTTTTTTATTTATGAATAATAAAAATAATTTGTAATGAAATATATATTAACTTTTATTATAATATTTAGTTTGAGTACCTAAATGGAATAGACACTTAATACAGTGCTAAATAATAAAAAATTTCACTCACAAAATTGTCTTTATTGCCATTTGAAGGTGTTCTTTAGGGTTTTTTTATTATTATTATTACATTCAAAATTAATAACCTATAAAGTTAAAGGGCATAAAGAAAAAAAGGAAATGATAATTCAAATTTTGGCCATATTATCTATTGATAAAACAGAAAAATTGAAGTTATTATTCTATCTTTAAAAAAATTATTTATATTGTTTAACTTTAACTTAATTATCTCATGTTTATTTATTATTTATTAGACTAATTTAATTGTCAAAATTTGAGATGAAACGACCATTCTATTATATTATTAATTTTTTATTTATTTTATAGACTTCAAAAATTATTTATCAAAAATGAAAATATTTATTTTAATATTAGAGACAAATATGGTTAAGGAGACCATAGCAATTAAGGAACAAGCATCAAAAAAGACTGAACTTGCCTCGATTAGAGACTAGGCCATAAGGTTCGAAAGATGTTCTCCCAAGGCACTTCAATTGCCCATCAAAACTTCAAAAGCAAAGTAGTAGCTTAAGTATTCCATTAGCAAATACCAAGGTGTAAATTTGAATATCTAAACAAATTGCAATGCACGCCATTTTCTTTAACAAGCAACGGCAATTGTTGATCAGAAAATTTTTTTTGCCACCAAACACTATTCAAAAAGTCAAAGAACAATTTTATTTGAGATATAAGCCAAATCAATTTTCTTTTCTTTGAAATTTTCTTCTTCTGCACTTAAAATCCCGATCAACTTTTGATTGATTTAATGAGCTTTCCCTTGTTGCACTCAACATGTCTTCCCCTCCCCCCCCCCCTCCTCTTCCCATAGGTGTTAGGTATGGAAGAATAAGTAAAAGAAAAAAAAATTACATTTTCTACACTAATTTTTATATTTAATTGTAATTTTGTTTATTAATTTTTACAATTAATCCCCTAATATATCTGTCCCATTTCACTTTATCTCTTATTATCAAAATTAATCGATAAGTTAAGATAGTTATATAAAATTATTAAAATATGCTTCTGTTTGCTTAATATCCTATTTAGTACTTCTTTCTATAGGGCAAATATCTTGATAATTTTACATCGCTTCTGTTAAATTTAAAATCTAATGTAAACAGTAAAAGATAAAATGCACTGAAATAAATAAATAAAAATAAAAATATTAAAAGAAAAATTATAGGTGGATACAAATATCATAGTAAAAAAGCCACTTTTACTAGGTAAAAATGGAACCCAACTACATTAAATTCAAATCAATTTTAAAACCTGAACCACATGTCATTAGTGCATTTGACATTCGCCCACTACATTTCCTGCTTCACAGTCAGTCTGTATACCAAAAATGATTACTGGTAATACGTAGAAATCTAATACAAATTGAAAAACGCACGGCATTCAAGTGATACCTGCAATTGTTGAAATGTAGGACTATAAGCTATAAGAAAGATTGTTTTTGTTTACATCAAATACTACACAGCGGAAAATGGAAGCAAAAAGGAAAGAGTTTCTTACTTTTAGTAGAAAGCTATACACCCCAGCGATACTTTAGTTGCTTAGTGTTCTCTAGTAAAATCTGTCAACCAATAATGAAATCAGATTAGCTAAGCTAAGCAAAGAACATAAATTATGTTTCCTTCCCTCTCTACGAATAATCACATAAATGAACAAAGGTTCTTACTTCTCTTATGTAGTTTGCAACTACTTTGCAGCCTTCAATTCTCAGTTGTATAACATTTTTCACAAGGTCAATTGATAGTTTAGAATCCATCTGCAGCACAGTAACAAAAGAAATGAGTCGCGTAAATGACAATGTCTTGCAGTCCAAAAGAAAAAAAAAATTAAGGGCATGTTTAGTTTGCTTATTTCCTGTTTTTAGTTTTATTGAAAACAAAATATAACTGAAAATATATTTGGCACTTGGTAGAGTGTAGAAGAAAATATATATATATATATATATATATATATATATATATATATATATATATATATATATATATATATATATATATATATATATATTTAATATAAGGTGAAAATAAAAAAAGTCTCAAATATATTTTTAATGTTTTCAAAAGTGAATGGTGACATTTTTGTAAATTTAAAGAAGATTATATTATAAATATGAAAGAAAATCAAAATAATCTCATAATTACTGAAGATTAAACTCAAAAATCAAGTCATATTTATAGCTATTTATGCCAATTTGGTTCTCAAATAAAGATGAAAAATTTATAACTTCATGAAACAAGCATATTTCAGACTGAAAATATTTTCAGAAACCAAGCGCATCTGGTGTTTTATGAACACTTCTTCAACCCAAAACCATCAAATTAAACTAGAAAGAGCATCAATACTAAATTGTGGAACATAGCAGCCGGACAATGCTAGAGAAAATATTAATAAAAAGAAATGGAATAAATAATAATAATAATAAAAGAAAATGGAATAAATAATAATAATAATAATAAAGAATTGTGCTCTTCAGGAAAATGGTGCAGTGATTAAGACGAAAAGCTGTTTAAAAATTAGAGTTATTTTAGATTTTCTATTATTTTAGGAGTTCAGTTAGTTTATTTTTCTTATTTTAATTTTTCTTTAAACCACTATAAGTTGTTAATATTTTAATGCTTCCTTGTGCAATTGAGAATCCTTATCATATTAATGTTTCCTAATGTGTTTAAAAGTCTTAAAGTGTTTAAGGGTCCTAGAAATATGTTATTTTGCTGGCAGTTTGAGGACCCTTAAGTCAATAGATAAATTTTGAGAGAAATTCTCTTTCACTCTTAAAGCGTTTTTATCTCTACACTTATCCGCTGTGTCGAATCATATTTTTATTGAATTGTTCAAGGTTCTCTATCTCAGTATGCCTATATAAATCACCCATGCACTACGATAGCTAAGCTTTAAAATATCAGCCTAAATTTGGAGAACTAACAAACAAAAAAAAGATGAGAATAAGTAAATGAAAGATGTTAAGCTAGCATCATCAAAGTTAAGTGGTAATAAGTAAACTGAACTATGATTTACTGAGTTGAACTATAAAGCGACACTTAACTAAGCTTTACAACGGATACTTATCCTGAGGAGTAGTCCATCGTACAACAAAGAGCATTCATGGGAGGAAAAAGGCCATACCAAATAGGCAAGAATATCGGTCAAAGGCAGCATGGCAATTTGGGTAGGAGAGGAAGTAAATGATAAAGGTTCAAATAAAGGGCGTGACCTTTAAGTCCAATGCTAGGACAACGAGGGGGTATTGAAGGTTCAAAGATTCATGCATGTTGTAATTTACCAATTAGAGAGAGAGAAAGATGGTTTTTGAGGCCTATACACAAGAGGTTAAAACCTGCTATGAGCAAATTAGGAACTTCCACACTTATACAAGACACGGCACTCCAGAGGCAAGGAAAGTAAGTGGAGAAGATAAATGAAGTGAAAGATATATAGAACCTGAAGAATCATCACTTTATCTAACTTGGGTAGAATTCCCACAGTTACATCAGGACCTCCAGCACTGTCTTCTACATAATTCAAATCTGTCCATATTCACATGGCAACTGTCAATAATTACAGGGATTCATGCACTGCTACATTAAAGGTCAATCAAAACAAAGAAGACACACTATCCCTACATTCCCCAATTAAAATTTTAAGTAAAACAACAGACATGTACCAAGCAGAGGAGTGTTATTAAGGTATCCAGCGCTACAAGAAGTAACAAGATCACGCATAGGGATCCCAGCATTTGCAAGGGCCAAAGTTGCAGCATTTATACAAGCAGATCTAGTTCCTACACAAGACAAGTCAAGAACAAATTACTGAATCCTCAACTATGAACAGGTGATGTGAAAGTAGAGACCTGTTTCAATATTGCCCACAAGTAACAGGGGACAACTTATTGAAATAGCACCAGAAAGAAAGAGAATAATATGAGGAGATGACGATCATGAGACTCCATTTTATGCTTTTATATTACCCCCATCTGCTTGGAGAACTTGGACATATATATCTATCTGTTGTGAAAATAACCACATCATAAGAAAAGGAAAAAAAAAAAACTAAACTGATGTACCAAAAGTTACAAATATATTGTCTTATAGAACCTGGGAACGAGGCATCAAATGTGTCAATATACTTGCTTCCATAGTTTGTCGGATAACAAGAGAAATCTCGGTGGATCTCCTCTAGCATGAGAAAACTAGGATAAAATTAGGGATAATGGATCTATATTGTTGGAAAAGCAAGCCATTTGGTGTCAAAAGATCATCAATCTAGGGATAGAGAACTGTGCACTCAACCAATTTAACACAAAATCTAAATGTCAAAAATGAAATGAGGAAGTAGTTATGTATATAACCAATGGCCAAGTTATGTTTATAAACAGAGTCCTGAACTATTGAAAATTGAAATGCTAAGATATTTGGTCAGAGGAGATTGTAAATAGTGAAAGCATAAATAGATAAAAATATAGTTGAAAAAAACAGTATCGAAAAGCCTGAACCAGTGATGACTCATAAAATTGTAATAACAGATTTCACTTTCCTATGACAATGGATATATAGCTTATAATGGAGTAGACAAACATGATACTACTTTTGTCAAGACAAGAGGCTTGAGTCAATATGATGCAGATTCTACATTTACTTAGCCTCTCAGTAAAAATACTCTATATTTTTTCAGAAGTTTTTTTATAGTTTTTTTTTTTCATTAAGTTATAAACAAACATCCAGGAAAAAAAAAGCCACAATGGCATAATTCCTTATGTCTGTTATGAACGCCTCGTTTGTTGTTTTAGTCCTACTTCTTCAACAAGATGATAAAATCCTGTTCATAGTAACAACTTTAGATGAGTCTCTGTCTAATGCTGCATTCACTTCCCATCAATCTCAATCCATTACCATCATTTCAGATTTTCAGTATATATGCATTTACATCAGTACGCCCATGATTATTATAGTTAAAAAAAATTTACAATACATAATTGCAAATAAGATATGCGGTTCAGACTTGGCAAGGTTCCTGTTACTTATATCAAAAGCATGCAAAAGTCTTGGAAGCTAAAAGAGCAATTAAGAAAAACCTGTCGCCCTTTGGTTTCCTTTTGCGATCTCCAGTGCTAAAATTAGCCATGTTGTACTCGCACCAAATCTACAGACATCCAAAGGACATACACAGTAATTGAATATTCAGTGCAATGCACGTTAACTCACCAAACAATGAAATAAACAAGCAAAGAATTATAACTTATCAGTTATTAGTAATTAAAAGAATTACCAAAGCTTTGTCACTGATTTGTTGGCTCTTATTTTGGACCTAGAGTGCAGAAAAATAACTTTAAATTTATAATTAAAAAAAAAACAACATCTAAATTTCAAATGCCTTTAAAAATTTTGTACAAAATATAAGCTGCTTTTCTTTTAAAACAAAAATCCATGCTCAAACTAAATAAATACTATGCATAAACGAGACAAGTAAGTAAAGGGTACCTCCCTGGGTCCATAAACGGCGGCAACCACTTTGGTATTGTACATCTCGAAAACAGCAGAACTGAAGTTGGAAATTTGAAAGATTAAACAGTTCAAAACGAAGAGATAAATTATTTTTCAATAAAGCCCAAGAAAGAAAAGTCGTCTTACCCATCAGCTTTGGCAACCCCACCCATTTCTGTTCGAATTTGTCGCATCTGAGATTGCAAAGAGTGGAGAATATGGTAAGAGGATAATACTCAGAATTATTTATCCAATAAATTCATGGACAAAGAGATTGGGTGAAAAAAAAAAAAACTTGAAAGAGAATCAGAGATAGCAACCACCTCCATGGGACGGCGACCGTCTAAGCGAAGTCCTTCAGGGCTGACGTACTCCATCTCCGGCCGCAACTCTGGCAGCGAAAGTTTGGAGGGAAAGGAGAGCCGGGAAGATTGTTAACGCAAGAATAAATCAAGCACCAACGTCGTTTTGTATCGCTTTGCCTTTGGCGGGCCTATATATATATATATATATATTAGTTAAATTATTTTCTAATGTTTCTTCTGATATTTTTAAAAAATTACAGTTAATTTTAGAATACATGAGATGCTTTTAAAAATAGTTTTAGATCGTATAAATTTTAAAATAATTTTCTTATTGAATTATACAATAAAAGGAGGAAATAATTTTTAATATTATAAATATTTTAATTTAATTTATTAGACTTAAAATGAAACAATAGTATTCTTTAATATTTTAAAAGGTTGTAATTAAATATTTATGTGACAGTTTCATTTTAACGAAAAATGCTTAATGAATATTAGACCGCCAATTTGACTTTTTTTTTTTTTCTTCTCATCTCATAGCTATTTGAATTGCATTCAGGTAATTTATATTATTGGAAGCCATTAAATTAATTCATATAAAAAAAATCCATGTTTTTCTTTTGATAAAATAAAAAAATGTCCATATTGACATTTTACATTAATACAATAACAAAACTACAACAAAAAAAATTAATTGTAAATTTAAAAAAAAAATCAAAAAGTCACATTCATTCCTTTAAATTAAATAAATTAATTTAAAATTAATAATATTAAGAGAACTAAAAATATATTTAACCTTTTTTTAAAAAAGATTCAATTTTATGTCACATAATATATTTTTGTTAAAACAAATAAATAGCAAAAATCTAATAAACAATATGTAACTCTGTCCTTAAAAATATTTGTAAACTACATTCATTCCATTAGAATAAGAGCTGGCCATTCAACACTATCAAACATTAAAAAAAAAACATTTAAAAAAAACAGAAAAAAAAAATAATCAAGCAAAATTAGTTAACATGAAACAAGGATGAGTTTGCCGAAGAGTTTCTGTTGCAGTTCCCGCCATCTCACCAAACAGAAACCGCGCGTGGATGTCGCGCCAGATCATTTCCTGCCTCTTATTACCCCAAAAAGCCTTCCATAAAATATTACTCTCTCTCTCTCATCTCTCTTCTCTTCCTTCTCCTCCTTCTTCAAACTATCTCTCATCTTCTTAATATATTAATTTCCAGATTCAAATCTAATCCAGCTTCCATTTCCCTGCATTTTCTTACACTTTCTTTCTCGATCACACCACTGAATTCTTAGATTTCTCTCCCACAATTCAGTTTCAATTTAGAAAAATAATTATAGTAACACAAACCTGAATTCGAATTTTCTTTCCTTGTTTGTTCTTTTCTGTTTTTGTAACCAGCATTAGACTCCGGAACACCCATTTTGAAAATCCATCGAAATTTCCAACGAATTCACAGAATTGAATTCTTTGAATTCGTTTTCTGATTACCCAATTATTTTCCAATCCAGAATCCGAATCAAAGTTTTGATTCTGTTTCACTGCTGTAAAGGGTCGTTATACAAACTAACTGAACTTACAGACAAAAATGGCGGAACCGCCATCAAAACTGCCCCTTAAGAAACCACCGGGTTTCAAAGAGCCGGAGAACGTGGGTCAACCCGTGGTGAGACTAGAGCCACAGCCACTGAAACCCGTTTATTCACCACTATATCAACCCCAGAAGAAACAACGCCGCCGAGGATGCTGCTGCTGCTGCTGTTGCTGCGTTTTCTGGATCATCATTTTTGTCCTCATTTTTGCCGTCGCCGTCGCCGTCGCGCTCATCTTTCTCATGTACAACCCACAACCGCCGGTCTTCCGCCTGCAATACTTCCGGGTTCCCAATTTCAACGTGACCCAGAAACCCGACGGTGCATATCTCGACGCGGACACAGTGGTGAGGGTGGAGGTGAAGAATCCGAACGGCAAGATGCAGTACTATTTCGGGTCGACGAGGTTGGACGTTTGGGCGGAGGATGGAAATCTGGAATTGGGGTCGACAATGCTTCCGGGGTTCGCGATGAAGGAGATGGAGGTAACGAATTTGAAGGCGGAGACAAGCGTGAAGGGGGAGCCTCTGGACGAATGGCAGGGGAACAATCTGATGAATCGGTTTGAGAGTAAAGAGCTGGTGCCCAATGTGGGGGTTCGAACAGCAGTTGGGGTGAATCTGCAGGGGTGGAAGATAGGGAGTTTGGGGATTGACGTGGTTTGTGGGAATGTCTCGATGAAGAAACTTCAAGGTGGAGACGTGCCAAAATGCACCATCATCTTGCTAAAATGGTAAGCATTTCGGTACATTGTTATTTTCTTCCCATTTGTTCCCGGTTAATTAATGCAACTGAAAAACATTTAAGTTTAAAAAATAATATATAAATCCTATTAAAATTTTAAATTATTTAAAAATTTTGAATTATATCAAATAGAGTTAAACCAAAATAGTTATGTCAAAATTTTTAAAAAAATTAAAAAATATATTTAATTCATTCATTTAAACTCGAAATTTATAAATAAAAAATTATTTTAATTCAATCTATTCAAAATATTTTTTTTATTAAATTCGGTCAAATTCGATCGAGTTTTCAAATTATGTATGAATAATCTTTTGTATACTAAATTTAATACAACATTGTTTCTTTCAGAGCTTGTTTAAAAGGGTGGGGTGTGGTTAAATCAATGTTTAGATGTTAAAAAGTAATAAAAAATTTATGTTTCAAACTTACTTCACTCGTTAATAACATTGTTATACTGGGATTTGGATGTTTTGTTATAGTACTTTATATGATACAATATGTGAAAAATTAACCCAAAAAGAAAAAGGATGAAGCTTGTATAGTATCAGTTCACATCTTTTTTTCTCACCTAATATTACAACAAATCCAAAAACATGTTATGTTATTTTATGTTTGTTTAGAGCTTGTTTGAAAGGATGGAATAGAGTTAACATCTAAATTATTATTTAGATGTTAAAAAAAAAAATTTACTCTTCAATCTCAATTCACTCTAATAATAATAACATTGTAACTTTTATGGAAGTGAATTACCATTTCGTTTTTATTAAACTTTCGAACGATAGAGTGAGAATTCTCTTTCATTCCACCTCACCCCACCCAGCCCAAGCCTTTAATATCCTATATACCTTATTACTTACTTAAAATTGTCATATTTAATATAAAAGTTATTATACAAATAATACAATTAATACTTTATAAATAAAAAAATAACAAAGCTAAAACTTCATATGTATGTTATCTTCGTGCCTTTAGGCATTATTCTATATCTATTAATATCTTGAATGACAAAAAGTATCTTAAATATAATAGATAAATTCTTATTCTATTGGTATAGCGTTATAGTGTAATATAAAAATAGATAAATTCTTATTCTATGTAAAGTTAAGATTTTCCTATAACACTGACGTGTGTAAATAATTTGTGTACTGTCATTTCTGTTATTTTTATAGAAGTTTTGGTGTGAAATAAATAATTTATGGTATTTTTTAGATTCATTTAAAATATTAGTTCTACGTGACCTTATATTATTTCTAAAGTAATCTCTAATTATTAAATTTTTTTATAAGTATAAAACTAATTTTAAAAAATATTAAATTCATTACATACAAATTTTTAAAAAAATTAATGTACAACTAATTTAATATTTTCAACAATAAATAAAATATAACAAGTTAATTATGCACTAAATAAATTTAGAAATTAAATTTAAATGGACATATAAATTTAAGTGACAAATTATTAATTTATTGTTTATTGAGAGTAATGACTTGTGACAATTAGCTAATACTTGTTTTTTATTGATACAGGATCAAAATACATTGAGGTGATGTGTTCTACGTACAGAGAAGATTGATTAACATTTAACAGGTTGCGCATACTTCATAAATGTATAACAAAATGCCTTTTAAGTTCATAAATGGTTTTTTTATATAATTAATTATTGACAGGATTTATCACTCAATTAGAGTGTGTACTATATATGTAGATTTTCTTATTCCTCCTTCTGCAATTTAAGAATTATTCGACGCGAAGGGATTTCTTGAACTACTCAAGGAAATGAGATTATTAATTGTATATTAAAATTTTAAATATAAAATCATAAAATTAATTTCTCAAGAGTAATGAAAATAGATAGAATTATTCAGATACACGAGTTACGAATAAAGGCACTTGAACTTATAAAAATTTTATAGTAAGATTACTTTTTTTATTTCATTTATATATAAATAAGTTATAATGATTAAAAAAATGAATAGCTATTAAATAGAACTAGGGTTGATGGTAAAAAAATACTTCTAATTTTATTTTAGAAATTTTGAAATGAGATTTAGAATTTGGATCGAATCTCAAAAAATTTTATATAATAAATTTAAAAATAAAATTCATAATTGATCCAAATTAATATTTAATATATAAGTGGAATTTACAAATTTTATTTTTTCCTAAATTTATTATAAAATTTTTTTAAAAAAATTAAAAGATCCCAATCATTAAAATGACGAGAGCAAATCAGTTTACCGTATTGAGGATAAAAAGCCCATTTTGGGTTTGTAGCAAATGGCCTTTTTGGAAAAGTTTCGTTGATATGCTACCAAACTAGAAAATAGACCGGTTTCCTTTTAAGTAATTAATAGGCTTGGGCTTTCCTGGGCTTGTATTTTTATAAAACAATACATATTTTAAACACCAAAAATTCTTAAAATTTATTATTTTTTATAATAAAATTTAGATTAAATTGTTCAATATAATTATTATTTTTTATTAAAAAAACTATGTTATCAAATAATTAAGTCACATCTTCAAATAAAAGTATAGATTCAATTATTTAGCAGAAAGGGAATCTCTAAAGCAAATAAGCTTTGAACAGTAATCATAAGCATTCAAAATGTGTTTGTTGGTAGAGAAGAACAATCAAATTTAATTGAAAGATAAATGGTATAAACTTGCAAATGAATCTGCCACACGGATAAGGCTTAGATTCTGGATGTTGATCCAAACCCAGCAAACCCTGCTTCCATTATGCATTGTATGCAAAAATGCTAACAGAATATCAATATCAATTCAGAGTGTATTACTTTTTTTTTTCTTGAAATATAGACAATTTATCAATTTATTCGCTTAAAATTTTATTATATTATGTCAATCTTTAAAAGATTATGCTGACGTCAATTTGCTGATGCATATTTAATAAATTTATTTACTTAGTTTAACCAAAAATTTATGTAATTCAGATAAAGATATAATTAAATTAAAATTTTTGTTTGATCAGTGAAATAATTTTATTAAATATCTATTAATAAAACATATTTTAAAAATGAGATAATTTTCAAATGATTAAAATTAAAAAAATTTAACATATTAAATTAAAAAATAAATATATTGTAAGAATTAAAATAATAATGTACTCTAAATAATAAATTAAAAATATAAAAATAATTGATAATGTAGTGTGTCGATATAAAAAAAAAAGATGAATTTAAATGTCAAGTGCAGCTAAGAACTTAATGGTAGTTTTTAGAATTCAGAGTGGCAACCTTATTTAGGTATCATATTCTCTCTCTCTCCAACCATTATAATTAATTTCTTTTCATTTTTCTCCCTAATTTTAGAGTTTGACTTTAGATATTTTTGTCAATTCTTTAGATATTATTATCTTTTTCCAAAAAAAAAAAATCAATTCAGTTATATAAATCCCTGATATTATGAACAGTATTTTAAAAACAGTTCTATTCTAGGCTGGTCAAGTCTGTGAATCTCCATCCAAATTTCTCTCTTTTTATTTAATTGATTTTAAAAAATTTATTGAAAGGGAATAAAAAATGAGATTGAAAAACTGAATCTATTTGTTTTGTCTATTTTTTATTTTTATTTTTATTTTAATTGAAAACAAAAAATAAGATTAAAAATGTGTTTGATAGAATTTTAAGAGAAAATATTTTCTGTAAACATTTCATAAAACATGGTGAAAATAAAAAATATATATAATAGATAGTATTTTTTATAATTTTTAAAAGGAGTCTATTATAATTATTTAAAATTTTTCCATTAAGTTAAAAAATAAAAATAAATAAAATTATTTTTAAATAATAAAAATTTGAAATTAAAAATTAAAAATATTGTCACAAACCAAACATTCTTTTTAAATTGAAAAGAATAAAAAATCAATAAGAGACAAAAAAATTATTTCAGATGTAAATTAAAAAGTTCAAAAAAATAAATGATAGAAAAGAATGTCTTGTTTTTTGCTTGCTCACCAAGGCAGCAACTTTTGCAGAACAGTGAATATTCACATGGTCCATGTTCATGTTTGCCTATAAAGTCACTATCACTTCTCTTTCATCCTTCTCAATTTGATTTTATTATCAAGTTGACTGTCAATCAATTTATAATATTTATTACACAATTTTTTTGTTGGTTGAAATTATTATTTTTGATTTTTAATATCGCATTATTTTAATTTTGTTTAAACTAATATTCTCTATTTAAAATTTTTAGAAAAAAATTATACTTTCAATTATTGTTCCTACCTATAATTTATTAATTTCTATTATTGACTTCTTAACTTATTTATTCTATTATATTTTATTTTTTATTATATAAATTAAATATTAATTTTAACCATAATTATATAAAATTATTAAAATATTATTTTCGTGAAAAAGAGTATAAAATAACATATAATAAAAAAAATAAAAAAATATTTTGATAATTTTATATAAATATCGTTAAAGTTAATATCTAATTTACATATTGGAGTGATAAAATGCAGTTAGATAAATAAATTATAGAATCAATTGTAAAATTTAATAAATTTTGAATAAAATTACAATTGATGTGAAATTCAGTGTGAAAAATAAAATTTTCCCTTATAAACATATTTATTTGGCCTTTTTTATAATTTGTTGCACTAGTAAAAAATAAAAATAAAGACAATGGATTTTAATATATTATTAAACAATATAAATATTTTTTTAAAAAAAAATTAAGACAACTCAGTGTAGTTTAATTTTTATTAAAAAATAATTATTTTAAAATTCTGACTTCATTAACTTATCCCAGCATGGCTGTTAGAATTTGATTTTGAGGATTCTTTGTGGACTAGCGGTATATAATCATTTACGTGAATGAAGGGTAAAAAAAAAATTGTACTAGCTTTTTATTTTTATTATTTTGAAGCTAATATTTATATTAAATAAGATTAAAAAAAGTGAATAATATAATAATAGGAAAAAAATCCTAAATGAATATAGATTTCCTATGTATCTTTAATATGGTAAACGAATCGATTTTTAGATAATATCGAAATTACATTAAAATATTTAATTTTGGAATGAAAATATTTATTTCTATTTCAAGGTATTATTGTTAATCAATTATAATAGTCACATTTACTTCAAAATGAAAAATATTTAAATAAATAAAATTTAAAAATATATATTATGATTTAATAATAATTCCTTGGTGGCCAAGCGTGTAGCCTTTGAATGAGTATGAAGGAGGATTATTAAAAAAACAAAAAAAAATACAGTACTAATTGATAATTATGAAAGAATTTATAATCCAAAAAAAAAAGCGGCAAAAAATATTATAATTATCATTATTACTTCGTTAATGTTCTGGGCAGTCAAACTTTTTTTTGCCTGACATGACTGTGACGGTATGATATCACAAACGAATGCAACGTTAGTGGTCCCCTCCTCACGTGACCAATATCTCTGTAGAGAAGCGCTAATCTCACCCGTGTTCTCCAACACTTATTCTCTTCAACCAATTCTTATTTTCCACGTCACACCTCCGTCCTGCACCGTGCGCCCCACGAATTCCATCAGCCGGTACGGAATCCGTTACTACTTCCTTGGACACCAAGGCGAATCAGAAATATTTTTAGCAGAAATTAGGAATAGAGATTTTTTAGTTTTGATTTTAAATATTATAACAGTCTCTTCCATTTTTTATTTAAATAATGAAATTAAGCTAATTATTAAATTTTCTTGAATTTTTATAAATTAATCACATCGCCTTTCGAAAATTCAACATAAACAGTAAAGAAGGAAAAATAGTTCATGTATTTAAATATTAAAATAGAATTAAAAATTAAACCACATCAATTTATTAGAATAGACATAATTTATGTCAAACAAATATTTTGAGCAAAATTAGTTCTATTTACTAATGAATTAATTTAACAAAAAAACACAAATAAAAAGCTGCACGAAAATGTTTTACATACATTCTGTGTAATATAGACCATAAATATAAAAAATAAAAAAAAATTATAAAAATGACATATCTATTTTGATAAATTTGTATTAAATTCTTAAAAAATCAACTAAAATAAATTACATTCATTTTCTTGAAATACGATTACATTTATATTTATATTTCCTTTAATTTTAATTTAAGATTAAAAATTATCTTGCAATTTATAAAATGTATATTTATATAGTATTGAATTAAATTATTTATGAGTTTTTAATGAAAAAAAAATATAGAATGTAAGCCTTACTAATAATTTTTATGTAAAATAAAATTAAAGAATGTGTAAGTATAAATTTAAAAAATTTCAGAAAAAGTAAATATAATTTACTCAATTAATTAATATAGTATATGTATGTAAGAATTTTCCAATCGACACACCCTTTTACCGGGCCAACCAGTCCACATGTCGTATTAATAGAACGGTTTCATTCGTAAATGCGGCGAGTCGTATGCTTCTAATACGCTAACCGGAATCTGCGGCTGGTTCTCCCTATGAGATTCTTAATTTGATTTTTTGAAAATTCAACAAATAAATAGTAGAAAGTTTCCTTAAATATTCCCACAAAATTTTATTATTATTAGAAAACAGCGAGTAAGATCCTTCTTTTAGTATATAACAGTGATTCAAGGCATTTTGACTATACTGCTTCTTCTTATGACTCTCTTCTCCCTTCCGTTCCCTTCCCATCCCATTCTCCTCTGCTCCCATTGATTGATGTAAAAATCTAGCTCTTCTCTGGGTTTTTTTTTGGGGATTCTCTGAGATGAAGGAAACCAGGTTCTCCGAGCAGAGAATTGTCACAAAGAAGCTTGTGAAATCTGGGTTTCCCACTGGAGCTTCAAGGGTGATTCGCATTTCTGTCACTGACAACTACGCCACTGACACTTCCAGTGACGAAGAAGACGAACAACCCAGAACGAAGAAGATTATCAACGAAATCAGAATCGAGAATTGTTCAGATTTCACAGTGACCCGTGAGGCTCATGGAGGTTTATCAAATGCTTCACTGAAACAAAAGCCGAAACAATGCAGAAACATGGCTGGTAAGGTGAAACCCACCCGACCCGAACGGGTTGCTTCGAATGGGAAGAAGTATCGCGGGGTTCGGCAGCGGCAGTGGGGGCGGTTCGCGGCGGAGATCAGAGATCCGGTGCGGCGGGAGAGAGTGTGGCTGGGTACCTTCGATACGGCGGAGGAAGCTGCTTTGGTTTATGACAGAGCAGCAATTCGTCTCCGAGGTTCTGATGCTATGACAAATTTCCTCAAACCACCCGAGAAATCCCAGGAATTCGAAGATACCCAGAAGAAAAATAATGGGTTGAAAGGGTTTTCGGAGAGTGATTGTGTTTCGAATTGTGGGTATGATTCAGGTAAAGAGACACGCGGTTCATCTTCACCAACGTCTGTTCTTAGGTTTCAGGAACCCATGAAAGAGTGCATAGAAGAACCATTTTTACAAGAAGATAGCTTTTTGTTTCTAGATTCTTCTCCATCTGTTAGTCCTTATTCAGATTCTGAAATCCCTCCTCCAATGTTCTTCGAAGAATCCAGTGTACCCCAATTCATTGGCAATGACAATTTCAGAGACATTCCCTTTCACCTCGATCAAGATTTTGAATCTTGTAAATGGGACGTAGACAATTACTTTCAAGAGCCTTTGCAGCTGCAATGAGACAAGACAGACAACCTTGAACTATTCTGGGTTTTAGGAATGCTTTTTTTATTTTATTTTTCTGCGAGTTCCGGCAACTATTGCATCTGGGAAATTAAGTTAAATGGCGAAGATGAAAGTTGAAGATTTTCTGAGTGTGTTTTTGGGCTCCTTGAGGTGTGTAAAGACGAAGAATTACTTTAGTTTGTTCTAGATATGTTTTGTAATGGAGATATGGTGACCCTAATGAATTTTGAATGCGTGATTTGCGGTTTTGGCCCTCTTTTATGAAAGAAATTATTGTTAGCTTTTCAAATTATGTGTTCTTGATCTATTCATTCATTGACTCTCCGGCCTCTCTTAACAACAAGAGATGACATTTTTCTTTTATTTTTCTTGAGAGCACTCTCAGAGGAAATCTATCAACCTGAAAAAGAGTCGTTTTTTTAAAATTGTTAAAAAAAAACATTTAGCGATAAATTTTAAATTATAATTTTTTTGACAAAATAAAAATATTTTATTCAAAATAAAATTTAATGATGCTTACATTAAAAAATTCATTTCAAATAGATAAGATTTGATAAGTCAGCTTTATATAAATAAAATTTTAATTTTAAATAAACAAGTTGAATATATATTTTTTCAAATCTTTTTAAAAGTGATTTTATATAATTTATATATTAAATTTTTAATTTAAATTTTATTAAATCGAATTAAATAACAAAACTAACCCGATTTATTACTTATTCTTAGCAATAATTATAAAAATTTTAAATTTAATAATAATACTTTATTAATCTTCTAAATTTTTAGAATAAAAAGTCATCACAGTAATAAATGCGATAATAATTTCAAATTATTTATAGTTGGATATACTTATTAGTTGTTAATTGTGTGACAAAATCTTGATGGGTTGGTGGGATATTTTTATTTTTTATTTTTTTTGGGCATTGATAATTTGACATATAAGCATTAATAGGAGCGGGGGGGCTGAAAAGGCTGCCTAGAATGCACTAAGCTTGAAAAGTTGCTTATGTTTCCCATTTCATGTTCAATGGTTTGCCACCTTAGGCACTTCACAGCCACACACACTGCATCTTGGTTAGCCATTCTTTTTGAGGTCAAACCTCCTTTTAAGAATGGCACTTATATTCTCTCGTGTATGTGAACGTGGGTTATTTTCAATGGCAATTTCAAAGGTTTAGTGCTTGGTTCATCAGTCACGAGTCAGCTCAGGGGGTTAGATTTCATATTTGTTTCTTATATAAGAAATTTTTTTAGATTTTTAATTTGAATATTTTTTAAAAAATTAAAAGTAAATTAAAAATTTAATTTTTTGAATCTATAAATTCATTTAATTTTAATTTTTAAAATTTTTTAATGTATTTTTTTTAAAAAATATTAAATTTATTATATATTAATTCTTTCAAATATTTAGCAAATATTATGTAATGGATTTAATATTTATAAAGATTTTAAAAAAACTTCCATAAAGCAAGTTTAATAATTTAAAAATAAAATTAAAGAATTTTATAAATATTAAAATAAAATCATAGTTTAATAAATCAGATCTAATAAAAAAAAATGCATTATCTTGACTGACATAAAGTCAATCTCTCAGAGATATTAATGTTGGAGATGGAGATACGCCCTCTTTTGAATTCATGTCTTATTTTATTGTTATATTAAATTTTAACTCTTTTAAAATTTGAAAAATTCAGATTCCATATCATGATAATCTCTAATCATGAAAATGCATTGGCTTGACTTCCATAATGTCACTTTCTAAGATATTAATCTACGTTTAGCCAACCATTTGGAGCCAAGTCCTAACGTATAATAAAAATTTTAGGCACTAATGGAATTGTTAACTCATTCCAAGCCCTTGTAACGAAAACGAAGATGCACGAGCTTGAGCAGAGCAGGGTAAAATGACTGCGTTAAAGATACTAGTGTTGGGGATTTGCGGTAGCTGACGCTAAGCCTGTGTTTTGAGCAGAACACAGAAATTTGAACGTGCCTATTTTTAAAAGGGGGAAATAGGAATGAGGTTGGGGTGTATGAAGGTGAGCTTTTCGATCAAGGATACTGTTGATGGGGATGTGTCTTTCGTTTGAGTATATAGACCCTTTTAGGCCAGTACAAAAATAATATATGTCGGCAAGAAGCACGAGCTCTTACCCTTTATACAGTTCTATGAGAGCATGATCTTTTTTAAAGGACGAACTATGGCTGGTAGTTGGGATCCACCACCGTCGTACAAAAAATGTTCAATGAATCTCTGAACCAAACCAACCTTTCTTGAGAGTTGGAATTATTTATTGTTGGATGCAACTTCATGGTTTTTAAAATATACATTTTTTTATTTAATTTCAAATTATTTTCAAATACTTTCTTATTTTTGAAAATAATTTTTTTTAATTATCAATATTTAATAGAGACATTATATGTCATATTTGTTAATTTTATTAACAAAAAATAAAAGTAAAATGTTAAAAGTAATAATTTTTTTAAAATTTTTAAAGTGGAAACAGATGTTTATAAATGACTAAAAATATTTATAATTTTTTCCATTAAAATATTAAAGTGAAATTTTTGAAATGCATTGAGAATTTTTTAATAATAAAAAAATTTTGAGAGTTAAGAGGTTAAGTTCTTTGTAGAATTACCTTTTATTTGAACCTTCTTTTCTCAATTATAAATAACCATATAAATGTTTTTAAAGTAGATGTCACTAAAAAACATATTTATCTATATATGTATGTATGATTAATTTTAGAGTGAATTATTTTTTTGGTTCTTAAAATATATACATTTTTTAAAGTTTAAAATTTTATTTTATTCCTTAAAAAATGGTTCTGATTTTAAAAATATTTTCGTATTAATCATGTTAATAAATTTGGTTGTATAACTTAATTTAAGCACTTATTTATTTAACTTAATATGTTTCGTTTTATTCTAAATTAAAAAAAATTTGTTTCAAAAAATAAAGTAATAAACAAATTTTAAGTAAATTCCTCACATTAGATATAATGTAACATAACAAGTTAAATTAAATAAGATCTTGATTATATCAAATAAATAAATTTATTAACAAAATTAATTTAAAGAAATTTGTGAAAGATTAAAATAGAAAACTTAAATTTTAAGAGATCGCTTTTGAATTTATATAGCTTATAATTTATTTGACAAGGACCCACGTATGTTGACCAATTGAAGGAGGGTCTTGATTAGCACAAACACACTACGGCAAGAAAAGTAGAAAACACACAGTGGCTTGACCCTTGATTAGTAACTGCAGCCGGTGCCTCTGCGTGCCGTGTCTCCCAGAGCCTCTAGAAACCATAAAATCTTCCCAATTTGTTAAACCTTGGGAAGGGAGGGGCAGTAGGAGGGAGGTTCATAGAGTCTATTTGTTCTGGGAATTTTAAGAGAATGCCCAATCGCTTTTTCTAGTGGAAATCACAGCGTGCTTCTTCAATCTGCTCTGCCCATAGACTTTTTTTTTGTGTTTGGTCAACTTTCTTACAAGAAAATGGGTTGGAGATGCAAGAATTGCAGAGAGCAGACACTTTCTTTTATCTTGGGTTCCCCTTTGTCTGGTGCCTTAAAGAATGAGATTCAAAACAGAGCAACTTGCATGCCTCTTTTATTTTTAAAAAAGGTGTTCAAAACCAGATAGATCCTCATGCCTTGCCCAGACCTTTTCCGTAGCCATAAATTTAAGTTTGTCCCATATAATTTTTTTTTTCAGAAATTTTTATTAAGATTTAGTCTATCAATTCTTTAGTAAAATAAGTAAATTAAATATAATTTACGTTTGTCTCGTTTAATTTTTAAATAAATTATTATTTTAATCTTTTAAAAAATATAATTTTTTAATTTAACCAAATATAATTTATGTTTTAAATAAGTTTTTTATTAATAATAAAGAATATATGTTTTTAAGATGAGATAATATTTAAAAAATTAAAATAAGTAAAATTTTGAGAAATTTAAAATATAAGAATATTAGGAATTAAAAATATTAATAAATTAAATATAATAATTTTTTATCTTTTCGGAGGTGAAGTTCCAACATTTTTGTCTTGCAAAATGATTTTCCAATATTCAAAATTTTAGGAATTAACATAAACCTTTGGCTTGATCATCACTACTAAATTCCTTTTTTTTTAAAAAAAAAAACAAGGAAAAATGTTGTGGCACATTCAAATGAGAGCCATGTTATTTCCATACGTTTCATGCTTTTATGTAGGGAATAAATTTTATATTTATATTTTTATTGTGAAGAATAAGAGAAAATGAATAAAAAAGGTTACAAAATTTAAAAAATATCTTCTAGGAAAAAGTTTAACACATTATAGATATATAAAAACAATAAATAAAATAACTGTTAACGAGTGACTTGTTTGTCATCAATAGTAATTCACGTGTAATTTATTTTTTTAAACAAAATTAACTTTTACTAATAAAAAATAAATTTACCATAGTAAGAATATAAAATAATGATGGCCCTCGTGGTACTGGCGAAAGTTATGTTTTTATCTATATTTGGCGTTGAATGGAACGAAGATTAATTGTCTATTCAAATCCAAAAATAGATGACTAAGACTACTTCCATGTTTGGCATTATTTGTGCTTTACAATAAGCTTCCCCTAATAGTTAAACCGTAAAAAAAGCTGCCACGAAAAAGTTTTCCCATTAATAATATTTCATCGTACTCCTAAAAATTAAAATTTACGAAAATTTTAGGTAGATTTGTATCTTAAATAGTCAATATTAACCAATTGTAGTAATAAAATAACTTTTTTGTCTTTCTCTACTAAATGAAGTAGGATTAATTATAATAGAAAAAACAAAATATCTATAATATATTTATTTAATATTTTGATATAAGACATTAAAATTATATTTAATAAAAATAATTGATAAATTAATTAAAAATTTAAAAAATAAATTTTTAGTTAAAAGTTAAAATTTTTTAAATTAATTTATTGAATTAAAAGTGTTTGATAAAATTAACTATTGAATTAGCTGATAAATATAAAATAATATATTTATATAAAATTTATTATTTTTTATTAATAATTATATTTTATTATATAATTTTAAAAAATATAAAATAAATATATTATCTAAAATCTCATAATAAATTAATAATATTATTGCAAATTTCTTTTATTTTAATAAATATTTCTAAATTTTTATTTCTCATGTCACTAACAATAATATTTAGAAGTTCATCATGGAGTATGTAATTTAGATGTTATTCGAATATAATAAAAATAATATCATCTTATAAATAAAATAGTGTTAAAATTTGAATAAAATAATAAAAATAAAAAATAAATAAAATTATAAAAATTATTAACTAAAAGTTATACGCTACTTAAAGTAACGTATGATAAAAAGTTATAAACTATTCAAATCAACTTATTTATCAAACACTTTTAATTTAGTAAAAAAAAATTTATAAACTAATTAAATAAATTATAAACTAACTTATTTGACTTGTCAAATATATTTTAAAACTACTTTTAGTATTAAATAAATATGTATCAAATAATTTATATTAAGAGTGAGTATAATTTAGTTAATTTAATTAAATCCAATCAAATTTTATAAAAAATTATTTTGAATAGATCGAATTGAAGTAATAAGTTTATTTAGATAAATTTTTAAAATAATTTTAGGATAGTTTAAATGGATTCAGTATATTTTAAAAAAGAATTCTTTAATTTAATCGGGTGTAATCCAATTTTTTCATATAATTTTAAATTTTAATCAAATTTTGATGTGAATTTTTTTATTTAGATATTGTTCAATAATATAGTCGCCCATAAGAGACGCAAAACACATATGGGTATTAAAGGAATACAATTTTTTTAAATAACAAATTAATATTGATATTATTTTTTAAATATTAAAATAATTTTTTTGTAAAATAAATAAAAAAAAAAAAGGGAGGAGGAGGAGGAAAGAGAAGAGTTAAAGAAGGTCCAGAATTGAAAGCGAAAGGGAGGGTGAAAGGAATAAGGTAGGCTATACAAATTGTTGATCTTTGTCGGGGCAGTATAGCCCCAAAAGGACCCAAGTTGCACTGACCCTCTTTTGTTGCTTTTTCTCTGCACACTGCACGGAGTGAGTGAGTCAGATGAAGGTGGAGACGAAGAGGACACTGCCAGCAATGTTGAAAACGAGCCTCATTTCTGCGTCGTGAATTTAATATAAACGACAGTAACAGAATGGCGAACTCATCCCCCGTCTGACTCTTGCGAATATGGACAGCTCAGATGCCGTCTATCCGTGTACGACAAATTCAATGGTGCCTCCGTCGCCGCTTCGTCTGCAAACTGCACCTTCGGTCCCCTACTCCACCACGATCCAGCTTGGCACGAAACCTCGCTGTCACACGCAAACGACAAACCATTTATTTTCGTTTCTACTTTTTCTTTTCTTGTCCTTTCTTTTTTCCCCTCAAAATCGCAATTGTGCTAAATATCTTTTTTTCATTTTTTTAAAAATAAATTAAAAAAAACTAACAATTTAATTTTAAAATTTTTATACTTACTTAATTTTAAAAATAAATCACAAATTTTAATTATATTTTGATTCAAAATTATTTTTTTTCTTTGTAATTTAAAATATATTATTTAACTTATTATAGTTCATTATGTAATCCTTTAATTATATTATATTATTTTTTATTTAAAATTTAAAATCATGTAAATGTAAAAATAAATATTTTTTATTTTTTAAAATATGTTTTATAGACAATTTTATAACTTTTTAAAATCGTTGTTAAGATAAAGATATCATATAAAAATAAAAATTAAATTTGTTAGTTTAACATTAACTTAAAATGCTATGAAATTTTATAAATTATAAATAAAATTATTTATTATTTTAACAATCACATAAATATTTTTGTTAAAATTTAGATAAAAAAAGTGATTATATAACAAATTATAATAAGACAAAATGATTTTAGATCAAATTTTTGATTTTTTTTAAATTCACAGGTTGATTTTTAAATTATTAAACTCATTATATATTGGTGTTTTTTAAAATATCAAACTCATTGACATCTAAACACTTGATAAAATGATTAACATGTAACAAATTGTTTTTTCAAAAACTAATTCATACATTAAAAAAAATTAGGGGCTAAAGTTAGATAAATATATAAATTTTAAAAATAAATTATTAGTTTAGTTTAATAAATTAATATTATTTATGTGAAAAAAGATACTATACTCACTTTTTTTATTTATTTATAATGGAGACATCGAGTCAAGAGTGGGAAAACAACACCAATAGAGATTGAATCATTGACATAAAATTTTATTATTTTTAAAAATTAAAATTAGTGTCACGTGAGTTATTATTCTAAACTTAAGTGGGATATTAGTGGAAGCAAATATTTAGACGCATCTAGAATTTAATAACAATATTAATTACATAGAGTAAAAGATATATTTTGAGTATTAAAAATGCACGCTATTTATGTACTTATCATCCATATAAATGTATTAATTTTTTCTATAATGAATTTTGAGATGATTTTTTTTTTCTTTTTGGATCTTATTATGATTGTGTATGAATTAAGGAAGATTTATTTAAATTCAATCAAAAAGACTTCCAATTCTGAAAAATTTGGCGAGAAATTGGGAGGAAAAAAGAAATGAGCATCAAAAGGGTAAAAGAGAGAAAATCGACATTTTTTATTATTTTTTAATGAGATAGGAAACTTAAAAAAATAATAGTAATTAATTTGACTTCACTTGAGAGATCATGTGAAAACTATGTGGCTTGATGATCAAGTCTCAGGAGCTATGGGTTTGAGCCCCTTAATAGTTACTGGGCCCAAGTGGGGCAGCAAAATGTTGAGTAGTCATTATGAGGAATTACCCCAAGAAATAACATATCATTTTCAATAGATTGTGTTCCTTGATTATACACCATGTTATCTATTAATCAGAAGGGATCATTGTGACCCTAGACATTAGACAAGTAGGGCCAATTCACCTAACATGGGAATTCACCAGAGAAATCTAACAATAAATATCCTTCTATAGATGGTGGACCTACTTATAAAGATGAAAATTAGTCGAATCATGTCAGATTGAATCTTAATCTGTTCGAATAATAATTAAATTAAAAAATTAATAGCATCGTATATCAAAATTTTGAATTATTTAAAAAAATTAAATCATATTAAATCAGTCAGAATAATTTGAGTTTAAAAGATATTGTAATTTTATATAAAAAAAGAAGATATGCATCAAAATTTTAAAGTTCATTTTTTTTCTTAATCAGGGTTAAGTTTGGTCGAATTGGATTTAATTGAGTTTGAATTTTATAAATTGAACTTTTCAAAATTAACCTGAAATTATTTTAAAATTTTATTTGTATAAAATTTGTCAATTTGATTTAATTCATCTAACATTTTTTTTTACTAGATTTTGGTGGATTTAGATAGATGTTTGGAGTTATGTTAAACCCTACCTGCTTATAAATTCCTAAATAGACTTGATTTATAAAAAAATTAATAGGACAAATTAATTATATACAGATATATAAACATACAAAAAATAGATAAATTAAAAAATATATTTATATACTTATATGTTCGTATGTGATTGATGCGGTGTATTAAATTTTGTAGATCAAATCTATTTAAAAACTGTTTTTTATTCTGTTTCTAAAGCGCGTAGATTTTCTTTTACTTTTTTAATATTATGTGAGGATATAAATATTTATCACATTTAAAAGTAGGGGCTTAAAGAGTACTATAAAGCCACTTAGTGGAATACTGTGTTTAATGAGTCCAATTTATGTTAGATACCAACACAATTTGTTTTAAAATGTTCATAGCAAACAACAAAGGGAGTGAGTCATATTATGAGTAAACTAAATTTAAAGAGTCACTTGGTTTTAGTTTATAAATTTTTTTAAATACACAAGTTAATTTTTGAAAATATAAAATTTGTTGTATATTAGTATTTTTAAAAATTGAAAAAATAATTAATGTATAATAAATTTATAATTTTAAAAATTAATTTATATACTCTCTTTTTTCATAAGTATTTATACACTAAAGAAATTCAGATATTAAATTTCATACAAAGATTAGAGAAGTGAGGTTCTCTTGGGCCTTACCGTAGATCTGCAGTGGGGCCCATCCTCAAAACCAAAGATTCTAGTCCTGAAGCTTTTGGGCCATTGTTGTTCGGCTATTAAATGAATTATCTAGATCGGGCTTGAATTGTCCTTGTCCAAAAAAAAGAATTCGTCTGCCAATATTATTATATTTTTAAGAATTATTATTATTATTTTTGCTACATTAAATTAGACTATTAGAAAGTTTCGGAAAGAAAAATATATTTAGTAAAATTATTTAAAAATTATGTAAAAAAAGGAGGCTTTATTTATTGTCTAAATTAAAATAAAATAAAATATAATTTAATTATAAAAATTTCAAAATATTTAATTTAAT
This sequence comes from Gleditsia sinensis, assembly GCA_037074535.1. Classification (NCBI taxonomy): domain Eukaryota; kingdom Viridiplantae; phylum Streptophyta; class Magnoliopsida; order Fabales; family Fabaceae; genus Gleditsia; species Gleditsia sinensis. The sequence goes on along the minus strand of CM073468.1, from coordinate 6,707,121 downwards.
TTTAATATTATTCAATGAGTTTATATTTAAGAAAAACGTTAGACATGTGATTATTAGAAAGTCTCACGATCTCACTCTTTTAATGGACACCCCCAAAAGATAAAAACAATACAAGAAAAAAGAGAAGAAGAATATCTTCTATTATAGCACACATTAATAGAATTTTGCTAATAAAAAAAAATCGATAAGAGTTTCGCAGTTATCATGTTCCATGGGCAATGAATTAAATTTCCTTTCTTTTCCATCGAAACGACCGAAACGTTTCCATTTCTTGAGTCACCGACACGAAACGGAGTTTTCGAAACGAAACGAAGTGTTTGTTAAGAAATTATGTTATTTCGATTGAATTTACTATGTTTCGAAATATTTCGATAAAAATACTCTTATTTCAGTGGAAATTTCGATAGAAATACTCTTATTTCAGTAAAAATATTATTGTTTTGAGTTATTTCAATAGAAATACTCTCGTTTCGAGTTGTTTCGATAGAAAAGTACTAAACTAATTTGAAAAATAAAAAAATTGACAATTTAAAAGTAGATAAAAGTAGTATCATATCACATACAACACCGAGTTATTTTCTTCCATAAATTATAACATTTTTATTAACTTCCTACTCTTCCCCTTTATTCTCATAACATTATTTTCCTTTATTATCTTCATTTTAAAGAAAAAACTATAAAAATAATTAAAAAAAATAGATTGAAAGACAAAGAAAGAGAAAGATACATGAATATAGAGACAAAATTATGGTCGAGAAAGAAAAAGACTTAAATATAGATGCTACGAAAAAGTTAAGAAGAATATAAAAAAATGGATGCAAGAGAGAGATTATTATTAAATGCTGTTAAAATTTGAGTACAAGTCTCTACTGTAGTAGCATGTTTACTTACTATTCAATTATAGACATTAATTTGAATTAATTTTAATATAATTTTATATATCTAAATCATTAATATTATGTTAAAAAATTTTAAAATTTAAAAAAAAATTATTTGAAATTATTTGAAACGCTTCTTAAAAAATTGTCCGTTTCCTCGACATTTTCGAAACGTTTCGAAATATTTCCATTTTTGGAGTCACCAAAACGGTACATGAAAACGAAATTTAGTACTTTGTCCATGGGTTCTATTCTCCTTAATTTAGAAGCTTGTGTCAATTTGTCCTTGTACAAGTTCTTGTATTTGACGCTTTCCCCTCTCCAGTTGCAAATTCTAATTGTAGCAGAGCTGTAGGGGAGGGGATATAAATCCCCACTCCTCCCCTCCTAAGTTCCTCCATTCTCTTTTTTACTAAAACATTTTTTCTTTTGTAAAAGAAATTTTTTCTTTGTTCAAGAGAACTTCTTACTTCTTTTAAAAAAGGTTATTCTTCTTTATAATTTTTTTTTTAAAAGTTCAAAGATATGTATCTATTTTATCTAGATTTACATAATTAAACTCAAATCTATTACTTTAAGTTTAAAAATTAAATTTACAATACCAAATTTATAATTAAATAATTTTTTTTTGAAAAGATTTAACTTTTAAAAAAAATTAAAAAATATGTTATTTATTTGATAATACATGTATATTTTTTTAATATTGTATTAACTGTATTGAGATGTATTATTTGATAAATTAAAATATGAGATGTATGTTATTTTTTATTTTTTTTAATTATAGTACTAAGTTTTTTTTATATTTTCAAAAATTAACAAAATTTATTTATTTTATTTTTATCTTTTATTTATTGATATTAGTGCCTAATGATCATGTATCTTGTCCAAAAAAAGAAAGTCCTTGTATTAAAGTGCACATATGTGATTGACACTTCAACTGAGAATATCAAAGTAAACTATATTTAATTAATAAGAAAAAACGAAGAGAAAATCGATGAAGTGAAAGATTTTCTTTAACTGAACAGGGTAATAGCACATGGAAAGAAAAGGGGGGGGGGGTGAAACAAGAGACACAAGAGCAAGCACATGGGAAGGAAACAAACATTTGAAGATTTTGGAAAAGACATTCGTAATAAAGACATGGGACGAAATTGAGGTGTGGGGTTTTGAACAGCTAATAATGTCCCAAACTCTACTTGCTTTTAAACCCAAATCCAACAAAAAGGAAACAACACAAACCCCCACAAAATGATTTGGTCCAAACACCGACACTTCAAAGTCCTTGAAGAGTCACCGACCATAAAAAAAGCTTCTCACCACGCATAAAGAGGAAACATTGTTACGTGAACTAGATTTAAATATTCATAGTAAATATCTCAAGCGCCGCAGATTTTTACACGGAATCAATCTATAACAATACATAGACAATGAGGAAAAATTGATTGAAAAGTGTTGTATATTATATATATATATATATATATATATATATATATATGTACGTATCTTTTTAATATTCATTTAGTTTATCAATTTTTTTATAGACAAAATCTATTTGAAATTTTTTTAATCAAATTTGTGTTTTATTATAATTAAATTTTAATATATTTATATATAAATAAATTGGTGAAATTATAAATGTAGATATTGATACAAATATTATATATATATATATATATATATATATATATATATATATATATATATATATATATAATACGATACAGATATTATAATATAATAACAAATATATATTTAAAAATAACTTAAAATATAATATCGTGTTAAGTATAAATATAAAACATAATATAAAATTGTTTTTAAAGTATAAGCTCTAGCAGATAAGCTGAGCAAACATTTTATTCTAACATGCTTAAATACTTATCCGTTTATTTCTTTGATTGATTGGGCGTACTTGTGAACTTTCAAAAAGGGAAAAAAAAAAGGTAGAAAAGTTGACAAGAGTTATACAAAATCTGTGCAGAAGAACCAAAACTGATAGCAAGACCAAACTTTAAAGGTTGATGGGGATATGGAGTTGCAGAAAGATCTACAGGGTCTTATTGAGAGGGCTTCCAATTTGCATGACAGACTCAATGAGGAAATCAAGAACAGTGTCAGTTTCTGCAACTTCTGTTCAGAACATGGTTGGTTCTGCAAGATCACAGACATCCCATTTGAAGAGAAGGAGAGACTGATTGCATGTAGAGATTCTTTGAAGGAAGTTGAAGACATGCTCATTCATATCCAGGTCAAAAGAAAGTCCCTCTCCATTATTATTTTCTTCTACTTTTCTTCAAGAGCATGTTCTTAAACTGCTAAAGAGAGTTCTCCATAGTAATCTCCATTTTCATAAATCCTTTGAAAGCTACTGTTTTTGCTAGTTTATGTATTAAAAATTTTAACATACTATTTCTTTTGGTAAAATTTCAAATTTTTTTTATCAGTTAACGTTAAAATGAGTCAATCTTAGACTAAACTCAAACTTAGACCCTAACCCTAGTCCCAAATCATTCAAAATGGCTTGGATCTTAACCCTAAACAAGAACTAGACCAAGACCCCAAACACGACACCAAATGACTATAAAGAAAATATTATAAAAAATACAAGTTGCTTTACACATATATCCAAATATTTTTTTTAAATGATGAAAATTGAATTGAGCATTACATGTCAAATTTCATGAATTTCTAAAATACAATCTAATTTCTTCTATAATTCTCACTATTGACAGAGATTGGGGGCTTGGCAACTGATAAGTAGGCAGGCTGCACTGAACCAACTAGAGGAAAGCAGATTAATTCTCTTTGAGAAAGTGTCACAGTATGAAGGAAGGCCACTTAGTGTGATAAAAGAATTGAATACATGCTTTGGTGATGAGAAATCTGCTTTTGATTGGAACTTGAAGATTGAACCCACTCATCCAGATGAGAAGAGGAAAACCAAAAGTTTTCCACTTTTTTGTATCAAATTTATATGCTGCCCAGGTGGGTGGCGGAAAGCACTTGGAGCTGCTGTTAAATTAGTAGCAATTTCCATGAGTGTTTCTTCGGCACTACATTTTTGTAGAAGAACAAGGCTACAATATTACAGTTCAAATGGAAGAGATGAAGGCATGCCCACTATTTCAAACCGTCATTTAAGTGTGCTGAAAGGTCGGGGTTGATTTCAGCGAAGTAACGAATATAGAATATAAACAAAATATATACGATTTAAAAGATTGTATTGTATTTGATATGAATGTTAGATATTAATTGAATATAATACGATTTCTTGTTCAAAAACATAAACTAATCTAGTTTCATTATTTTCTATTGATTGTTGAAGAAAGGTTTAATGTATTTTATTATAGTTTGCTTTTCCCAGGAATCATAAATCACTGAGTACAGTCTAAAATGTGCATGTGTGTTGGTGATGGGAATGGCTTCATATCCCTTGTTACGATCTCTCTGGTTTTACTTTACTTTTTTATTTACGAAGTGATGGTATTTGTCATAGTTCACAACTTTTTTATTATCATTTTTTATTATCTATAATTAAAATAGAAAGAAGGTACCGTTAATTAGATTCACATTAGTTTTTTATTGTAAATATTTTAATTTAATCTCAGCTTTGGTTCAATACGAAGCAATATTATCTTTTTATTTAAAAAAAAACAGTTGTAATTAAATCTTCCAAGATGTAACTGGTATAAAGGAACACTAGAACAAAATAATTAAACGTTTTAAATTTCTGTGAAATGATACAAGGTAAATGGTTTCCGGAGAAAGTTTAGTATTTAATTGCACATAGACGAGTTTTGTAGGTCCTTGAATAAGACTTTGGGGTGTTTGGAGGATTTCTTCTTGTTGTCTGGTTGATGATTTATTGCGTACAAACCTATAGGAACTCACTTCAATATTAAATCCAGGAATAAAAAGAGAAAATTAAATCTACAAAGAAGGTTATATATTTAGGCACATGCATGTCTATATAAGCTATACAAGAACCCTGTGATACAATAAAATTTGAAAAATTATATTGTATTTAATACTATTAATTGGTATGTGTTAAATATGAATACAACTTATTTTATGAAAGGTTCATATATATTTAATATTGTATAAAGTATGAATGTCCTGTATGTGTTAAACATGGACACATGTGAGAATTCAAATTGAGGAATCGAATAACTTTGTGAAAATTGATTAAAAACTTAAATGTTGTTAGCTGCTCTAAGGATCTTCATATATGAAAAGAGTTTACAGTTAAAATAGTATTTTATCTATGAAACTTGCACGAAGTTCATAATAAAATAAAACTAGAATATCATGTAAAAAATGTGCTTTGTTATTTGGTTTAAATATAATTTTGATCTCTCTATTTAGTGTTTGTGTTAACTTAATCCTTCTATTTTTTTATAATATAAACTTGATCGTCCTATTATTATCAAATACATCAAAATGATTGGCCTAAACCCTATAAAAATTACTGTCTATTTTTCTGTTAAATGTTTATGTGACCATTATTGAAAGCAAGCCACCTGTTATATATCCAATTTGACATGTAACAAGCCTAGTTACATTCATTATCCACTAGAAGAAAACAAAAATTCCACCATGACTATTAACAGAGGAAAAGATAAAAAAATTCAAGTTGTTTTTTTTTTCGGAGAGGATTTACAACATTTTGGAGAGGCACAAATGCAAATTTAGCATAGGATTCGTTGTTACTGCAACTTGATGGAGAAATTTACAACTCGAAATGCTCCAAACTTAATGCCCTATATTCCATTAGCTGCAGGATTCGTTGCCCGCTCATTACCTCGTCTATCTTGTTATCCTACTGAACTTGCAAGGACACGCATGCAGGGAATTTCTTCAGGTCTAATGAAGGTCCAGCAAAACTCTGGTAATTAGTGGGCAAAGGTTATTAGATTATTCTTTAAATATAGACCCTATGGTTACTACACTCGAATACGAGACAAATTACATTTGAAATATTAAATTTATTTTTCTTCGTATATATTTTTTAGTGAATTCGAATTTATTTATTATTTGAGCCACAAATTAATAAGTTATTTTTGTTTTATTTTATTCTCAATAAAAACTATTTTAAAAAAAAATCATTTTTTAAATGAATTTACGTTCCTAAGTTATTTTTGTTAAACATAATTTTTCTTTCCCCTCTTTGGGCGTTTAGAGAAACCCAAAGAGGCAAACCTCCAGGGATGTGGAAGACTTTGCCTGGAGTCATCATCCAGTCAAGAGCACAGGTCTCTTTCAAAACTGTTAAGTTACTGCCGGCTTCTTTGGCACATCTTTCTATTTTCCTTCCTTCTGAATGTGACATGGTTGAGTAAAGTTACCTATATATTTTCTTTTTTGAAATTTGAATGACTAATTAAGAAGGCAGTTTTTGTTGCACTATATTATGTTAGTGTTCTTTTGGTTGCCTTAATTAGTATTTGTCCTGATGACATTCTTTTTATAACAGTGCATAGCTACCGCTTCTGGTGGACTAACCTGGGAGCACAATTTACTGGGATTGTTTCATTCTCTGCAATTTGCTGGTCAACCCCTGAGCCAGTAAGATGATACTAGATGAATGAACATGTTTTTGGTAGATCTATCAATTCTGGTGCTGCTTTCTTTTGAACCAATACAGATAAGCAAAGGAATTCTTGGTCTGGTGAGTGATGAAGCAAGTGCAGCACTGCAGCCACTGTCCTTGAGGCAAATTCTTCTGCTGGTTTGTTGCAGGAACTTTGGTAGCTGCTACCAAATTTCCGCTAGATGTGGCAAAAACTCGGTTACAGATAGAGGTTGGCTCTTTAAAGCAAGATTCTAGAGCAAACACCCCCCCCCCTCCAAAAAAAAAAACCCAGAGATGAGAAATTTGGAAGCCGCATCATCAAGAAAAGTAAACAAGCTCATGTTAATTCAAAAGTTGTGTACATGGAAATTCATCACCTAAGAATGCAGCGAGATTCGCTTCCTAAAATCAAGCTTCAAGCAACATTAGGCCTTTTGGCCTTTTAAATCGAGCGACCTATGCTTTAGAACAGTTGTGTGCAAATAGTTGTCTTGTACATGCAAATAAATACCTTCAAGGGTCCATGTGTGAATCATTACATGTTAACATATGATATTGGGCTTCACATTAGCGGAAAAATCATATAAAAGTGCAATATGCAGTTAGAATATTGAGGCATTGCTAAACTGATGATTTTGGTTTATCTGTCAGATCAACTTGCAAAACTGCATAATTGGTTCTTGATATGGTTTGCCAATGAGTTCATAGCATGATAAGTAGATGGTGTTCTGCAGGATTATGTGCCCAATCTTTTTCTGTGATTCTATCTATCCCCAGTTTTACTTTTCATTGAGTGCACGTTGAGTAAACTTGAGCAAAATATTAATAGTTTGATGACTTTATGTTATGTAACCCGTGGTCTTCTGTGCAATATTCCAGAAGGATTCTGAAAGGGCATTAAAGATGACAAGAAGGAAAACATTGCTTGAGATATGGAGGTATCAGCTTCCTTTTAAGGTGTTTGGTATTAGATGTCAATAAGCATCTTAGATGCCTGCCTATGTTTTGGTATACTAGTATTTTAGATACCTGGTGGTGTCATCTAAGATATCAAAAAGGCAAAAGATGACACTATTTTGGAGGTATGTCATACCATCCAAAAACCATGGAAACCTCGCGTCCATTAAGTTGTAACTTTGTTAAGTTTTATAAAATACCAAATATATTCTTTTTATGGACACTTTTCAATTCTCATACTAAACATGAAAATCATAATATCATGATATTTTATATTTTGGTATCTTATACTATATAAATACACAAAAATGTAAGATAATAGTACATCAAACAACTCTTAAATTGGTGGTCAGTGTGATTGCATTCTATTTTTTACATAATAGACTGTAATTTTTTGAGTAAATTAAGAGGGATTGCTTGAGACATATGCTTTGGACTAGCCTTAGGGCTCCATACTTTGCCTAGAACAGGGATGGAGGACTAGAAGGGCTATATATTTACGGGCATTGGTCCCCATGTAGGTCACACTGGCCCTTCCGGGGATAGTTGTCTCTTTTTATGAAGTTGCCAAGTATGCTTTACATCTCAGACATTTCATTTCAAGTACCTTGCTTTGATCATCCGGTCCTCATAGTTGGAGGGGTCTAGTTCCATTGGTAAAGTTAGCATAATTATGGATTGCATCAAATACCAATCTTAGCACCAAAAATCAATAATTTTCCAGGCATAGCAAGTCAGAGCCAAGAGAGGCAGCAGAAGACTAAGCAGAATTCTCTTTGTTTATCCAGGATGTGCACATTCTTCCCTCATTCATATTGAAAGTTATAATGGGAACTTCAAGTCTCTTGCAAAAAATTGTGTGTGATTGTTCTTTTGGTCTCTTGAGAAATGTTAAAAGTGCTACTTAATGAATTGAGATAATAAGTTGGCAGCAAGATAATTAGATGTCCCTGTGAACATATAGATCAAAATGAGGAACTCATTTTCAATACTCCTTTTGTTTGTCATGTAATCTATTTTAAAATTATGAATTATTTAGCCAAAGAATTAGCTAGTGATCAAGACGTGTATTCTCTGTTTTGATTACTTAACTTTAAACTTTAAGTTATTATTTAGAAGAAATTACTTTTTTCATTATAATAAGTCGATATGTTATTTATATTTAAATTTCTTTACTAAGAATATTAGAAATATTTCTTAAAATGAGATGTGTCGAGACAAGATCGGCTCAATAATTTTTAAAATTTATGAAAGTCTAAAACAAAAATTAAAAGTGAGATATTTTTAAAATAAAATTATTAAAATAAATAATAATAAAAATTTTGAAGCCTAAAACTTAATAGATAATAAAATTTTTTTTTGAAGTTTAAAACTTATCAACTTAATATTTGGGCCGGGCCTGTGTCAAGAAAAGCGAGAATTTTCATGCCAAATGATATCTAAATATGACATTTCTTTAAGTATATGTAAATTTTTTTTTCTGGTTATTGTAGCGAACAATAGTTGAATTAATTTGTGCACATATTAACTAATTAATTTTTTCAATTTAATTAAACATAAGTAATTCATGTTAGGACTACTAACTTTTTGTGGTCAAGAAGTAAGAAATTGACATGGTTATAAGATTTGAAGTTTAATTAATTAGACATTATATGCACAATTTTGTCTTTATGCCAACTCTTTGTGATTTAATGTATGTAATTTATCAAATATGTTTAATTACTTATTTAGTTTTTATAGTTTTGTTTAATTTCTAAATAGACCTCTTTAATTTAAAAGTTTAAAATTAAGTCCCTATAATTTTAATTTTTTTAATTAAATTCATAATTTTTATTTATAAAAATTTTATTAATTGATGTTGAGTTAACAAAATAAATGCTAAGTTATATATATTTTTAATATTTGAAATTTAGACATATATGCGTATGTAGTATCGAATAAATTGACAGCGGAACAACAACAAAAAATTAATTAAAAAAATTGAAATTATAAAAACTAAATTCTAAACTTATAAATAATAGAGACCGATTTATAAATTGACTAAAATTATAAATATCAATTGAGTAATTAAATTTTTTAAATATAATAAAAGAAAGTAAAGAGAAAGATTAACACGTGGAGTACAAATGCATAAGGTTAATAATAACCATAAACCAATAACCAAATCAGGACAATAAATTAATGAGAGTAGAACAAAACTCAACAATCCCCACCAACATATTATCATAAAAAATGATACAAAAAAGAATACAGAATGAAAAATTAAAAACCACCCATTCTAATGTCCTCATCCAGAAAGCAAGTTCAACCTTAGTCTAAAAATATGTTCAATTTCTGAGTCCTACATTTGAATAATTTAGATGTGGAAGGATGAGGCATCAAGTGGGTGGATGAGGTATGTGAGCACCAGCGCCACAAGCATAAGCAAGTATGCAATCCCTTGGTCTATGGATGTACCTGAATAGCCAAAAATATAAACAATGAGTAAGTACGGACATTAATGCAGATACATAGTTCAAATTATCTTACGATAAAATAAAAAATATTTAAATTTTGACACTTCCGTGTAGCTTTTTTCATTGCACAAAGTTACATAATTTTGAGATTTTTTTGAAATTTAAACAACATCGACCACTTCTCAAGAAAAAATGGAGAAAAAAAGAGTAGAAAAACTGAGTCTAAAAAACCACAAGAAATGGGTGAAACTGCAAAACTAAATGTAGCCTTAAAATCATAGGTTCAATGGGCAATAAAAGCAAAAGCTTCAATAATTTTTTCATACTATATAGATGCAGAAAAGAGAATTACCATCACTGGAAGGGCCAGGAGCAGGGGCAGGAGAAAGGGTTTGGCCCTCAGCAACAGCAGGTGAAAAAATGGCAAATACAAGAGCGTAGATCACTAAGAATCCTGCAGAGGCTCTGAAAAATGCCATTTTTCTGTGTTTTGAAGACCAAGAAACGGAAAAAGATTGAAGATGGAGAGAATGAGGGAATCCCAGAAATCAGAAAGACTAATTTTTTGTGAGGGTAGAGAAGAATGAAGAAGATGCTTATATAAGTGGCACAGGTTGGGAGCCGTTAGGCAAATATCATTGTGTGTGCTGTCTGTCCATCGTTGGCTTCTTAGGTTGTCATGGGGACCACTTTGGCTTTGGCACATCTTTTGTTGAGTTAATTTGAATTGGAGTTCACGAGGCCATGTGGTAGTTCAGAGTCGTTTCTTCTTTCTTCTTCACTTTTCAATTTTTTTAGTTTTTGGCCCCTCCCTTGTTATTTTTAATTTGAGTGCCTTATTGATTTTGTTTTTAAAATATATATATTTTTAAAATTTAATGTCTTAAAGTTATATTTTTTATTTAAAAATTTTAAAAATTAATTTATTTTAAAAATATCTTTATGTATATTTTATAAATTTATTTATATGTCTTAATTAAAAGCTGATGATTTAAATAAAATTTTGATTTGGTCAATAAAATAAATATATTAAATATATATTAACGGACTAAAATGAAAATTTATTCGTTTAAATTTTATTTTCACATTTTGTTGTTTATCTTTATCTTCATGTTTTTTTTCTTTATTTGTTTAATTTCTACACGCATTTTTTTTTTAAAACAGAAAACTAAATTGCATCCTTCTTTTGCTGAACCATTTGTTCTCACATAATTGGATCACTATGGTTGTAGGAAATTAAAAGGCACATAATGCAGCAATTTTGAATTTGAATTTCACCTAACGTTTGGATGATTCTCTACAAAGGGTGCATTGATATTTACCTCAGAAAGTAAATAAAAGTTGTTAAAGAATTAATCATTTTTAAAGAAAAAGTTGATAACTATTAATTATATATAGATTTAGTTAATCATATTTTGTAAATATATTAACCGTTGTTAGTGCTATAATAATATATTAAACACATCTTAAACTAATTTGCTACCTATTATTCCCTTATGATTTGTTTAGATTATTAAGCGAATCCTTTTCAAAAGAATTTTCACCACAAAGAAACCAATCTTTTAGGCTTATTGTCTAAAATACACTTGAATAATTTTTATCAATCTTTAAAAAAAAAACAATTTGTTCATTGGAAAAAATAAAAGAACTAATTGTTGTTTTAGATACATATTTTCTTAATTTATTTTTTCAAAGTGTAACTTTATTTTTTAATCTTTCAAATATTGTTTTGTTCTTAAAAATATTTTCATATTAATTCTATTAACAGATTTATTTATTTCACATAACTAAAAACTTACTTAACCTAACTTAATATGTTACATTTTATCTAGTGCTAGATATTTATTTAAGTGATTTTTGTTGCTTTGCTTTTTTTAAAATAATTTTTTTTAATTTTAAATAAAATATAGCGTATCAAATTAGATAAGACAAGTATTAAAGGTAAATTAAATCAAGTAAGTAAATCTATTAAAAGAATTAATGTGACAGAGTTTTTAAAAATGAATAGTCTTTAAAGGATTAAAATGATAAAATTAAATTTTAAGAAATTAAATTGAAAAATATGCATATTTTAATAAGCAGAAAAGTAATTAAAAAAAAAAACGAACTGGCTAATATGTTTTGGTTTATTTTGTGTGTCTTCTGATTAATTGCGGTCAAAATTCAGGAGTAATAAATTGCTTTGGTTTTTAATAAGAGGGACCACTGTTGAATAGAATGTTTCTTTTCTTCATGTTCATGGCAACGTGTAAACCATATTTTCCATGTTATACGCCCATGTTATCTATTCCTTTAAGTTAGTCTGGTTTTTTTCGGTGGGGGGTGGTGAACGTGGAAAAGAGAGAAATTTTTTTAAAATTAATTTATTTGTTTTAATAATTTAAAACGGAGAACAAAAAAATAGAGCACAAAATCTTTCACTCCCCCTCATTTCTTTTATTTCGAAAATGAAAAAATTTTAAATAGATGAAAAGATAAAAATGTCATTTAAAATAAATTTATTCTATTTTTTTACATATTTATTTAAAATTAAAAAATCATAATAATCATTTTATTTTTATTATTTTTATTCTCAAATTAAAATATAAAAAAATTATTTTCCTTTCTCCTCGCTATTTAACAAAACACTAGGTAAACCTTTCGCATAAGCAAGGAATCCAAATACAAGTATTGAATTCACCACTTGGGTTTATTGCAAAGACAGACAAAACATGTTTTAGCATCGAAACACAACATCCCATGTGCATCATTTGATTTTGGATACTCAATGATATCCAACCAAAATTAATATTCCAAATTTGATCAATAATAGATAGTGACTTCAGATACAGAAATTAGACATCCAAATTAATTTTCATGTATCCACTATCACGGAATTGGACAGTAAAATATGTAATATTTTCGATATCCAATATGTGTATTTTAAATATTATAATTGAAATTAATAAAAATAATTATATATAAAATACATTATATTATATATCATAAATTATATTTATTACTCATTTTTATATTAAAATAATTTTTTCATACACCACTTAATGTAACTACCAATTACAATATAATATAATCTTAAATTAATCCTATAAATTACATTTTGAAAGGTAAATATGTATATTCAGATATTTGGAATATATTTCCCTGATACTCAATAACTACTATTCAATATCTATTATTCATCTATTTTTTTATTATAAAATATCAGATATTTCAAATCTTTCAAAAAATTTGGATATAGAATATTGCAAATGCAAGTATTTGAAAGGTAACATTGTTGAGATTCGATTAATATTTAAGCAATTGATACGTGTTCTGCATTCAAATTCACAAATTGAAAAAATGATCAAATGCTCACTCATAGCTATTCCTACTTAGAACAATTACATGCCACGATGAATAATCCCATGAATTATACAACTTGGGACACTGGCAAATGGCGAGGTCAAACCCCAATCAGACATCCGAAGGGAAATTCCTCAAACATATTACTATACTTTTAAAAAAAAAAAAACAAATTCTAACATGTTTATACCTTACCCATAATTAATTTGTTTTACTAATTTTTGTTAGACTAAGCCTACTTGATAATTTCTCACACCCGTCAATTCATATATATAAGTGGCACTAATCACGGCTATGATAATTGAGGAATCGTTAATTAAAGGGGACATGCAGCATGTGAAATTATGGCAACACATGCTATGTTGGACTTAGCCACATGCCAGCAATATCGATTCCTTTTCTGAATTAAAATATTGTAAGATTCATCCAGAAGCAACAGCAGGATCCCCTATCAAACATCTGAGAGTCAGATTATAAAACTGGATTCCCTAAATTCCAGCGACCAACCAACCATTTACATCCTAGAAAGAGTGCACAGTGAGATTCTGTACTCATTCATGCATGCTCTAGATAATTAACAATAGAAACCATAAGATATCAAACCGCAAAAAGCCTGACACACCATAACGTTGAAAAAGCTCATCACAAACCTTACAATCATTTTACATAAAATCCTTGTCCTGGTTCCACTATACCTGCAATGATTTGTTTCAAGCCTGTCACCTCATTAACAAGTAATTAAGAAGAACGACGTTTAGACTTCATATTGTTTTTAAAGGAGGAGGAAATAAGAAGTAACTAAATTAAATAATTATCTGGGGCAGTCTGTTTCTTAAGCCTGTAAACTAAATTAAATAATTGTCTGGGGTAGCATGTTTCTCAAGTCCATACTCCTAACCGATGGTTACTAAGCAAAGGAGGAAATAGAGATCATTAAACCAGAGGAGCATACTAGTTTCCATCAAAAATCACATTCTGAATTTTTTTTTTCTCTTCCATAAGCCACTCCCATGGCATGGAGCGAACCAGAAGTTAGTGATTGGAGCTAAAGGATCAACGTTTAACTAGCTCTATCTTTCACGTGCATAAAAGTAAAATGAAAGCCAGAAAATTTCAAGAAAACCTGAATTACGGCCTTATCAAAGCTCACCAGGTTTCTTCATACTATTGATTTTGAATCTAGTGTTCCTGCCGCATTGCCTTCTCCTGTTAGAGCATTGTTTGGGTCCTATACAAAAACAAAATAAATAAATAAAAATAGCAGCATGCAAGTTAAACAAATGAATCGGGTAAGTAGTGCATCTACCTCCATTCCCCATTTAATATAATCTGGTGACTCACAGGCCTTATATTCATCAACCAAACTCTCAATTATGTCCCTTGATTCATCAAATTCTGAGAGATCATTATCCTGTTCATTTTTATCTTTAACGTAAGATGATATGTGAATTCAGGTACTACATAAAGCCAGTACAGGCCAAAGAAGTATTTAAGAAAAGGAGCAGCAGTTCTTATAATATGATATCAGATTGCGATCATAAAATGGCACACTTACGGCAAACATTGGGAACTTCCGGTAGTTGTCAAGAAAGGCTTGTTTCTTTCTCAACTTCTCATACTGGCTCAAACACTTGCTGAAAAGGTGCCGAATGCTAGTATGGCTTGCTAACATAAGACCACTGACCTACCAAATGCAGCACATATAGGTTATCTCTGTTCTCAGTTTCTTGACTATTCCTAGGAGGATAGTCAAAAAATTGAGAATCTATCCAACTCTATGAGAAACGCTTAGAAATGAAAATCATAAAAAGGATAAAAGGAAAGATGACGAGAAGGCTGATAGAGTCCTACCCTGTGTGCAGTTTGAACATATGGTGACTTTCTAGACAGAGCAACCTGCCAAGCGAACAGGGAAAAAAAAATCAGATTATGTCATATAACCCAAGATAAAGGAGACAAAATAAAGCAGATGCTACAAATCTCGGTTGCCTGGCAAGTGGCAACAGAAGAGATACCTGAATACTTGCAGGACCCCAGTCAATAAAATTAACTAGTTTTCTTTCACGTATCCTCTGCAAACTTTCATGAACCTGAATACAAAGGGAAAAAAATATCGTGATATAGCATCATTAAAATATTAAATTAATAAAAACATGATACTTAACAATCATGAAATAAGTCAAACACTTCAAAGAAATCTGCAACATGATAAAACATAGGGAAAGAAAATCAATAAAACTATGAATGCTCCACTAGTCCACTTACATAAGAGGAATAATCATATTTCTTAATGCTATATTAATAAGAAAAGGCATGCATGACTGCATGGCATACGGGACTTTAACTGGCATTTAACAAGAGCTTGTTTAGTATTCCATTACCTAACAGCCACTGCCTTGAAACCCCAACTCCCCCCCCCCCCCCCCCCCGCAAAACAAAAACAAAAAAGAAAAAAAGAAAAATCTGGAACTTCACATTCCTCATCAAAAAGTGCAGTTCTCATGCTCCATAGAAAGATTTAAAATTAGCATTAAACTTAAGCCAGTGAAATACAGATGAAGATAGAAAACAGTGGATTCAAGCCATGCATACCCACACACACAAAGCATTAAAAAGCAGGGTATATGATTTAATTATACAACTGCAATACATCCTACACTTTAAAGGATTATTTACCTAAAGGCAAGGAGAAAAACACAAACTTACAAAAAAACTCATGGAAATCATCATCTATCATTATAATCAGGCCAACATAAAGTTAATCCACTGAATGTGTGAAACAGGAGATTAATTTACACCCCACATAAAACACTCGTTTCAAATATCTTTTAACAGTCAAGTAAGATAATGAAAAGCTTACCACTTTAACTTAAGCAAATGGATGATAATGAACTGATTTATTGCAATTCTTAGGACAGGTTTCAAATGAACAGGAAAAAAAAATTCAGAAATGCCATGAATGCTACCTGAGTTGGATCAACCTCTCCTTGAATGATATTCAGAATTGATATATATTTTGCTTGGCTAGCATCTTTTGTTCGCGCATACGAAGAGACCATAATATTCTTTGCCTGCCAAGAATATTACTGTCAGCAGAGTGCAAGCCATTAGATATGAAGTTTAGCCGTTTAAGAAGTCTTTATACCTGAAGAAGTCTTCTCATAACATCAAGTACTGTGGTCTTTCGAATTACATTTGCCTGCCAGAAGATGTCATCAAACTTTAATATATTTCCCTAGGACTGTAACATGAAAAATCACTATATTGCAGCAACATATGTATATCCCAAGAAAATTAAAGAAGGAGGGTATGTAAGGGGGAGGGGAAAAAAGAGAGAGATATTGATCATTATTTTCTCTGTAGACTCTCTGCAGCTCATTAGTTTAACAATAATGCAACAGAAAACTTCACAGGTTAAACTTTGACCAAATTTTTATGCTCCCTAGATTATTATATAAAAAAGATTATATGAATTACAAACATAACACACGGATCTCACCTGTCGTTCCACTGTCAAAGGTGTATATCCTGTCATTAGAAAATGGCATCTTGGTGTTGGAATTAAAGAGGCAAGAAGACCAACCAAGTCATTGTTCATGTATCCTGGATACCGAAGGGTTGTCGTGCTGGCAGACATAACAGTAGATACTAAGGAATTTGTTTGAGAAAAGGTAGGATTACTTAAATGAAGGCGCTCCACAGCAATTCTATTTAGTGCAGTATTATCAAGAACAACAACACAATCTGCATTGAGTGTTAGTCGTTTAAGTGTCAAAAGTGAATTGTATGGTTGGACCACCACATCACTTGTCTCCATTTGGTTAGGAAAAACACTGTATGTCTGAACCAGTTTTTTGCTGTAGCGATCGTTCAGAGTCTCCAACAAATATGATCCCATTCCTGTATATAAAAGCACTCAGTACACAAGCAAAATTTAAAGTACACATGCCAATAATACCTAAGCAATCCTGAAGTTTCCATCTTACATACCAAGTTCAAAGCAATGCAGGGATCCCAACCATTTATGTATTGAGAGAAATTTTAGTCAGAGCTTAGATAACAGGTGCAACCCCAGTACAATTTCCTCACTTAAGAGTTGGACTAATTTAATGTTTGGTTAATATAAATACCATGTACCAAATGCTAAATTAAGTCAATCTTCTCAGCAATCTTGTGCTTCCTTTGATGCACCCAATACACTAGTCCTCATTCCTCAATAAGAAAAAGGAAAAAATTTTAAACTTGATGGGAAAATAAAGCAAGAATGTGAGAGAAGAACTAACCTGAACCTGTTCCTCCAGCTATTGAATGACAAAGAACAAAACCCTCAAGACTGTCACTGCCATCTGCTTCTCTATCAATCATGTCCATTATGTCTTCTTCAACAATCTTTCCCTGACCAGACAGAGACAATCTTATCAGGTACAAAAAATTTTGCATTCCTAAAATAGTAAAATATAAATGGAATATCAAAAAATATCAAGCCTAAAACTGCTTAAGTATGAGAAGGTCATCAGTATCCGGTATAAGGCATTTCTGGGCCTAGATTTTTTGCATTCAAAGGCATTGCCCGTCAAGCGTTGAGTTAATGATAATAAAGTAAGGAGTTAGTTATCATGATTATCATCAATTAACCTTTTTGCATAGTATAAAACTGCTTAAGTATGAGAAGGTCATCAGTATCTGGTATAAGGCATTTCTGGTCCTAGAAGAAGAAGAATTATGCATGCAAATGACATTGCTCCATAAATCTAGCATAACATTTTGATCTCATGTAAAGCCATAATGATTGTGACATCACTATGCCAAGATAAATTTTTATTGAGTAAAAACAATCAAAGTCTTGTTTTCAATAAATATACAAGAATATATACACCATGTGAAACTTTAATTCTAGTTAAAGATCTATATAGTAATAAAATGCATTATACAAATTTTATGCGGAATACTAATCCTTTGAGATGAAAATTCTAGAAGAACCACACACTAAAGAAGGAATCTATTTTTCAATTCTAAAAGTTAGGTCATTTTTTATTAAAAGTTCAATCAACCATTTTTATGTTCCAGCTTCCAACAACCATCTAGTACCAATTAGTCCTCCAATACATGTCAGAATTTATTGACTGACATCCATTACAATTTTCATATGCTGGCCACCTAGCACTGCTAATCTTAAAAAGACCATTACCAGAGATAGGCTATAAGTTGCCAACCACTGACTACTGCACCAACCCCCAACAATCATTCCCATTACACTTTTACTTTATAGACAGCACAGAACATCACACAAATTGGGCCTCACTGGCACTGCACATGACATAAGTACTAGAGCATTCTCCACATGGTACCATGGCATGTGTAACATGACCAGTTCACAAATTCACTATAACTTATTCGTACTAGTACTTATTGGGAATTATAAATTTTTGGAAGAAACAGAACGTTGTATAAGCCTTGAAGGACAAAACGAATCTTAATTGCAGGATGATATAGTAACAAACCTGATGATAGCCGCTGGCCCAATTGTTTCCTGCACCCCCTCCATGATCTGAGACAAAGATATTCTCATGGTTGTAGAGATTTCGGTAGTCACCATTTTGAATGCCATTAATTACTCTGGGCTCCAGGTCAATCAATAGAGCTCGTGGTATATAATGCTGGTCGTCAGCTTGATAGAAAAACACATCTTTCCTATCACCTCCCTGCACCATTTGGTCAAAATAAGTAAATAAAGAATTAGTCTTCAAAGGTAGGAGGATAATGATGCACATCTTCTGCTTGTAATTCATTCAATAATCTCATCATCTCATCACTTCCCAACACAAACTAGATGACTATGAATATTCAATTAACTATTAAAACAACAGAAACTACACCTTAAGTAGGAAGAAGAATATTGAAGTAGTAAAAGAATATATTAATTAATATCTCCCTCAACAGTATAACCTGTTCACAGTGACCCTACCCTGTCTAACCAAAATTATAACTCACAATTCGAAATTCACTATCTGAAATCCGTAAAAAAAAAAAAAAACGAAAAACTAGCCCTCAATGACCTCTAAGACAGGTTGCATCGTCGCCTAGGCCAGTCTAAAAAACCGATAGCTCTTCTTAATTGTCCGTGAAAAATATTAAAGCGCACCAAATTATGATGATTGATTATTACGCAAACATAAATCTCACTCCTGAAGTGGACCCAACACAGTGAGAACGATTGTTACAGACAACTGAATCCCAGCTCTTCTTCTCCTCCTTCTCTTTGGAAAGCACGATCATGAATCATGTGCGCATGTTTGATCAGTAAACACGGACAATCGAAAAGGCGCATACATTATACATACCCACATGCCCAAAGTGGAGAAAGGATGTGTAAATGGGAGAAAAGAATGGACCTGAGTGGCGAAGTCTTCGAGGATGCCTTCTTTGCTGATGCCATGCTCGAGGCAGAGCTGCTTCCAGAACTCCATGCCGATCTGGTTGCCACATTGTCCGACCTGAAGCGTGATGATTTCTCGGGGCATTTTGCGTTAGTTTCTGGGGAAAATAGGGTTTGGATGGGATCAGAAAATCGAGATAAATCTGTCTCAGTGTTATAAGTGTTGCTGGTGGTGGCGGGGACTACCTTTTTGAATAAAGAAAGGGGTGAGAGAGGGAAATGAAGACAGAATGTGGCAAACTGAATCCCTGAAATGATGCTGCTAGTCTTGAGTGAGACTTTCCGTCTGCTTATCAACAGACTCGAGTGCGAACTGGGTCTGTTTATTTATTTATTTAATTTTTATTCCGTGGGCATTAATATGGGCCATGTCTTGATTAATACAACCCCCAGTCATGGTAGGATATGGACGATATGGAAAGTCCAATGGGCTTAAAGCCAATAAAAAAGAAAACCAAGGCCCGGTCTCCCCTCTCTCTAATCTTGATCCATCCTCTTCTTCTTCCTCCTTTCCTCTACTCTTTCTTTTTACTTACATATTTTTTTCTTTAAAAATTTTTTATTTCTCTTTTTAAAAAATTATTTTCTTCCTTTAATAATTTTTTTTCTTTTATTATAAATATGTCAAAGTTTCAAAGAATGCATCTCATTTATTCAAATTTATAAATTGAGTTTAAATTTAAATAAAAGAAATCAATTTTACAATATCAAACTAACAATTATATAAAAAATATTTAAAAAGAGTTAACTTTTAGAGAAAGATGAGAGGCATATTGTCTCTCCAAAATACATCTTTTATGTTTATTTTTTATTTTATTGTTATATCAATTGTATTTTTTATTTTTAAAATATAATATTTAGTATATTAGAATTTTAAAATATGTATTATCTTTTTATTTTTTAATTATAGTATTAATATTTTGCTTTGTAACTTTAAAAATTATAAAATTTGTCTATCTTACATTTATTTTCTATTTATTGACTTTAGCGTCTGATCTTATATGAATGTAGTTTTTTTACCTGTATAAAAAAAAAGAAACTATAATGAAAATAATGTTTTTTCAATGTTTGTGTAAAAAAAATTTTTTACTGAAAATATTGATATAAGAGAGGGAGAGAGATAAATTGAACCTCTATGCATTAAGATTTTTTAATATTTATTATCAGAAAAAGTGTTACTAGATTTAAAACTTAAAAGATTATGCTATACAATGTGTTAGTCTCTTTTTTTTTTTCAAGTAAAATATTATTTTAGTCCTTGAAAAAAATTGGTGTTGTCACTTTGATCTTTCAAAAATATTTATAATCATTCTAGTTCTCATCTTTTGAAATATTTATCATTTTAGTTCTCAATGTCGAGTCTATTGAGAAAACACTCAAAAAGTTGTTCAAGTGAACTAATTTTATCCACATGAAATATTAACCGTTAATGGAGATTGTTAAAATCAAAATGGACACATTTATATTTTAATAAAATTGGGATTAATTTTGTTCAAGTTTATTTTAAAACAGTGTTACTATATCCTAGTAACGCTCCATGTTAAACAAAATTAGTTTGTGTGAGCCAACTCTATTACCATTTTATTTACAAAATTGACATTAGAGGTTAAAATGATATATTTTTTGAAAAGTTGAAACTAAAATAATGACAAACATCTTAAAAAATTAAATTGATGGCTTCAATTTCTATTAGGAACCAAATTAATGAGTTACTCTAATTTTTATTATAAGTATCTAATCTTAGTATATACATGCTTGTTATTAAGTTAAATCTTTATAAATCTTGTATTCTTTTAAGATTTTTGTATTTCTAAAAGTATCCTTAAGGTCACCGGAGTTTAACTGAGATGGTAATAATAGAATAAAATATGGGTAATATTTTAAGTTTGACTCTTCAATATATCAAAAAATAAAGAGTTAGATCCTACAATGTAAATTCATATAGTATGTATTAAACTAATATTATGACTATTAAAATGGATTTGAGTCATATAATTTGACTTATTCCTATTTTTGAGGTGAGATAAGTAGTTATATAGATATCTCATTCTGATCAAGTATGTTGGTTGCATTGTAGCAACAATTATCTTATGATAGAGGGTTAGATGATGTCTATGTAGCACTTAGACTATTACGTTAAGTAAAAAAGAATTATATTTTGACTATTAATTATAACTTTTAACCTAATGGTAAGTGCTTGATTTAACAATTGATATTAAAGCTGGAATCGTGTGTTTGATTTTCAATGAATGCAATTGCTAAGGGAGAGACTATTAGCTAGGTTGTGATAGCAATTGTGCCGTGGCAGAGAATCATGCAAGTAGTAGTTAAGTCACAACCAACATGTGGTGTTTGGGCTATTACGGTTAAACACATATTAACCTAGTCGTAAGTACTTAATCCAACAAAAAAAACTTTTAGATCGATTTTATCCAACTCTTGGGATTGGGTCGAGCTAGCCCTTGAGGGCTTCTTATAAAAAAAAATCAAAATATGTTTATATTAAAATTAATCAAAGCATAAATAATAGAGTAATATTATTGGTAGATTAATTTCAATATTTTGTTGAACCTTTGAGGCTTTACATAAATTATTTTATATAAATTTTGTGAAATTTTTTACATATGCACCTGCTTATTTACTAAGGTGTGCTTAGTGTAAATTATTTACTAAGTAGTAGAAAGAGAAACAAAAAAAAGATACACATTAAGAATGAGAAAAAAATTAATTAAGAAGTAGATAATTTGTTTTAATTCTAAGGTTGATCATACCACAATTAGTGAATGAGTTAGTGAGAGAATGACATTTGCAATATCATCCCATGTATAAAACACTGGCACACTGTGTAAAAAAAAAAAAATTGAATTGGACCGGCTCTTAAGGAATTGAATTAGGCCAGCCTTTATAGGTTTTTTTGGTGACTGACTTTGCTAACTTTAACAGCTCTAACTAGCATGAATTCTTTTACATTTGGTAATAAATATGTTTACAACATAGATTGTTATTGATAAAACTCATATTTATTACATAAGTTAGATCTTCAACCCAAGCATGTTTTATTATTCTCTATTACCTAATTGTTTGCTTGTGATCTAATCCAACTACAAAAGGGGGAGAGTAATGAGAGAAGCCATAGACAAGGAAAGTTTGGCCTTTAGGGTTGACAATTAGCCGATGGCTTTGTGTTAGGCATTGGGTAATTGTCTAAGATCACATACAAAGATACGGTCATAACACAACACTCATAAAAAAACAAAGGATTGTCTAAAAAATTCAAATAAATAATGAAAAGCTAGGCATATATATGACAAAAGTAAGTAACATTATGATAACTTTAGGACTATCTATTAAGATTTTGGCGACAAATTTTGTTGGTTGCCTTTTGGCATTACAAGACATTAAATTTCTAGTGTTTTGTGAGATGTGTTTTAAAGATACTAAGATTTTTTTAATATCAATTATTTTAACTAGTTTAAAAAATATTAATTTTTTTTGAAATTATATTTAAGAACTTGAATTTTTAGAATTTGTAGTTAAAAGTGCAATCTTTATTAATTATTAGAATAAATTACATTAATCTCCTCTCAAGTTTTTAAAATCTACACTCACACTCTTTTCAATTTCAATTTATACAGAAATATTTTCTCCATTCACTAAATTATTACTAAAACTTATATTTTATATATTTTTTTGTTAAAATTTTATAAATAACTTAATTAAATGCATTATAAAGTATCAAAATGTCAAATTAATGACTATAAAAACTTAAATTGAGGTTATTGTAATATGTTTTAGAACTCGAGAGGGTATGAGTGTAAATTTAATAAATTTTAGAATTTTTTGTCCTAATTTAAAATTTAAAAAATATGAATATAATTTTTACAAATTGAATTTCAAAACAAATAAATGTAATTTACTTTAACTATTATATATATCCGATTAGAGTTTCTCCAACACGAGCTTTTACATTCAAAAGTCACTCATATAAAGTTTTGTTGTTTTATTTTTTTTAATTAAATTAAATTTCAGTATAAGAAAGAATTTAATGTTATTCAAGCTTTTAATGAGTTAATACTATTGTATATAGTTTTAGATTGTAAGTGCAACTACAATGACGAAATAGAAATGCAAAATATATTTTTTGGTCATCTAAAAGTAAAATAATTTAACTATCTGATACAAATTAAAGACTATTAATTTTAAAAATTAGTTCACTATTATTAAGTCAATTGGTTCGTTAGTATCATTAGTTAATATTATAATTTAAAATCATGTTATTATCAATATTGATTAGAGAGATAATAATTTGACACTATTAAATTTACACATTTGATAAATTTATCTCTTTATCATTGATTAATTATGAACTAATAATTGATATAAGTAACTTTTTTTAAATAAAATGTTGCACAGAAAGTGGAGATATTAAAGTGATGTGAATTTAATGGTGTGAAAATTCCAGAAGTCCAAACTGGATTCATATATTATAGTGATACTGAAGCCTGCTAAATCTCAAATAAATAATGAAATACACTAAAATTAGCTTACTAGCCCTTGTTCCAGCCAAACCCTAAAGAATATAATCTGTTGCTTCATGAGGCAAACAATTATTTGGTTTATACCCTTATAAGAATATTGAGATATTATTGAATAATCTTAATGTTAGGAGCTGCTCTTTCTAGAAAGATCTTTTTTGGGTAGACATTTTTTTAACCTAAAAAGAAGAAGAAAATTACACTTTTTCATCCCTTTTTTTAATTCAATTGTAATTAATGGTTAATGTATTAATTTTTTTAATTGACTCTCTAATTAATATAATTTATTGCATTTAATCTTAATTTTCAAAATTAAACGTTAATTTTAACGCTAATTATGTTCAATTATTACTAAAATACTCTTCCATTAGTATGATATTTCATTTTGTCATACTTTTTATAGCAAGAATATTTTAATAATTTTATGTAGCTAATTTTACAATTAACGTTTAATTTAGTTAGATGATAGAGAATAAATGCAATGAAACAAATAAATAGAGGATTAATTATAAAAATTAATTGATTAAAAAAATTATAATCAGAAGCAAAAACTAAGGCGGAAAAAATGCAATTTTCAGAAAAAAGAAAAGAAAAGCTAGTACTGGTATTCATTAGCTTATAAGTAAACATTATATTAATACCCACTTGCCTACAAGCTATGCTCAAGAATGGAAGTTCTGTGAGGCCATAGGAAGGCTCCGATGGCAAAGTTTCTCTTTTGTTGAAGATCCCCGGTGACTGGTAGCCCATACTCTTTAAGCAAGCAATCAAGCCTCCATTCTGGCATTGTCTCGTAATCAGCTTGGGTGTAGCTTGGATAGTGCAGTGGCATCTGAAAGTGCCCACCACATTGCTCTGTTCTCTGTTTCCCAACTACGTTTGGTGAAGTCCTACTCTTTGACTCCATGCTCCCTCCGCCACTCATCTTTTCTCGATAATGACCTTTAAACCTAGTTATTATGCTCTCTGCTGTAGACCTTTCTGGCTTCACTATGATCTCATGGGATGCCCTATTTATAGAGGAGTTGGAGAGGGGAAGATAGTGCGGAAGTTTTCGGATACATTGTTGTCTTATATTTTTTAATATTTTAGACATCACGGTATAAAATATTATAGTATTTAAAATTAACATGTTTGGTATAATAATTAAAATTTATTATAAAAAATATAATTAGTATTTTATAAAATCCATTAAAGTTAAAATTAAAAAAATGTGAGATCTTTATAGCTTTTTAATAGTATGAGATAATATTATCTTATGTTTATTAGTATTTTAGATAACATCATGTGATAATAAATTTTTTTATTTTTAGTGGATAATTTTAAACACTTACCAAATAAAAAAAAATATTATTATTTTAATACAGATTTTGACGGTCAAATTAATTTAATAAAAATAAAGAAAATAAAATATTTAAACAAAAGATAGTTCATATTTAAAAGAAGATTATTGTATTTATTGCCAAACTCTTTGAAGATGAAATAATAATTTCAATTGTCCAACTCAATGTAGTAGTTAGTAAATTCAAAATTTTATTTATAAACGAATATTTAAGATTTTAGATGTCCCCTAACATTTAAAAAACGTGATAAAAATAGAGAGAAAAAGGAGAAGCTGTGGTGGGCATTGACTTTGTGCAACATTGATATTTGTTCCTGAAATCATAATGTTCCATTGGTTAAGTCTCTGTTTGAAAGGTGAAACAAATATAGAAGAATATAATCTTCTAAATTAAATAAATAAATAAAAAAGAAGTAGAAAAAAAGGCCTCACAATATTCAGTGGGTCTACTTGGCCGGCTTCATTATTGTTCTTCTTTTCATCTTTCATGCAGTCCTCATCTATGAGAGGCTTGTAGATTTTACAAGGTCCCTCATCATTTGATGCTTCAATCAGAATTTCTATCACTTCGTCTCCCTAGAACAAAAAAAAAAAAAAAATAGAGATAAAGAGATTAAGTCATGCATAACATAAAGAAAAAAAAAATTCGTAAGAAGAGCCATGTGCTGTGCAATCTACTGTGTAATAAATTTATAAAAATTTATTAAAGTTAAGATTTATTGACACACTAAATTTAATGGGTTTTCGTTATTTTCTTAAAAGTTTGTGCATTAAAAATAGATTGTATTAAAAGTATATTTAATATATTTAAAAGTTTATTTATAATTGATTTGATTAATTTTTTTTTGGCAATATACTGTTTAAATGTGGGGCACTCAATTTTGGTTGCTATAACATTTAAAATTTAGCATTGGCTACTTTCCTTGTTATAATGCTGCCTTAATATATTAATTTTTTTGAAAGGACTAACATGGACTAGTTTAATATTTTCGAGATTTACAAAAATAAAAATTAATGTGTAATAAATTAATAATTTTAAATATTAATTTATACATTTAAAAATTAAATTGTTAATTTATTCTATAATAAGTATATCGTGTCCAAACTTCTTGCAACGGATGCAATCTATTAAAAGCACTTTTGGTAGTTGTGTTGCATCAATTCTTCCTGGTTAAAATCTCAGAAGCAGTTGTAAGAACTGTCACGGGTGTCATAAATACTGAAGTTATAATGGCAATAATAATACTAAACTATGATAAATTGAGGATCCCATAAATTCTTCAGTAGTCTAACCATTACAAGGGCTATATAGGTTTGAAAAAATTGCTTAAACTTGTCACTAGTATCTTAATTTGAATCTGTAACATCTGATTAAAATATTGAGTATTAGAGTCTAAAATTAAGCGCTTTAAAAATATGGTGAGATACAAAAATTATGTTTTTTCTTTTTCTTTTTTTGAAATTGATATTATCAATTTTTTAAAGATATGCTAAAAATCCCAATTCAAAATCTTTTAGCAGCAGTAAACAAATGGTAAGTGCTAATTATCAAAAACAAAACTAAAAATAGTAATTCCTATGTGCTAATTTTTTGTTTTTGTTGCAGTAAGTCTTTTTAGACTTTTTCCATCTCTTTCTTAATCGATGTTAGAATCGCAAACCCCTGCACTGACTTGATGTATATAAAACCTGCTCCCTATAAAAACAAACCCAAATTGATAAAGAGAAACACCAACTCAAGTGTTGGTTTGAATTACGAATTTTAAGATTTAAAAAATAGAAACTAAAACTAGAAGTGCCCCCAAAATTATTGACTCATGAACTATGCAGCAAAATAACTTCCAAGCTCTCCTAACAACATTCACTTTTACTCTGTTTTCCCCGGGAGCATTAATCTGCTCAACCGAAAACATAAAATAATTGTACTCAATAAAAGGCCTCTTCAATATTCTCATATTGGTTTCTAAACCTTCATTTTAGGCAAACCCACAGACAAAGTAATTGACAGCATTAAATTGGGAAGCAAAGAATTCCCACCTTTCCTCCACTGATTCAAACAAATGAGTTGATGGTCATAGTTCAGTCCCACTAGGTTCTGTCTATTTAATGCAACCACAAATATGGTTACGCAGTTTACTTCCTCCTGACCACACAATCACTCCTTGGAGTAAGACATGGCCTGCAATTTCTACCTCAATCAGAGAGCATTGAATAGGTGCATCAAACTGTACAAGGTGGTTCTCATCTCACAGCAAACAAGATTAATTAGTGATGAAGAATTGTGTAGTGTGTGCAACAACCAGCCACAAAGAAATATAAACCACACATGGTGGCTTGACTTACATGTGCCATTGGGTCAATTGGTGGTGGTACCCATATCAGCAAGATAAGTTAAAGACTCACCAAATCCAATGGCAAAAGTGTATTTCCATCTAATTATTCTAAACAACATTCTATGCACTTTGGTTACAGCCAACTTTTTCTTCAATATCTTCATTTTAAAATTTAGGCAATACATAAGGTGTTCAAATTCGTTATATAGAGAGTTCAACTCATTCCATTGAAGATGCCCATGCTCTTGGAAATCACTGAATGATTGCAGACTGGGGAAGAATATTCTGCTATAGAAAAATTGACTTTGAATAGGCCTTCTAGGACAAGCCTGGAGTTTAAAAATCCCTGCAGAGCCAGCAAGAAATATTGAAAACCATAACTCACAATTGTTTGCTTACAAGAAAATTAATCTAGAAATCTAAATTATTATAAGCAGTCATCAAATAATCAAACCAAATATAATTTTAATGCAGATATAATCCTCTCATGTTCTATAAGAAATTATATGGCTAATGATGGTCATCAATCATCATTAAACAGCTTAAATAAGAAAGAACTGTAAGACTAAAAAATGGTTGAGTACATAGATCCAACTTCCACCCTTCAGGCCCTACCCACCTACCATCATAGTTGTTAGAAGTTAGAACAAATCTTGGCACCAACCCAATTGAGGGATTGAGTACTGAGCTATAAGTCCAGCTGGAATTTCACAAAAGTTGTATTTTATATAGAGTAAATTACATTTACCGATTTTTGAAACCTACATTTAAACCTATAGTTTCAATTTATACAAAAACTTCCCCTCAATTAACAAAATTGTTCACAAAGCTTACGTCCTATGCAATTTTCCTCCTAGAAAATCATAAATATCCTAATTCAATGTGGTACAAATCACCAAAAGAATCAAATTAATGCTTATGAAAGTTAAAATAAGAGAGGTTATGTTAGGAACCTGAATATGAGCCATGTGGTTTTGGATCATGGAGAAAACAAGGACTGTTTGTTTACTCTAAGAGAAAAAAGAAGAAATATAATATATAAGTAGTTATGGTGGCAATTATGTTTATTTGTATTTATCTTTACAGTAGTTATCTGGTAGTTATTTTTAATGTGGGTGATGTAGTGGTTTTAAGGGAAGTTTGTATCTAGGTTGGGGTGTTCAATTTTTTTTTTTGGTTTGTATTGAATTCTGGGAAGTATTCTAAAAAAACAGAGGCTTAGGCTCTATGGTTGGTGGAGGAGTTTTTTCTTCAACCAGAGTGTGGTATTTCATTGTATTGGTATTTAATTAAGTATAGTGAAGTGACTTTAATTTTTATTTTGATATTTTGTTTGTCTGGAACCTATCATTGGTCTGAACTGCTGGATACAAGTGAGGAAGGCATGCTAAATTGTCCGATAGAGTGGATGTTTTAAAAGTAAAGATGGCTGTACAAGAAGGAAATATGGAAAAAATAAGAATCACTATGCAAAGAATGATGACTGAATTATAAAACATAAATCTCTTTTACAGGAGATTAGTAAGCAATTGGAAAAGAGGAAGGAGACAACACCATCAGGGGAGGAGTCTTCATCAAATGAGAGAACTTCTCAGCCTAGATTCTTGGAACTGAAGGGAGATTATTTAGATGATTATAAAATGTCAGTTAAAAGGATTGAGCTCCCCATTTTTTATGGCCTGGATCCAGTAGCTTGGATTACTAGGGATAAAGTTTATTTTAAAGTCCAAAAAACTCCTGAGGAGGTCAAGATTAATTTGGCACATGTAAGTATAGAGGGTCCTACCATTTATTGGTTTAATTTGCTTAAGGAGATTGAGGACCACTTAACTTGGAAAAAATTTAAACGTACTCTTATAGCCAAATATGGGAGAAGGAAGCATAAGAATCCTTTTGAAGAATTGGCAGCATTAAAATAGGATGGGAGTGTGCAAGACTATATTGAAGCTTTTGAACTGATCTCTTCCCAAGTATCTCGTCTGTTAGAGAAGCAATACGTGGACTATTGTATGAGTGGGCTGCAACCGGTTCTCAGGAGGAGAGTTAGAATATTACACCCACAATTACACATGCAACTTCTCCACATAGCAAGGGATGTCGAAGATGAGATTTTGGGAGATGAGAAAAATGTGCACAAGTTTGCAGGAAAGGGACGCATGTGGGGAGGCCACAATCAGGGAAGTAGCAGTTTGGGCAGTTTTTGGTCTAACCCACAATTCAGTGTGAGCCAGAAGGACCCAACTCACTCTCCTCAAGGGTCTCGATCTGAATCCATCTTGGGTTGGGACTCCAACCGAACCCAAGATGTCAGGGGGACGCACGACTCTATTTCGGCTTCACTTGGGCACTTGGGTTCCTCCCTGTCAACGATGGCTAGACAGAGTAATGGGGAAAAGCACATAGCTGGGGACAACAACAAGGGTCTGTGTTTCATTACCTACCTAGAATTAATGGAGAGGAGGGCCAAAAGATTATGCTTCAAGTGTGGAGAGAATTTTCACCCTCTCCACCGGTGTACAGAAAAGCAGTTATGGTTGCTGGTGCTATAGGAGAATGAAATCTTAAATTCAGACAGGGAGATAGTACATTTAGAGGCATAAAATTATGGGTATGAAGAGGAGAAATGGAGTGCATGATTCTATTGTCCTTTGTCATTGCTGACTTGATACCGGTTAAGCCGATGTTGAACTCAGTTTTTCAATCTTGGCCTTAAAGACAAGGCTAAAGTCCAATAGATGGCAATGTTAGGAACCTGAATGTGGGTCATATGGTGTTGGATCATGAAAAAAATAAGGCCTATTTGTTTACTCTAGGAGGAAAAAGAAGGAAATATAATATATAGGTAGTTATGGTGTCAGTTATATTTATTTGTATTTATCTTTAGAGTAGTTATCTGGTAGTTGTTTTTATTGTGAGTGATGTAGTGGTTTTAAGGAAAGTTTGTGGCTAGGTTGAGGTGTTCAGTTTTGTTTGGTTTGTATTGGGTTTTGGGAAGTATTCTCAGAAAACAAAGGCTTAGGCTTTGTGGCTAGTGGAGGAGTTTTTTCTTCAACCAAAGTGTGGCATTTCATTGTACTAGTGTTTAGTTAAGTATAGTGAAGTGAATTTAATTTCTATTTTGATATTCTGTCTCTTTGGAACCTATCAGGTTAACATAATTTTTTTAAAATTAGAGGGGATGTGAGTATAAATTTTTTAAACTATAGGGGAGGTTCTACTCATAAATTGAAAATAAAAGGAGTGCGTGCGTAATTATCAAAAACTTGGAAGTGAATGTAATTTACTCTTTTATATATTATTGAAATAAAAGAAAAATGTAAGGATACGTAGACACTAAAGTAGAAACAATACAATTCATAGGTGATCCCACCGTATAGTCAAAAGCACATACAAGTCAGTTTTACATACATATGGCAATAAGGCTAGCCTATTGCAAATAACTTAAATAACAGAGGGCAAATGACCTTTCAAACAGTATTTTTCCCCCTTAAATTACGAATGGCATACTGTAGAACTTAAAACTATGCATATTACTGCTCACTCATACAGACCAGTTATATATTAACATTTTATGAGCAGATTCAATCAGAGAATACAAGGGAATGTTCATGCAGTTACCTATGAATATGACTACTTGTTTATTCAAAATTCCTCTTCAAATAAATACCTGCTTAATGCTACACAATTGCATAGCTAGCAATGTCACACATCATCTGGTAACATCCTGTTTTGAAGTATTTTAAATAAAAGAAGGATAAAATCAAAACTAATTATATACATGTTGGCTTTACCAAAGCATTGCATTCAGATAGTGATATAACATCATGGACGAGCTCTTCGGTCAACAGATACTTCAATGAGCTTCTCTTCATCTGATTTTACTGTTAATGGGATATCTACAAGCATATTTGGTGGGGCAAAATACATGTGTAGAGACATCATACAAATAACAATGCCCAAGAAAAGCTGCAAAGAGAAAGAAACAGGAAATCAGTATCAGGGCATGAAAGCTGTTAAGCAATCCTTATCAATATTGAACTTCAACTAGAATCTGTAGCCAAAAATTGAAAGTAAGGGTATTTACTTACACAGAATGGCAAATAGTCACAAAAAGCAATCATTATTACCATATATTATATCCAGTTCAAGGAAAGTGCACGTCACTTAAAATAAGATTTTTTTTTTATTTTTTTTTAAGAATAATTGAAACAACTGTTCTATAACATGTAAGGCCATCTAACTCAAAGCTAGAGAGAAATAGAAAACAGCTTTGCTTATTCTCTAAAACAGCATAATAGGATATTAGGATGATGGACTCCAAATGCTCTGCAAGACCATGAGGGGAGAGCATGCAAGAGTTACCTACACAAAGATCAATTAGATAGGCTGGAAATTTTACCTGCAATGTGGGTTTGAAGTTGAAGAGATATACTGATATGATCATTGTCAGTAGCATTGCCATTGATGTGGAATAAACCTAAAGAAAGTAGAAGCAACTAACAGTTAGAAAAAAAATTTCAAAAAAAAAACGCACCATATTTAGTAATCCTTGCTTCAATACTCAATCAGTCACATTACAATTACTTATTTTTAGGGGTGTTCGCGGTGCGGTTCGGTTCGATTTTGGAGGTTTAACCAAACCGAACTGTTCATACAAAACTCAAAAAAATTGGACCTAATCGGTTTGTTTAAAATTTAAAAAACCGAACCAAACTGAACCGTTCAAAAGCGGTTCGGTTTGGCGGTTTTGGAAGCCCATTTCAATAAAAAAAATTTTGTCCATTTTAACAATTTTTTTTATTTCAGCAATTTTTTTTTGGTCCATTTCGTTTTTTTGGCCTATTTCAGGTTTTTTTGGCCCATTTCAGGTTTTTTTGGCCCATTTCACATTCTGGGCCTCAATAAATTGGCCTAGGCCTCACATGGCCCAGAGATAAATTTAGAACTTACATAACATGGCGGTCGGTTCGGTCCGGTTTGGTTGAAAATTTTTTCCAACCGCAAACCGAACTGAACCGCTCAGTTCTCTCTAAAATAAAACCAATCCAAACCGCTCAAGATCGGTTTTGTTCGGTTTTTTGATGGTTTGGTTGGTTTTGTTCAGTTTTGTACACCCCTACTTATTTTGCTCACAAGAAAAAGAAAATAAAATTTTGGGAAAAAATCCTTATCAAGATATACATTGAGTATTTGAATTATGTACAAAAATATAAGAGAAAAAGAGACTCACAAGAGGGTCAAAGGACATACCTTTACAATATTATCAGCATATTTCATTAACCATGAAACCAAAAGGCCAGTAGACCCAAGATTTAATACCACCATCCAGGTAATGATAGTGTATCCATTAAAAATACGTTGCCACCAGGGTCCATTTTCAAATTCACCTCTGAAGTCATCGAGAAGAAGCCGTGCCATATTAAAAATTGCACCAAACCTGGAGAAAGAAACTCAATTTAGTGCCTATTCCCCTACCGCTATTGATAACTAAAATATTTGGTCATGGTAATCTTACTCATTTGCTTGAGTGCCATAACAACACTACTCAAGCTGTACTTGTCACATTTTCAAATTATTTTTTAAAAAAAATACCCTTAGTTTGCTGGAAGAAAACAGAATCAGTAATAACTTTCTAAGAAAGCACAGCGAAGAAACCAATTCCTCTTAATTTTAAGAAAGAAACCATGAAACATTTATCTAAACAGAAAACATGGCACTCTTATGTTAAGAGATACTCAAACAAAGGGAACTCTGGGCAGGGACTTACCAACACTCTAAACCCTCCATACATTCCAAACCACAAGCAAAAACAACCTGATGCTTAACTTTTAGCCTTAGGTAAGATTCTCACCAAAGTAAAATAAGGGGCAGTTACAAGGAACCAACTCAGTATATGTAGAATAAAAAGTATTGATTTGGGAAAACAGAGGGCAATGAACAAGAATACAAAAAATAGACAGGATAAAGCTCAATTTCAATTAATCATCTGTGAAGATATTTAAAGACAAATCATCCCAATTCATTGGACAATCCTAAATAATCATCCTCCTGAGAGGGTAAGTAACCCCTATTTAATTTTAAAAATCCTAGTTGATATAGAAAACACTATGCTAACCAAAGTCTTAATAAAATTGAACCTTTAAATTTTTAAAACTATAATCCTAAAATCAGTTGGCCATCTAAATGCATAAATGAATACTTCCATATACTTACCAAAAAATCAAAACTTTAAAATAAACTCCATTAGTATTATTAGTAAATCCAGATAGATCATGTCTACATGTCTGTACATTGCTATGCAATATTTTTAAAGGAATTTAATAGAAGCATATTTTACAGAGCAAAACTCTAATTATTACAGCAAGCTTATAATTTAAATTACTACAAAATCATAGAGGTGGAGGCACAAAACCTTTTCCCTTTCAAATAAGATTAGTTGTTACTATTTTAAGTGGAAACTTTGAAACAATATATAACAACATTCAATTAATAGGTAATGGTAAAAAAAAATGGAGAAGAAATAGATTCTGAAATCAACAGTTTGAAAGATTAACAAACTGACATGTGCATGCCATATATTATATACAGACACACACACATATTTGAGTGACATGACATATGCAAGAAAGAATACCTACGTGTATAACTGTACATTCTGCCAGTATAAGCTGTCATTGTTTTTCTTCATTAAGAACTCAGTATAAATACCAGCTAACGCTGAGAGACAAGCAGATAGAACTCCTAACATGTATCCCTGAATTGGTGCTGAGAAAAGGGAGTCACACGAAGCCTCTCCACAGCCCTTCACCTATATCAACACAGAACAGCAGAGATTCCATCTCAATAACGTTTATAGGGCCACATTTCCTAATATACTTACTTCTTTTCCTAAAAGAGTTGGTATATAGTGATTAAGATGAGTTTGGAGCTAATTATTTAAGGAATAGAAAGCAACTAAATTAAGCTGGTTTACATAATCAGATATTTTAACAAAAAAAAAAGTATTATTTGAAATTTTATCCAATAAATCATACTTATATTTCCCTTGTATACCATTTATGACAATTTTTGTTAATTTGGCATAATGAATCCAAATAAATAATCCCTGGTTCATTTGGACTTCAGTTTCATGTAATTTAATATGCATTCTACATGCTTGGCTTTTTTAATCTTAAGATGATTAAAATTTTCAAAGTGTTTCTCGTTTCATGTCCAAAGCATGGCCCAGTTTATATCTTCTTTCTTAATCTATACATGTTCCATCTATTAATAGTATCTTTCTCAGACCCCATACATGTGACAGTGGAGGAAGCCAAGAGTTGGTTGGATTCATGTCAAACCCCCCTTAATCCTGGGATGTACTTCTCAAAGTTGCATACTCGAATTTATTAGTACCTTAACATGTTACAATTTGACCCACAGATTTAAAGATCAATATTTCAAGTGAATAAATCATAATATAACACTTCTTCAATATAGTTTAGCATGACTAAAATTAAATCATCAAAATGATTTTCATGACTTAATATCTTTGGTAAATATTAATCACCAACATCGTTACAACTTACAACTCTAAAAAATATGTACTGGTCAGCTTTCCATATGATCGACTAGACAGCTAATAAAGAAAAATAATCTGTTAAGAGAACGAAAGTAGAAGGTACAAAGAATGAGGATAAGGCATCCTCCAAAAAGAAACAAACTACCAAAAGAGCTCCATTTTACCCTATGAAAATGACCTTATGAAGTTTGAATATTATGTTACCAGATGGTATAATTTAAAACTAGAAAGTTCATCTGAATTTAGTCATTATTCAATAATGCAGAATTTTTAGTTCACATTTTTTTATA
Organism: Gleditsia sinensis; assembly: GCA_037074535.1. Lineage (NCBI taxonomy): Eukaryota > Viridiplantae > Streptophyta > Magnoliopsida > Fabales > Fabaceae > Gleditsia > Gleditsia sinensis. The sequence continues at coordinate 6,671,419 of CM073468.1, read as the reverse complement.
GTAAATTATGAAGATACTCTAGATATCAGCTTTTATAACAAATTGAAAGCTAGACACTTGGTATTATAAGTCAGTGTTATTTTGCACCTGGCTTGTGGTTGTCCCAACAGCCAACAGCACAATTGCCATCCACTGCAGGTTAGAAAGCTTCTTACCTAAGAACAGCCTATAAATAATTGGGTGACGTCAGCTTCATTTGTGAAACAAAATATAAACATCGACAGACAGAGTATGAGCTCGAAATTGATCTTAAATCTAAAAGAGAAGCACCTGAAAAGTATTCCAGTTGTAACAATCTTCAGATTTCCCATTATCTGATATGTTGATGTGTCAACATACGTGAGGGTAGCAAATTGAACGTTATTGTGAATTAGATATATAACAGAAGGAATGGGGTACAAAGCCACAGTCTTCCACTCTGTAGTCATCTTTGGCAGAGGTGATTTTTGAAATTCCTTCCATAGTAGCAAACTTGAAACTACAAGCTGCGTGTTAACAGATAAAGATGTCCATGCTAAAACCATCAATCAAATTGGTTGAAAAAAAAAAACGTATCTTAGATACAGATTTGATAATTTTGTTACAGTAGTATACCTTAAAGACCTCAGCAAGAAATGGGACGGTTGCATAGTCATACTTATACCCTCCATTACTTTGTGAGAGTGTTGTTAATATTCCCTGCCACAGGAAACTATCAAAATTTAATGAATTTTAGCATTTATGAGGCATCAAAGACTGATATATAGACCTTCAATTTTTTCTATCAATTGCTCCTCCAGGGATAAATATCTCGACTGGAGTCATTTTAGAGTCAATGCAATTCAATATACGAGATCAAACACAAATAAATCACACTATGTAAATGAGAATTTAAGAACTAAAAAACAATTTTAACGAAGAAAAGGAATTTAAGCCTGCAATGAAGAAACTTAGGGTTTAAGTGCTAACTTGGTGAAAATGCAATTATGGAGTTCATTGAAGAAATGAGAATAGCTTTCAGGTTGAGTTTAGTATGAATGACCTGAGAACTGGTGAGAATGGTGAGGAGAGTGGCGACCAAGTACCACTGCATCTTCTTCCACTTCTGCAGATCCCCACACAGAGAAACCCGCCGAGTTGAGGATGAGTCCAGAAGAGGCCCTGAAACGCACCGTTCTACCAGCAACTTGTGATATGAATAAACTATTATTCCTTTTAGTTTTATTTTAATTTTAAATTTACACTTTAAAATTTATAATCACATTCTTCTTTAAATGTTATAATGAAAATTCCTCCTATATAATTTATCATAAATCTACTAATATATTAATTTCTTGGCAAGTTTAATTTTAAATTTAATCCTTTTATTAATTGTCAAAAATTAATGTGCAACAAAATTTCTTTTTTTAAAAAATAAATTACCGTATAATTTTCTTTTTCTTTCTTATTAGTAACACATCAAAGCTCTTTAAAAAGAGTAAACACACACAAGGACCTATCTCTGCACATGCATTGTAGTAACAAAATTATAAGAAATTATTGTAATATGAATTGTGTTTATTTTTTAGAAGTGTAATTTTTTTTATAATTTTTATTTTGTTAATATTTTTATAAATTTAAACTTGATGCATGTTTGATAAATATTATAATATTTAATTTATTTAAAAATAATTTTATAATAAATTTGATAATTTATAAATTAAGCTAAGTGTATTTATAAATTTAAAAAGTGAATTGTTGATTTGCTATTTTATATTACAATAAATTTAATTTTCTAGCAAATTTGTGTGTCAATTATAACTAAATTTCTTCCGGTAAGGAAGGTAGAAAACATTCCTCTTATCAGCATTTTCAATTCATTGGTGTTCAACTATAAATTTATGAATTAAATAATAAATAATTTTGAATTTAATAATTGAAAAATTCTTCAGTTTAGAAATTCAAGATTGCAAAAAAAAAAAACTTATGAGAAAATATGATTTTAATATTTTAAACAAAATTAATTTTATATTTAAATAATATGATAATTTATTAAAAAAAAATATTAGTGTTCATAGCTAGTTCACTTTAGATATTGTCACCAAAGAAAAAGATCTTTCAATTTTACATATGCATTGTCAGTGAAAATTGGATTTTCGAACTAATTATAAACCCATAAATTGGATTAAAATGTCTGTCCTTTTGAATTTTGAAGAATATATGACCGATTATGTCAATGAAAATGAAAGGGGCAAATTTAATTACAAAACTTCAAAATACTACAAAATCTTAATTACAAATTATCTAATTGTAGGAACTAGGTACAAATAAAATCCATAAAACTGGAAGTTAGTGGATTTATCGTAAACTGAAAATCTTATCAATGTTAATAAGCGTTAATGGAAAATTTTCAGAATTCTTATTTCGTAATTGGCATTTGTTGCTATGGTTATATAATCACCGGGGATATAAGGGTTCTAAATTTTATTTTACATAGCTATATCAGACTTTGAATTTGAGCCTTTTACAATTTGAAAAAAATTAAGTTCATAGTGCTAGGTCTAAGTAAACCCAATAAATTATCCTAATAATAGAGATGAATATATATATATATATATATATATATATATATATATATGTATGTATGTATATAAAAGGTAATGTAATAAGGTGTATTATCATTAATTTTAATTTTAAATATACTAATTTTTTTTACTCTTGATACAAGAATCTTTATATATTTTTTGGTATAGAATTAATATTTCTTTAAGATACTAAGATCGGTCCAGATGGAAATAAAGGCAAATTTCCTTTTGTTTAGAATATGGAAACAAAAACAAAAACTATACCCCATAAAACTTAGTAGAATAATCTTAATTTGTTTAATCACTTTAGCAAACATATGTCTATATTAATAAATATGCATATATTAATTATATTAATAAATTTCAATATATTTTATTTTTAAAGATATATATAAATTTAAGACTATACTATTTTATTTTTATAAAAAATTTCTTAATTTTTTTAAGATTTTACTTAATTATTATAAAAATTTAAATATAAAAATTCTCTGTAAAAAATGAGAATAGAAAAAATATAAGCATATTTATTCTATTTTTATTTTTTGGTTTATAAATTTTTTTAAAAAAAATATTTAAAAATTATTCTACAAAATAAAAATTAAAAAAATTTATTTGATAAATTATTTTAAAAGCATGATATTTTTATGTTTTGAATGATCTGAAAAATAAAAATAATTTTTATTTTTATTTTAAAAATAACTTACTTTCAAAATAAAAATATAAACTTATTTTCAAATAAATTTTTTTATTTTAAAAATAAAAATTTATGTTTAAAAGTAATTATCAAACATACCTTATACTATCAGCTATGTAACATCAGTAGAAAACGAAAATTAAGTTCAGTTTGAATATATAATTTATTTAAACTTTTAGAGAATTAAAATTTTATGTAAAAAATACTTATAGAATAAAAATTTTTAAATTAAATTATTTAACGTTTAGATATATATTTAAAAAAATATTTTTTTTAAATTTATAATTTTTTTAAAATATTTAAATATAATTTTAATAGAAGAAAAGAGGTGAATAATATAATTTTGATGAAATTTTAATTTATAAAAATATAAAATAACTTTTTGATAACGTGAATTTAAATTTTTATAAAATTATTTTTATTAAATTTAAAAAATTAATTTATAAAATAATTTAAAATTAATTTATTAAAAATTAATAAATTATTTATTTAAATTTATCTAAATATTTTTTTAATAAAAAAATACTTACACTAATAAATAAATTTTAATAAATTATAAATTTTGTTATTTAAACAAAATTTTACGAAAATAAAGAAGAGACCCTCTCCACCCTGCCTCGCCCCAGCCAAGTTGCCCTCTCCCACAATTTTTTTTTTAAATTTAAATATTTTATATTACAGAAGTTTTTAATTACTAAATTTAATTTTGTTTATTACTTAACATACACGTTTGTAAATATAAATTTTATTTTAACATGAAAATTTGTTGACGCCGTAAAGAAGTTAATTGATTAAAATAAGTACATGGTAATTGAAACTCACCGCATTGAAGACAAAGTATGGTGTATTTACTATTTAGTCTATTTACTAATTAGTGAAGAGTACGATGAATCAAATTATCGAAACTCACGGCATAGCTCACAATGAAGAGTCAATCATCACCACCAGCTTTTTCCCATTGTTTGGGCACCCACATTTCAATACTTTTCTAATATTGAAAGAAAATCAGCGAAAATTCCGGGAAAATTTTCTGAGTATCGTGTTGTTCTTGTATTTAATATTCAAGTTCGATCTTACCCAAGACCCTTTTTTTTTTTTTCACTCTCTTCATTCCTATACAAGATTATATAATCCTCCAACTTGCTGGGTTTGCTTTATCTCTCTCAGCAAGTTGGAGGGATCCCATAGTTGATTTCCCTATTTATTTGGATCATACCTGCAGGAATTCTGAACCAGTAATCTAAATTCAACTTCAAGAAGCTTCATCTCCTCCTCTTGCCTTCATTATTCATTGGCCGTTCTTGTCCGGTAAGCATTTACCTAATGCCGCTTTGAGCCGTGATTGTGTTGAACATATATTGAACATTCATATTAGACAAACGAATTACATGTCAAAACTTCAAATTTTATAGTTTCGCAATATTTGTATCAGTGTATGGTGTGTGTGTGTCAGTGTTAATACCTTCTAAGCATCTACCTTCATTGTTTTGGATTAGACTTGTGAATTTATCTTGCCCTCTCTTTCATTTTGATGATTTTCGTTTGTGAATATTTTGTTTTAGTTCAATTAGGGTATGGAGCAATTTCGACAGCTTGGGGAGGCACTTGGAAGTTTGAAGGCTCTGATGGTATTCAAAGAAAATATCCAAATCAATCCGAGACAGTGTGGTCTACTGCTTGATGTCTTCAGCTTTGCGTATGAATTAATTGCAGATGAGATTAGACAGAATCTCAATTTCGAAGAGAAACATGGGAAGTGGAAAGTTCTTGAACAACCGTTGAGAGAGACCCACAGAATATTCAAAGAAGGAGAAGCTTACATTAAGCAGTGCTTGGAAGCAAAGAACAGGTGGGCTAAAGCCATTACCCTCTACCAGAACAAAGATTGTGTTGAGCTTTACATCCACAACTTGCTATGCTGCATTCCCATTGTTATTGAAGCAATTGAATCTGCAGGAGAATCATCAGGGTGGCATCAGGATGAGATGCAAAGGAAAAGAATCATCAACTCCAACAAGTACAGGAAAGAGTATAGAGACATGAAACTTTTCCAGTGGAAATTTGGGAAGCAATACCTTATTACTCAAGATTTTTGCAACCGTTATAACTCAGTTTGGAAGGAAGACATGTGGTTTATTATCAACAGAATCCATGAGAAGAAAATGTCGGGTTTGACGAAGTACGAGAAACTATTAACAGATAACCTCTTGATGAATTTAGAAGGATCAGAATCATCGGAGGGGAAGCTCCTGCCAAGTTCAATTTTGCTGGGGTCTAAGGACTACCAGGTGAGGAGAAGACTTGGAAATGGAGGTCAGTACAAGGAGATTATATGGTTAGGTGAAAGCTTTGTTTTAAGACATTTTTCTGGGGAGATTGGAAGTTTGGAACCAGAGATCACATCACTCTTATCCCTTTCCCATTCAAATATAATGGAATTCCTTTGTGGGTTTACTGATGAGGAGAAGAAAGAGTGCTTTTTGCTAATGGAACTGATGACCAAAAACCTCTGCACCCACATCAAAGAGATTTATGGCCCAAGGAAACGAATACCATTCGCACTTCCTGTGGCAGTCGATCTTATGCTTCAAATTGCCAGAGGAATGGAATATCTGCATTCAAAGAAAGTATATCATGGAGAGCTAAATCCTTCCAACATTCTTGTTAAACCCAGAGGTACGTCCACAGAAAGTTACCTGCATGCCAAAGTTTCAGGGTTTGGGCTATCTTCTGTTAAGAATTTGAATCAAAAAGGGGTTCCAAATCACAGTGGAACTCTTTCATTTATCTGGTATGCTCCAGAAGTTCTTGAAGAGCAAGAACAAACTGGGAAAACTGAGAATTCCAAGTACACAGAAAAATCTGATGTGTACAGTTTTGCAATGGTTTGCTTTGAGCTTCTAACTGGTAAAGTCCCTTTTGATGACAATCACCTTCAAGGGGACAAAATGAGCAGAAACATAAGGGCAGGAGAGAGGCCACTTTTTCCACTCAACTCACCAAAATTTCTCACAAACTTGACAAAAAGATGTTGGCATACTGATCCAAATCAACGGCCAAGCTTCTCTTCCATCTGTAGAATTCTTCGTTATATAAAACGGTTTATAGCAATGAATCCTGATTACAATAGCCAGCTAGATCCACCAGTGCCACCTGTAGATTACTGTGATTTGGAGTCTGTGATTTTGAGGAAGTTCCCTTCATGGGGAAATTCTGATCCATCACCAATATCACAAATTCCATTTCAAATGTTTGCCTACCGAGTTATAGAGAAAGAAAGAATAAGTTCAAGCTCTAAGGATAACTCTGAATCTGGAAGTGATGCTTCAGTCGGTGGTGATGAACATTTTACCTCTGGGGACGAAGCCTTTCCATCAATAACTGAAAGGAAGTCTTTGGTTGGATCTAATAGTATGAACAGGAAGCTTTCACAGACCAACAAATTGGATTTGAAAACCATCAGACAGCCAGGTTATTCTCGGACTCACCTATTGATTCTTTTGATATCCATAAAGCTGTTATATACTTCAGTTAATTATATTTAAGAGGCTGATGTTTAAATTAATGAAACTGAAGTTACAAAACCTATCGTGCTCTAAGGATGCAAAATTCACCAACTAGTTAGAACCTGATAAAATTAGAAAAGTAAGCTATTAAGATGGTTACATTTCAGGACAACAAGCTTGACTAATGGAAAACGTAAATGATTATGACGTCAATTATAAACTCACCTGGAAATGTATCAGATTTTGGTGCAGTGAATAGGATTCTAAAGTTTAGATATTTCAAGTAAGAACAACTATTGTTTTCTGAAATGGCAAATAGGATCAAGAGAAACGTGGTTTAGCAGGTCCCAAGGAAGTACTTCCACCAACTGTCTGTCCTGATTTTATAGAATATTTTGACATCACAGCTATTGAACTAAGTAATGCATTGAAAACACCAGAAAATATACGTATCTACAGTTTCTACCATTCTGTGCATTAAAATTTGGACATCATCATTGAGTAGCACAGCGTATGAATGTATTCATGCCTGAGAAAGCATTCTAGATGCATCAGCGATATATCCATTTCAGTGTTAACGGCATTAGTTTAAAAGAAGCCCTGATTTTCCTTTCTATTCACTTTCAAATTTCAATGGAAAAGGTATCAAAGACCTAACATCTAGATTAACATTTGAGAATAGGTTAATATCTTTCTGACATCTTCATTTGTTTTTCAATGCAGTTGCACAAAAAGGACGATCAATTAGGCCTCCAAAAACATCTCTTTGTGCACGAAGCCTGAGACTGAGTTCAGAAAGTAGCCTGATGATGAGTCCAAGAATTAGAAGAACATCTTCTGGTCATGTCTCAGATTCCGAGCTTTCTTAAATCTCAGCATACCACCATCAGATCTTCAACATAAAATTGTGTTTAATCTTATTTCAGACACCGTGCAGATAGCTTGACCAAATATAAATTCAAGATTCTACTCATTTACAATACAGCATTCACATAGTCGAACTTAACTAGTTTGAACAAACAAAGGCATTCTTGCCGTGAGTACTTGTGAATAAGGATAGAAACAGTATAGCTTTCTTTGACTGCTTTCTTGTATTCACACCACTAGATAGTTAAAAGAGCCAGGCTCATTGATGCATGATGAAATTTCCTTATCCTTACTGACTGATCCAACCAAAGAGAAGCAATCCAGGAAAAGATGATAAAATATACTTTAGACTTTCATAATGTGCCTATTTTTCCTTCTGTTTATTGTTTTTACTCGGTTGTCATTTAGAGGATGTGATAAACTTGGAAGAATTTTTTACTCAATTTTTTATTCCAACTGGAATTTTCAGGCTGAACTCTATCTTGCTGAGTAAAAGCAGCCCAGAACTCTTGCTGAATATATAGAAGAGGGGGACTGAAGGTTGAAAAAGAGAAATGGAACATCTGTTTAGAACTCCATATTTAAGCAGTCAGAAAGGTAACGTAGAAGTGGGATTTCTAACAGATAATGGGTAAAATTAGAATCTTGAGAATTCAACACAATGGTAGGAAAAGAAATCCAAGCAGAACAGAAAAACTACGGGAACAAAAAGAGAAAGAACAAGAGAAAATGTTACAGGAAGACAACCGGGAATTCATTCCTGACCAATCTTTCAACAAAATATTCCTTTTCAGGTGAAAGATAACAAATCTGTGCAGTATAGAAAGATGGAAAAACGGAAGTAGAAATTTTTTTAGTGCCATTGGGAAAGAGTTGCCACCAATGACAATAAATGCGCAATGTTTCATAATTTCAAGTGATAGTGTAATAATTTAACCATTCTATCAACTACAGTTAGATTTTCATGTAATTGTACCATATGATAGCATGCATTTGCACTACTTTGATAAATTATAATTGATTTGGAAATTAAAATAATTAGTATATCTGCATTAGTAATATTTTTCTCACTTCCTCAACGGCCTACAGTATCAGGGACATTGAAAGTACAGGAGTGAGGAGCTATGCTGTGGAGCAACAAATATGACTTACAGTTTCAAGTAAGCACTTTAGGTCAGTGTGGTGTCCCAGATTATTGATGGGTGACATACCCCAAGGATGAGAAGCTGTTAAAGGAAGAGCTTCTGCATTTTGCTTTGGCTGGCGACTGGTGTACTATAGTGATTAAATTGTTAATACAGCAGTGGTAGTGGATCAGAGGACAACTTTAGTCATGATGTTTTAAAAAGACTTGCAGGCTTCAGTTTCAGCAGCAGTGCAGTTCAAAATTCTATTACGCACATATTTCGTACATTTCTTGATCAGCTCATTTGGCTCAGATCTTAAGAGAAAAATGTTCCTCATGGCATATTGCAAAAGGAGCTCCAGACAGGATTAGTTATCTATTGAAACTAAGCCATATGCATGCTTCTGCGAACCAATGCAAATTCACCAGCTCAAGTACCCCATATCAGCTTTTCTCCTACTTAACCATTATAGCCTGAATTAAACACTGATCTTAGTGTTAATCACCTTTCCTGTCAGACCAGTTTCAATAGTTTGACAACTCCAATTGAGTTAGCAGCAACAAGCATATTAGACTTCTTTCTCCAGCAGACACTAGAAACAAACTGTCCATTATTATCATCATTAATCTCATGTCCAGAAATGGGATCGATGGATCCAAATTTGTGAGAAGTGATAGGCACTGGCAGAGATCTGTGATAACAATATACCTGCAAGGTAGAAATTTGTAAAATGAATTAGAACTTGAATCTGTTTATCCCACATTTGATTATTGATGCAATTAAAAAGGGAGGAATCTTCCATAAATATTATTAGAAGGATTTGAATAAGGGAACCTTATACGTTTCTTAATTTGTGAGAATAGATGACATCCATCTTCTACACATTAAATTAGGTGCATGACCTATGAACTCCAATTATCTTCTATATATTATATAGGTTAAATATGGTGTTCATGAATATATATAACTATGGATCCTGCATGCTTATGCATATTCTTGGCTTGATATCATAAACCTAACAAATAATTCTTGCACATAAAAACTTAAGCTGTATTTCTAAAGGATTTGCCTTAGCTATGAGAAAAGAAATCTTGGTGATGTTAGCTTAGATATTATATCTGGCATGGAAGGTAATAATGAAAGGCTTTTCTCCATAATTGTATGAACATAAGAATGTCTTATCATGAAAGTATGTTGTTGACTGGAATCAGTCTGTGTAACGTCATTCTATGATCAGGTTTCTTAAAGACCCTTGAAGGAGAAAAATGCCCCAAAAATTATGACAAATTGAATTTTAGGAAAATTTTGGCACTCAATTATAGTAGGATGTGAAATACTTTCCTGGCCTCATGACACAATCAGCATTCCAGGGACTCGGACTAAACTAGATGATAACAAAGTCAAGGTTATGCTAAGATTCAAAATTGTACCTCATTAGTTTCTGAACCACAAGCAATGTATCCATCCAGGACAGACAAACCCACGAAATTCTGAAAAAGAAGATAAGCAATTAGGACAAAGTAAAAGAAAAAAAAGTCAAGGAAAAATAAGTTGAGTAACCAACCTTTTCATTATTATGGCCTTTAAAGGTTAAGCCACAAGCATCAGATGACAAACCAGAAGAGCCAGTTTTCTTTAGGTCCCAGAGCTTCAAAGAGTTGTCCGTGGAAGCAGAGGTAAGTGTTTCAGAATCTAGAAATTTTACATAGCTAACAGCTTTCCCATGGCCAGATAATGTGCACCAAGGGACTCTAGTGTGTCGAAGATCATAACCATAGATCTTGTAATCAGCTGATCCAAAAACTAAAAGATGTGTTGAGTAAGGAGAGAATTGAACACAGCATACATTGGCAGGGTTCCAGATGGTTCTCACAGAGCTTCTCTGAAATAAAATTAAAAAAGTCACATTTGAGACATTTCTTATATGGTGTAAAGGTAAAATGTTTAATTTCATGTCTATCTTAAACAGGTTAGACATAATGTTGAACATTTTTTGAAGGTATAATGCATAAAAGAAAGCATGCCTCGTTGATGTTCCACAGCTTCACAGAGCAATCATCACTTCCACTAGCAAACATTTTTGGGTCAGACTCTGAGAAGTGAACAGACCATGCTCTCTTTTGGTGCTCCGTGTATTGAGAAAATGGCTGACCAGTGTCCGCATCCCACATCTGGGTTCATACATGTATGTCATCTTATTAATGACAATGACAATAAAGTTGAAGAAATAATCAACAGAAAAAGCAATTATTGTTTTGTTTGTACAAAACAAATGACATGGTGTAGAAAAAAGTAATTTTGGTGAAGATTCCACCATAATCATAGTAATGAAAGTCATATTATTGCAAGAATAATATTTAAGGGAACAAGAAAAAGGAAATTCACCAAGTTTTGAGAATAACTTTGGAGTGAACTCTAGTCAAAATATGGCAAAATGCATGTTTAGGGGTAAGCATGTACATGGATTTGATAGGTTGAACTAAATTTATCATAGACATACTAAGTACTCTCCAAGAGTTTATCTCTGTCAATAGGTAATCAAGAACTTGGTGGTAGCATTGGAGTAATCCTCAATTAACATTTTTCTTTGCATGTCTATATGGCATGACAATTCTTTACCAGATCATGGAGATAGAACCATCACAGCTTATTTCAGAAATCGCATTTTTTTTTTCAAAGAAATCCTTCAGTAGTGGCTGTCCCTTCTAGATGTAAATCTTTACATGATCTTTCAAATGGCATCAAAAGGTATATTGGCCATTGAAGATTCAATCAACATACAAATTCTTCAGTTTGTGTCAATATTGAGAACTGCTCCCCAAATTACTTGGCATAAGAGGCAGTCAACATTAGCCAAAGGATTAAGTATCAGGTTTGTTTGTTAAGCATTCCCTGAACATTCCCCCTAGTGGTGGACCAAAGCAGAGCTCCGTAATTTAGAAAATGAACCTTAATTGCATGCTGCTTTCTGCAGAGTTATGATGAGGCTGAGAAGAGGAATTGTGTTGAGATTCCTAGAAAGGGGACTTATTTCCTTCCTTTCTTTGCTAAGAGGGTGAGCCTTCTAAACTAAAACGTATGCACATGTAAAATTTCCCAAGACCTAAAAATTAAAATTTGTATTACCCAAAGTTCATAAAACTACGGTAAAATAAATACTTGACCCAAGAAGCATAAGCAATTAAGCAAGGTCCAAAGAGTGGTTTTTATCAATTGTAGTTTAAATGTGCAAGGAATACACACCTGAACCACACCATCATAATCAGTAGATGCTAAATGGTTTTTGATATAGCTGTTCCAGCATACACAGCTAAGCTTGGATTTATTAGACATCTCAACTATAGGGTACTGAATGTCAATAGAATCACTGCAAATAGCACTGACATCAAAAATCTTGATTTTCTTTGAAACTCCAGCTGCTGCAATGTAGTTCTCATCACGGTCAAAACTTAAAGCGCATATTACATTGGCAGAATTAAGCAGATCTCTATTTCTTAGTGTACCGCACTCTTCAAACTTGCTGTAACAAGCAAACTTGCATAAACCTTCAAAGAAAGATCCTAGACAATCAACAGATCTCATCATTCTTCTTGGCTCCTCATTGTCATTCAGTCCTTGAGACAATCTCCATCTACCTTTCAGCACATCTTTATCACAGGGTGCAACAGTTGTAGCTTCTGTAAGGAGGAATCGAGATCTCATGGAGAAGTAAGCATTCTCTAGCTGACTAATATTTCTCATCAACCTTGCTTCATTAACACATGACCCTGGAATTGATCTGCTAATCGCTGAACTGAAAGGATCTTGAAGATGAAAACTGTTTTCGCTAAACTTAGGAACATCCTCTTCTTCCAAAGGAAATAATGAGGCTGCCCCAAATGAATACCTTCTTTCAACCTCTTTAATATCTTCATCTAAGCAACTTAGCTCTCCAGCTAACCTGGCTGTCTGTTTTTGCTTTTCTTCTCTCTGTGAAATTAAAAAACATAGTAGTTGCTCTGTTTCAGCTTCATCATCATCCAATACTGAGACATCATCTTCAGAATTCAATTCCACCGATTCACGTATAATTTCAGACTCTAAAATCATCCTGGAATATATATAAAAAAGGAAAATTATAAAAATTTGACTACATAATAGAAATAGGATGTACCTTCAATATCAACATTAAAATTCTTTTCACCTATTTTTATAACACATTAAGAAACGCAAAGACATGAAGTTCATTATATGAAAAATAATCTCTACTGCAAAAAGCCTTAAGAGCCAAGTAATTAGTACAATACCCAATGCAGTCTGGAAAATGCACTAAGTACCCAGCTATGAATGATTTAGCACTTAAATAGCATGTCCTCAACCAAGGGCAACTAATTCGTGCACTGGTAGGAAAGCACATGGATTTGCCATCTACTATTTAATTGGTTGCAATACACAATACAAATACTTGACAAAGTTTTCTAAATGAAGCTTGGGACCATTCTAAACGTATTCTTCTTTTTATCCTTTTCTCCCTTTCTGTGCTCCAGTTGATTAAGCATTATGAACTAAATGGAAACATATATATTCCATTTAAATTAATTTAAGACAAAAACAACCGCAAAAGGCAAAATTTAGGTTCAGACTCAATAGTATTTTTTTAAAAGGAAAACAATTAATGAGATATGGATAAGCTATCAATGACAACCAAATATTCAAGATATATTTGGAGGGAAAGGATAGGGAGAAAGTATGCCAGATCACTTTTTCTTTTTAATTTGTACAACTATCTAACATTTATGCTAATACACAACAAGAAGCATAGATGTTAGACTAAGATTAAGATAATCAATGAATATTTGAGTCTTCAGCTACAATGGTAAGATTGTTGCATGGAGCTCTACTGAGACTGGGAAACAACTTTTCTTCAACCATTTAGAAAGGCTAGAAATAATTTTTTATAAGCTGTGATTGAACATTAAGGATATAAATAACTTATGGTGAAAATAGGATTGGCATGGAGGGCTGGCACTTTGGACAGATCAAAACTACAAGAAAAAGTTTGGCTGTAATGACAATTAGATTGGCATGAGAATCACTGATCTCAAACTTGGATTGAAAGAAATTGAAGAGTTCATTATGGCAAATGGAAAGTTCAAATAATTTGGAGAAATATTGCAAGGATTATATATCAAGAGTAGACTCCAAGGTCACAAAAGACGAAGAAGCCCAAGAGGAATGAGATTTGTCAAAAATTTGGGAATGACTTGTCCATTAATAATTGATGTAACCAAATGGAGTAATGCTACTGCACAACTGAGCAGAACTGGAGACATAGATTCATTTGAGTTTGATAGGAAACAAGTTAGAGTGTGGCCACTTAAACTCAGGTAAAGCAATATACGCAATTGTGCACTGGTGTGTAGGTAGTTAATCAGCCATAAAGTGGCAACTAATACTGGTAGCTTAAGCTGCAAGTCATATAGAGCAGCACAGATGCTAGTTTAATCTTTATTTTATAATTTTCTATATAATGACTAATGAGTTACTCATTTATCAGAAAGAAACAAGGAAATGGGACGCCCAGTAAAAAGAATGGTAGAAAGTTTTATTTTACAACTTTGTATTTTAACTTTTCATCAAAACCACAGCTATTGTCTTTCATCATCAAGCCATAAGAGGAGAATGACACTGTGAGGCTGTGACTTCTGAATGAGAAAAAAAATTACAGATCTATATGGTACAGAAACAAATCATATTACCTAGTATTAGGACGAGAAGAGGGTTCAGGATGCAAAAGCCAAAGACAAAATCCAGCATCCTTTGAATTTTCTGATAGAAATTCCGGTGGTAAGATTCGATGACGCAAATCCAACATTGCTGCTGAATGAACCTCCCATGACTCAATATTGCATAGCAACTGACAGGAACATCGACTTTAGTTCAAAATGTTGAGAAAGAGATCATGAAGAGCTTCTAAGGGTAGATATAAATAGTTGCAAATAATGACAAGATTGGCTAACAATATTCAATATGAGTGAGAATCAAGTAAAGTAAAACAGTTAAAAATATTAACATATTTAACTACTGTTGAGGACAACTTTTTATAATGAGTGAGAAGCAAGTAAAGTGAAGTTTGACGCTTTCCAGCTTTGGAGGCACATAATATGAGATACTATGATTTGCATTCAAACTGAAAACAAGGCAGTAAGAGTAAAGGATGTTACACTTTAAAACACTAAGATAGCTCCTTTACTAACTAAGTAGAGCCCTGCACTGCAGAATTAGGGTTAATCTGCAAATAACTTAGTTGATGAACTTTTACTTCGAGGTGATTCACTCCATGGAAGTTCTAAATCTAAATTTTTTTAGTGAAATGGCATTATATCCACCTCTTATTATTTAGTGCCCCTATTTTCATTCTTTTCTATGTAAAGATTGTTGTTTTATCACTGCAAGAAGAGAAGAAACCCATTTTCTTTTAGAGTTTCCAGTTTATCATCACTTAATACAAACAAATTTTCTCACTTGATACTATTTATCATAAAACAACTGAGGTAAGGTTTCTGATTGTAGCTTTAAAACCTTGTGTAGAAATACTAAATGGGATTACGTAGTCAAGCTCCTAAGTATCTATTTATAGTTATATATTAGGTCAAGTACATGTACAACTAGTACAAGCCCAACCAATTAGTACACACAGACACTTATACCCTTTACTTTGGGTGCGCTACAAGTAACTATTTCTTTTACCTATAAGACTCCTCTAAATTCTCAATACCTTTTAATAGGTAAATCTTTTCTTAACCAACAAGACTTTTCTAAAATCTAAATATCTCTTAACACCTTGCTAATTCCATAACACAAAAGAATTACTTCTCTAATTCAGAATGGTTTGAATAAAGCTCCATAACAAAAAAAAGTACACTTTTTTCTGCATTATTTCCAAAGCTTAGGGATATAATGGTAATATAGTATATTAAACAGACATTTCATGTTTGGAAGCACTCGCTTTCTAGTTTGTGACTTGTGACAACCAAAATCTCATATCATATCACTTAACATACTGGGAAAGTAAATTAACAAAAAAGAAGCTATACTACTAATTTATTTAATCAAATACGACAAAATAATTTGGTTGCCAATTACAGGGGTTTAAACAAAAATATTTCCATACCTCAAAGAGAAGAACTCCAAGGCTATAGATATTGGATGAAAATGTGCAACTTCCATCATTGTGCTCTTCCGGACTAGAATACCACTTCTCTTCCAACTGAGCAGTTACAGACATAAACTGCTGTTCATTAGTAAAAGGATGTTGGTAGCTGAAATTGTTTTGGCACACACTTTTTGTACTCCTTGGATCCATTGGCCCAATTGTGTAAGAATCAAATTGATTCATTGATTTAGTTCTGCGGCCATGAATACAAGTAAAGTGATGCTGCTGCTGCCTTACAGATGTCATCTCCTGGTGGAACTTTTGCTGCTTTGCACCAAAACTAAGGCACGCACACATATTTTCTTCCAGAGGCCTTTTCTTAGTCACGTTATTTAACTCTCCTTGGCCCAATAAACCAATGTATTCAACTTGACTGGAAGGCAATAAAATGAAACAGGATGGTCGTAAGTCTTGCAAGACAACTCCTTGGGAGTGTGCAAAATCAACAAATTCCAGGATCTGCTTAAATATATGTATTCTTCCATATCTATTAATTCTATGACCCGAAGAATTCAGCCACTCTCTTAAGTTGATCCCATCATCAGAGGATTCTGGACCAGACTTGACAAATTTCGGCAAAGAAGGATTATCATCAACATCATTTGATCTCAGCAGCATATCTGCATGAAATTTAGTTACAAAAGCAGGTGTTTCATCCTCCTGGACAATAAGCGCTCCGCAGGGCTTGATAATTTTGTCCGCATCTTTGCGGGTAACTACCTTTCCCTTCAGTTTTTGTTTTACTAGCAACTGAGAAAAATTATGTCTAGATGAAGTGTTCTGTATAGCAGGGTTAATAAGAAGTGCACTACTTGAGGTGATTGTCTTGTCCCCATTGCTTGCGTTTGCAGAGACTTTCTCTGGATCATAACTCGCTTTCTCGCTGGACAAGGACTTCAGGCTCCAAAAATCAGAATCAATTCCCTTAACTTCCCTGCCTAATCTGAAAGGCATCTGTTCTTCATCCTTTGGTACAATTTCTCTCTTCAAGCTCATGTGTCTAGATTCATTACCTAATTGAATCCTCTGAGAATGTCTGGAATTAAGTGGGTGGCTAATTAAAGCTAATTTTGAGTTCTTATAATCTGTAACAGTTAACTCTTCGACAATGTCCTCATCACCGGCGATGGAACAAAAACTAGAACTAGGAGGTCCAGATCCAGCCAAGGAAGTAAGGCACCTACTCAAATTCTTATCCTCATTACCAATTGCTTTGTCATTTGACAAGCTCTCTGGCCAATCCTTCCTCATAGATGTGCACATTCTAGGTGAACTTGACATATTTTGGTGCCACCCCTGCTGCGGAAAACAATCACTAGCTTTCCTCTTCTGTTCCTCAGTCCCTGTGCCACCATTTGCAGCCATTTTCCCCAGTAATTAATCCATGCTATCCAAACACAGTTCCCTCAATCAATTTGAAAGATCTTTAGCATGAGTGGTCAAAGAAGCTAAATTTGCAAGAAAATTTAGATTAATAAGTTAACAGTAACTATAAAAATCAGTACACTTTCAATAGGGAAAAATTTCAATATGAATTTATTTGAAAATCTCTGTCCTACAGTTAGGGAAAGACAGACTCAGATGAATATTTAATGCTCTTCAACAAATAATCTGGAAAGCAAATTAAATCAATTAACGCCAATAAACTAAGATAATAGTAAAACCATCAATATCAGACCCATCAATGGAATCTATAATTGAGGTCCAACATATCCTATTCCAGGGAAACTTTCAAAAGATTATACATTCAAAAAATAAAAAATTGGCATGATGCTTGTCTAAAGATGAACTCAACCACTTCGCCCACATCAGAAGGAAAACACATGCATGAAACAACCAAGATTATACTCAGAAAGAAGCTTGAACTTACTATCCAACGTAATTTTCTAACAACGTAAACCCAGTAATTACCAAAAACAAAACAAAACAAAAAGACATTCCTTTAGGCAGTAAAGTAAGAAGAAAATGTCACCAAAGTACCAAAAAGATGCATTAACAAACCAAGAGTTGTATTGGATACAAAGCATTAACAATGGATAAAGCCCTAGAGAGAGAGAGAGAGAGAGAGAGAGTAACATTGGCAGTCCAGATCATAAATCAGAGAATATAAGAGGACAAAGAAGAGGATCACCAGCTATAACCAGAGTTGCAAGGCAAAATATCTGGCCCACAACACTGACAAGCAATATTATGAAACCAATAGAAACTTGCATTCACAGTAATGGACAATGGCCTTTAAAAAGCATAACTTGGAGAGTTAGATATTTATGGACAAAACTTTTAAGGCCGTCAAAATTTTATTTTTTAAAAATAATCATTAGTTTGTTTATAGCCTTGTTCATGTCTGAGGCAAAAAGTGCAGCCACGATATTTTTCTTTCATGGCCGTCAACCAGCAATACACGCTTGGTTTTGGATTTTCTTTATTAAATTTTATAGTTCATATAAAGGGCACGGATTTCTCTTTATTCCCCGGTCAAGCCATTTTCCTTACTTTTGTAACAGTTGGAATACTGATTCTTGTTTCCTTCTTATAAATTTTCATATATATTTTTCAGATTAATTTTTTTTATATCTTTATAGATTACATGAAATTATTTATAATCTTTTATAAATTAAATAATATTATATGAAATTATTTATAATCTTTTATAAATTAAATAATTTTATTTCTGATAATAATTTAATATATTCCTCACAGGAATTCAGTTCAATAACACATCCAAGTCCAGTTTTGATTTTATATTTAAAATATTTTATTGAATAATTTTCTGAGTCATTTAATATTTGAAATCAAAATGTATGAAAAAGATTATTCAAAAATAAATATTACTCTACCAAAATTGAGAATATAAATTTGAATCTCAGTAAAAATTAAATAAAACAAAAAAAAATTATTCAAATCTCTTATATTACAAATAAGTTTAGAATTATTAAAGTTTAAAAAATTAAATTAAATAGTGTGATTGTAATTAATCTCAACATTGTGGCACTTTAAGGGGGCAAGGGGTCTACAGGGGCTGTCGAGCAATAAAATAAGAAAAAAATATAAGGATGGGAAAGTAATTTGGTGGGTTTGGTGGGTCCTAATTGGGAGGTTGATCACGTGCAAGGGTGATTTAAAGAAGCTACATGGCGTGGCTCCTCTCGTGGCCACACTCTCTATTGACGTGTACGGCACGCGGGGTTGGGTCAAGCTCGACGTGAGTTTTATTGGAAATTACTTTCTCATCCTTTTATGAAGGGACAAAAATATATATTTCACGCCAATTTTTTTATTAGATTTATTAAAATAATATTTAAATTTGTTTTGTATAATATATGGTTTTGAAATTTTTTTCTCTTTTGTATGGGTGTTTAAAAAATTAGAAATTAGAAATAATGAATAATTATTAATGGCATTTATTTATAATAATGATTATTTAAAAAATATAGTATTGGATACGATTCTTTTTTTTTTCTTTTTTTTTCTTGTATTTTGATGTGCAGAGGCAAATTAAAAGTTAATTTAAAAAGGTCTAATTTTAAAAAAGAAACAAGAAAAAATAATTCCAACAAAATTAGAGGAAGTGAATATTCATTTAAAATGGCTCTTTTTAAAGAAGAAGCAACTATTGAAAAGCAATCTTAACCAAGAAAACCATTTTTTTATTTATAAATATTTAAAGCAATATTTTCATTCTGCTCAACATAGATTTATTCATGACCATAATTGAAATTAGAGTATCAAATGCCTTAATTGAGTTTCTATTTGCACAGATTACAACCTCAGAATTAATTCAGAAATTTATCATTATATAAAAAAATTAGACAAGAAAAGAAATCCCATTGAATGGTGTGTTTGGTAGAAGAGAAAACAAAAGGGAAAAGAAATAAATAAAAATTGATCATGCACTTAAAAAATTTTATAATCAATGATGAAGTATTTCAAAGATTAGTCTAGTGATTAAAGTTGGATTATTTACCTTGATTATTCAATTTTAAGTCTCAAAATCAGCACTTAAAAAAAATTATTTTTTAAAATACAAAACACACAGACTAATCCCAAAATATCCTAACTGTATAACCAAAAAAAAAATGATCATCAGTAGTTAATTAAGAATGTGATATTCAATAAAAAGCATCTTCAATTCTGCAATGAGACAGATACAAGAAAGTAGCAATAAGGGTTTGTTTATTTTTTTTATTTTTAATTATTTTCAAAAAAAATTGTTTGAAAATTATTTTTTATTTTTATTTTAAAAATAAGTTATTTTAAAATATAAACATAAAAATAAAAAAAAATAAAAAATTTCTGTTTTTTTTTCAAAAACACTCAAAAAAACATATTTTTAAAATAATTTATCAAATAAATTTATTTTATTTTTATTTTGTAAAATAATTTTTAAAAAATAATTTTTAAAAATAAAAACAGAATCAAATAAACAGATAAAGAGATTTTATTTAAATTTTTCAGTTTTTTTTATTAATTTTTAAACTTATTGTTTTGCTATATTTTATCAAGGTTGAGATCATTATCTTTCTATTTGATGGGGAAGGTTCATTTTTGGCAGGTGAAAGAATTAAATTCCAACCTAACTGACTATAGCCTTTGTCTTTGATAATTATTGTTGGAACTAACACTTTCATGAGCAAGTCTGATAAGAAAGAGTAGTCATTTACTCGGTCGTTAGAATTATTATATGAAAAATTAATTCAATTCTCATATATTTTTTTTGATCATTTAATTGTTAGTAATAATGTTTGCTGACTAAAGCAAATGTACAAGGAGTGCGAATAGTTCTATTGATAAGAAAAAATAATATTTTGCTTTATAAATAAATTTAATTTAAAACAAATTTCAAAAACATCATTTATCATAAAAATTAAATTAAAATTAAAAAAAATAAAATAAATAAATCCTTATGACTAGACTGATGGTAGGCCTCAATTAAATAAACCAACAAAGTGTTACATACCGTTACCACAAGACGCCATCCACACGTTAGTCAACTCAATTTACCACTGCGACAAATTAGCCACTGTTTACCTCTCTTCCACTTTTTAATTAATTTTATGAAAGAAAAAACAACAAAATCAAGGAGAAGGAATTATGAGGAGATTAAGAAACTGACATTTCAAGAAGGAAACAACAGTTGGAAACACGAGCGTTGAGATTAAAATGAACAAGTCTGGCAATTCTAAATAAGGCTGGTACTTTTTTTTCTTTTTTTCTTTTTTTTTTTCCGGCATTCTAATCGAGGTGAGTTTTTATCTCTCTTGAGGCCCTAGTTTGAATTAACTGCCTTACTTCTATTTAATCTCAAAGAAAAAAAAAAGTTTCATGCACATAATTTAGCACAATTTTTTTTTAAGGATTACTTTGATTTAGAAACTTATTTATGAAACAAGGATCAAATTCCTGACAAATTAATCATAAAGATTTTGATACAACGTCAAAAGCCACTGCCATTCAAAAGTTTAAGCTAATAAATAAAGATTCATAAATAATTTTATTATAATTTCTAATAAAATTAAGATAAATGCTAAAGAATCTAAAAGCTGGGTTTGATTCATGAGAGGTTTCTGATGGGGAATATGGCAGAACCAGATAAAGAAAGAGACTATGAAATAGAAATCATTCTTATCAGAGCTAAACATGTTGCTTGTATTGTTCCTTTTTCTCTTTGTCAACCGATGACTGCATAGATCGCCAGGAGTATGAGCAGAGAATCACAGATCAGATAGCAGCTAACAAAAACTGTACACCAAGGCTTCAAACAAAGAGAAGATAGATACATGAACCCAAGCTTGTGAGGACACCAACGCAGAGACTTCAAACCACCATAAAAGACATCAGGTAAACTTTCACATTTGACAAGATAATGCAGAATTAGACCTTAAGATTGCATTTAGAGTTAAGAAGGATGAAAATAAATGTAGGAACTGGGAAATAAGAGGTGGGATACTGGATAGAGGTTTATTCTGCCCCTCTCACTCTCTCTCTGCTTAACAAGATGATAACATGGCATGATTAATATGAAGTAGTTTACACCATGTTTCACGTACATTTAGGAATATTTACTTGTATTTGAGTTGTTCCAAGTTTCCATTAACACTTGTTTTATTTTCACTAAGTGGGCTGCTTTCTTGTTTATGTTAAAATGGTGTATTGAATGGCTATTTAAGCCAAAGTTATTAGTAATAAAATTGAATCATTCAATCTAGTTTATTGAGTTCTTATTCTTAGCTGTTGTGTTTTGATCATTGTTCGTAACTATGAGACATGGACACGGGACACAAAAATTTCAAAAAATGTAGGACACGACACACTGAGAACACGTGAATTAAACAAAATAAATTTTATATGTATATATACACACAATAACAATAACATAGAATAAAATGTAATTCAACACATAATAATATAGAATGAGTTATAATTCACAAATCACAATACAATTTAATATTCAAAAATTGTCATAAATTTACAAGTCACAACACAATCAATATTCATTCTTCTTCAATATTTTCTAGATCACTTCTATTAATTTCATCCCCTTCATCTGTGAAAAAAAAATTTCAACTCCGGTTCATCTAATGATAGATTTGTAATTGATAAGACTCTAACATTTTCCGACATATCATCAAAACTATCTCCTCCAATATCTTACATCTTAGTATCACCTTACATATATTGTGGACTTTTTCTTGACAAAAGCCGAAGATTGTTATGAACAAACACTAAATTTTGAGCACGTTTTGGTGTTAATTTGTTTTTTCTAAATGAGTGAATGAATGAGTATGTACTACAATTTCTCTCACAACAAGAGAAGGAAGATAATTGCCCAACAAGCTTAAAAACGGCTTTGGAGAAGTGGAGCCGAGTGACTATGAATTGCCCACAAAAAATGTGGCTCCATATCCCCATCTTTGAATAATAGAGTCCGATTCAGCAAATTCTTCATAGCAAGTGGAGAATTTCACATATTCCACATAAACATTTTTCAAGTTATCAGAATCTTGAAAAATTCTTTTTAAGCACTTCATTCTCTATCTTGTTATCTCTCTATCTTTGAGTGGAGGGACTATATTAGAAACTTCATTCAACCAAGAGTGATTATAATACCTATAAAGAGAATTGAAACAATATGTTATTATTATTAATATAATGAAGTTAAAAAACAAAATTTAACAAAAAATAAGAATAAGAATACCTAGGGTTCAAAGAACGTGCTAAGCAATAAAACGGTGTGTTGCTTTTAGTCCACCTTTGCACCAATATATCATACACCACATTAAATAATGTTGACTCCTCATAATCAAGCTTGTCTTTATGGAGAAATATTACCTTCTTCACTTGCTCAATCATACTATCCCACCCTTCGAATATCTTTTAAAAACTAGACTTATCAGTGTCTCTCATTCTCAACATATCATAAATTGGAAAGGTGAAAGTAAGAATAAAATCAATTTTGTCCCAGCACACATTATTAAAAATTTTATCCTTCACAAATTGAACTTTTCTCATATTATCCTCCCTATAAAGATTTTATTTATCACTAATCACCATTGATTGCAAGCCATGTTTTACAAGTTTAAATCTCTTCAACATAATAATAATGGAAGCAAATCTAATATTTGCAATAGCAAGCAACTTTAAAGGGACAAACTCATTAAAGATAGCTAATATCATATTATAATTCATGATAAAATTCTTTATCATTATAGCATCATCGGCTACTTCCCTTATCCAATCAAGCTTATCAAAAGCAACTTCATTGTCCTCCTTATTATCTACATTACAAATGTTTTTCAAGGTTAAATTTAATGTATGGACCACACAAGGAGTCTAAAAGATGTGAGGATACTAATCTCTATAAGAACTCTTACAGCTTTACAAACTGGAGCATTATCAGTGATGACTTGAACCACATTCTCTACTCATACTTCTCTAATTACACTTATAATGGCATTTGCTATGAACTCTTTGTCTTTGTACTCACCTTCACAATTAGTGGCTTTTATGAACATAGAGCCACTTTCTATCACTGCCATAAAATTAATAAGAAGACATTTTTGTGGATCTGACCATCCATCACAAATAATGATGACACCCTTCTCTTTCCATGTTATTTTTATATGTTGCAACATCCTCTTAATATGTACATTTTCTTGTTGTAACAAAGAATTCCACAATAAATTATAATCTGAAGGTATGAAGCCAGCCAAATTATGATTGCATATATAAGTAAAAGAACTCACTTAATAAGAATTTCTAGCAAGTTGGAATGATAGACCCCCTGAATAGAACATCCTAACAATATGAACTCTTAATTCATCTCTCTCTTGATTACGGTATGCCTGCTCAAGAGAGCTTTCCTCTACACCATTTCTTCTCTTGGTTCCAACTCCTAAACTCTCAACTTTAAATGAATGGAATGAATAAATAGTGCTACTAGATGAGTCAATCTTTGATGCATCACTAGATGGTGGCAATGGAATTTTCTTTGGCATGGATGTTAACTTTCTTTCACAAGCATAATTTTCTAATTTTTTTCATATCAAGAAGATCTTTATTAGAAACTTTACTGCATATTCTTATATCAAGCCCTCTTAGCTTTAATAAATGAGCCATAACTCTAGAGTATGTCCCTTTATAATTATTTCTACAATAGTTGCATGTAAAATGAACATTTCCTCCACCCCTTGCTTCTTTTTCTCCCTTTGTAACAAATCTCCACAAAGGTTTGTAATCATTTTTTTGTACATTATCTTCACCACAATTTACAATACTAGAACTAAAACTTTGAGACATCTTAAATAAAATAAAATAAAAATAAATTAGAAATCATATCACCTGGACTCCTATTTACTATGTCTACTCTCTAATGTTTATTGTGTTTTCGTCATTTCCTAGCCCTATCACATAAACAAATCACAGAAATAGACCAAAAAAGTGCAATACAAAATATACTCCAAGAAAATCACATGTTAATCCTCATAAGCCAGAAAAGACCAAAAAAGTGTATCATAGAAGCATAAATATTAATCACAAAATCCACAATTAATCCTCAATTCATCATAATTCACAATTAATCACTCATAGAAGAATGCTAAAAAAAAGCACTCAAAGCAGCAAGTGAATGAACTATCGGGCTAATACATTTCACAGAAACGGTTTCTATATGTTCTTGAGATTGCAAGAACGTTGGAACCAGGATCATGTAGCATTGCGAATGGCAGAAAACCAAAAATTGAATGGCAACAAGTGCCATGGAATGAACAGGCTAAGACATTTTACTCTTCTATGACTATCAAGCTATCACAAATCCACAGAGAGAATGGCAGCAAGTGAATCGCAGAAAGCCAGAAATTGAATGGCACTCAAAGCACTCAAAGCAGCAAGTGAATGGCAGAAAGCCAGAATTTGAAAAACACGGCTATAAAGCAAAACCAAGGTAAGACAAGCAAGCATGGAACAACATAGAGAAGAGATAGATACCTGAGACTGAGAGCTGCAACTATACGTCGCGAATAGAAAAAATGGAAAAAATTAAAGCAACGAGGCACGATGATGGAGAGCAAGAACAAAAAACACGAACAGCACGGTGAACAGCGAACAGCTGAACAGAAAACTAAGACGTGAGCGAACACCAACGAGGCATGGTAAGTAGCAATTTTTGAGCAGCAGAGACAGAGAGACACGAAAATGCAAGGGAGAAAACTGAGACACAAAAATGTGAGGGAGAAGACCGGGTTTTGGATATTAGGGCTCAATGAGAAGGCTGGTGACTGGTGGACTTAGGTCCGTAACTGAAAAATGAAAGCCTGGGATTTTTTGTGCCACAGTCGTGTTGGACACATCCAAAAACGTGTTCGAGACGTGGCCCAAAATTTTTTTTTTCAAAATCTGGACACAGGACATGTGTTCGAGGCGTGTCCGTGTCCGACACTCCGCCACACCCCCAAACGAAGTGTCCGTGCTTCATAGGTTCCTAATAATCTAGTGTTAGAGCCTCCACTAGGCTGAAGAAAGAAAAATCACAGCTTTGAGTGATTTCCAAACACTGAGAGATAAATAACGAAGGAAATTTCGTGCAGCCATCCATTCTACGCTTCAATAGTAACTATGACCATTGGAGAATACTTATGGAAAACTACTTATGATCAAAGGAATATTGGAACCTTGTAGAGACAAGGTAGGTTGAGTTAGAAATTGGAGGACAAGTGACAGAAGTGCAGCGACAAAAAATTGATAAGCTTAAGCTGAAAGACTTGAAAGTGAAACATGATCTCTTTCAGGCTATCGACCGAACGATTCTTGAAACCATTTTGCAAAAGGAGACTGCCAAACAAATTTGGGATACTATGAAGAAAAAAATTTAAAGGGAATGTAAAGCTAAAAAGATCCCATCTTCAAGCTCTCTGACGAGATTTTGAAACCCTAGAGATGAGATCCGGTGAAAGTGTGACCAATTACTTCTCTAGGGTCATGATCGTGGCAAACAAGATGCGAGTTTATGGGAAGGATATGCAAGATGTCAAAGTGATGGAGAAGATTCTACGCTCTTTAACTAAGAAATTCAATTATGTTGTCTGATCTATTGAGGAGTTAAAGGATATCGACTCCTTCACTATTGATGAGCTATAAAGCTCATTAATAGTGCATGAACAAAAAATTGTACGACATAATGGTGAATAGCAAGCTTTAAAGGTGACACATGAAGGAAGCAGCGGTTGTAGTCATGGTTCTTACAGAGATAGAAGAAGAGGGAGAGGTCGAGCAAGTTTCAATAAGGCAACTGTGGAGTGTTTTCATTGCCACAAGCTTGGACATTATCAATATGAATGTCCAACTTGGAATAAAGAAGTAAATTACACAGAACTTATTGATGTCTTATATGGAACTGTGTGAGGCCAAGCGAGAAGATGCAAGGTTTCTTGATTCAGGGTATGCTAATCATATGTGTGGTAATCGAGCTATGTTCAATGAGCTAGATGAAGGTTTTCGACATTTGGTGAAATTAGGGAATAACACCAAGATGAATGTGACGGGAAAAGGAAGTGTGAAGTTGTTGTTCAATGGAGTTAATCACGTTGTTACTTAAATGTTCTATGTTCCAAAGTTAAAAAATAATCTCTTGAATATAGTGCAACTATAAGAAAGAGGCTTGGCTATTCTGATCAAGGAAGGGTTGTACAAGATTTACCATCCAGACAAAGGCTTGATCATTCAAACTAGCATGAGTGCAAATAGGATTTTTATATTGTCTGCTAAGTCACAAGCACCTTCTCAAGCACAGCTAGACAAGTGTCTTTACACAAGCTCTTAAAATCTTTTTCATCTTTGGCATCGAAAGTACAGACATTTAAGCTATAAGGGTTTGAGAATCTTGCAAAACAAGAAAATGATATGTGGACTTCCTTAACTTCCTGCTTCAAATGTAACATGCATTGATTGTACATTGGGAAACAACACTGTGATCCTATTCCAAAAAGGAGTACTCGGAGAGTAACTTAGCAGCTGGAGCTTATTAATGCAGACATTTGTAGTCCAATCATCCACACATTCAATAGCAAGAAGAGGTACACTTTATGTGTTCATCGATGATTATGGTAGAAAATCATGAGTGTATTTCTTAGTAGAGAAGTCAAAGGCTTTGAATTCTTTTAAATGTTTTAAGAGAATGGTGGAAAAAGAAACAGGGTTGTTTGTAAAGTGTTTGTGCACATACAGGGGAGGAGAATTCACCTCATGTGAATTCAATGATTTTTGCAAGAGAAGTGCCATCAGAAGGCAATTGACCACTGCTTATACTCCACAACAAAACGGTGTGGCCGAAAGAAAGAATAGAACCATGATGAATATGGTTTATTCAATGCTTTCTAATAAGAAGATTCCCAAGACAGTTTGGCCGAAAGCAATAAATTGAAGCATCTATGTTCTAAACAGAAGCCTTACATTGGCTATCGAGGATATTACTCCAGAGGAGGCCTGAAGTAGGGTGAAGCCCTCAGTAGAACATTTTCGAGTTTTTGAATGTATAGCTCATGTTCATGTTCTAGAGATAAGGAAAACTAAACTTGACAACAAAAACTTTTCTTATGTACTATTAGGTGTCAGCAAGGAGTTTAAAGGATATAGGCTATACGATCCTGTTGCTAAAAGGATTGTTGTGAGTAAAGATGTAGTTTTCAAAGAAGAAAGGCAATGGGATTGGGATGTCAGTTATAAAGAACAAATATTAGTAGATCTGAAATGGGATGATAATAATATAGATATAGAAGTGGATGAGGATGAACGAGTAAGGAAAAATGGGAGTGGGGATAATGGTAATGAAGAAGTAGGAGAGACTAGTGTTGAGAAAGTTGAAAGCGAGGAAGATGGTTCTCCCATTTCTAACAACAATCCCGATAAGGATGGGGAGAGAGTGGGACATGCTCCTGTTTGGATGCAAGATTACGTTAATGGAGAGGGCCTATCCGAGGGAGAGGATGAAGCAAATATGATATTAGTGGTGTCAACTTATGATCCATTATATTATGAAGAGGCTATGAAGAATGCAAACTGGAGATTGGATATGGATTGTGAAATGAAGTCCATTGAGAAGAACAAAACGTGGACACTTACTAAGCTACCGGTTGGAGCAAAAAAGATTAGAATAAAGTGGGTGTATAAACCAAATACAATGAGCATGGAGAGATTGATAAGCACAAGGCATGCTTGGTCGTTAAGGGGTATTCTCAAAAGCATGGAGTAGATTACACAGAAGTCTTTGCACCAGTGGCAAGAATGGATACTGTAAGGATGATTATTGCCCTAGCAGCGCAGAAGGGTTGGAAGATCTTTCAGTTGGATGTTAAGTCAACTTTTCTACATGGTGAGCTAAGTAAAGATGTATATGTGGAGCAGCCAAAGGGCTATGAAATGAAAGGCAATGAGCATTTAGTCTACAAGCTTCATAAAGCCTTGTGTGGACTAAAACAAGCTCCACGAACTTGGTTCAGTCAGATCAAAGCGTATTTCATTAATGTACGATTTCAAAAAAGTGATAGTGAGTAGACTTTATTCACGAAGAGGAGCAAAGAAGCAAAAATTATCATTGTAAGCCTTTACGTTGATGATTTAATCTTATTGGTGATGATGATATGATGATGTCTAAGTTTAAAAGTTCTATGGTAAGGGAGTTTGATATGTCTAACTAGGAAAGAATGAGGTTTTTTCTTGGCATTAAAGTAATACAAGAGCCTGGTGGTATTTTTATATACCAACAAAAATATGCGCTAGAGGTCTTAAAAGAGATTTGGAATGTTGGAAAGCAATTCTGTGAACAAACCAATAGTTTCAGGTTTCAGAATGAGCAGAGATGAAAATGGAGTCACTATTGATGAGACATATCACAAACAATTAGTGGGAAGTTTAATGTATCTCACAACCACAAGACCTGACATGATGTTTGTTACATGTCTCATAATTAGATATATGGCAAAACCAACTGAACTTCATCTACAAGTAGTTAAGAAAGCACTACAGTATTTGAGAGGCACTGTGAACTATGGAATTCACTATAAGAAAAGAGGAGATGACGAGTTATTGGGATTTACAGATAGTGATTATGCTGGAGACATAGAAGAAAAAAAGAGTACATTTGGATACGTGTTCTTTACGAACTCGGGTGCTATCTCATGGTGTTCAAAGAAGCATCCTATCATAACTTTGCCAACCACAGAGGCTAAGTTTGTGGCAGCCACAGTATGTGCCTGTCAAGCAATATGAATGAAGAGGATTTTGAAGGAGTTGAGACATTCCGATAGAGGTTGTGTTACTGTGATATGTGACAATAGTTCAACCATTAAGCTGTCTAAAAATTCAATTCTGCATGGTCGTAGTAAGCTTATTAATGTAAGGTTTTATTTCTTAAGAAATCTTACTAAGAAGAGTACAATTGAATTAGTTCATTGTGAGAGTCAAGATCAAGTGACAAACATAATGACCAAACCATTGAAGCTTGAAGTTTTTTAAAAGCTTCAAAAGCTACTAGGAGTATATGAAATTTTTGGTATAAACTAATTACTTCACAACATTTAGTTTAAGGGAGGGAATGAAAGAGTTTACAGCATGTTTCACTACGTGTATTTGAGTTACTTCAAGTTTCCATTATCACTTGGTTTTATTTTCGCTGAATGGGCTATTTTTTCATTTCTGTTAAAATAGTGTATTTAATGGCTATTTAAGCTAAAGTTATTATTAATAAAATCGAGTCATTCAATCCAATTTGTTGAGTTTTTATTCTTTACCGTTGTATTTTGATCATTGTTCTTAACATAATATTCAAGAGAAAGTTGGTAGTAGTGTATTGACATACTTGGCAATGTTCTTATATTCTGTTAAGGCATGGAAGAAAGCTGAAAAGAGTCTTCTGCCAATTATCAAAGTCAAGAGGGTGCAGGTCACGTACATCCCTTGCACTCAAGATAAGTGAAAAGACCCATTAGAATTTTGCTAAAATAGGTGGTACAATGGAGCTTACCGACATGTAGTATTTGTATATTAAACCTGTTATTCACTTGATGCACTAAAGCCCTTGCATGCTGTATATAAGTTCGGGAAACAAAGTTCGATGAGCACTAATTGGCATATAAATTATTCTTCACACTTCATCGGCTAGCAGTTGACGAGGTTAAAATGTTTAAATAAGTTAAAGATACATATGATTATAGTGTTAAGGAAATGTGAAATAGTAAAAGTAAGACAGCCTTCTTCTATAACAGCTATATAGGTCAATCTGTCGCTCAGAAAGGAATTTATTGGAATCTAAATGTACTCTTGATAAGGTTGACTATCACAAACACACAAAATCTTAAGATTGTTTAATTGGATGAAATAAATTTTAATAAAATAAAATATATATATATATATATATATATATATATATATATATATATATATATATATATATATATTATCTTATTTGATATACAATAAAAAAAATATATAATATTTCATTATTTAATTAATAAATAAATTAAAATAATAAAAAGATAAAATTAATTAATTAAATTATTTTATTTTAATAAAAAAATATAAAATTAATATTATTTTATAATAAAATCTTAAATTTCATTCATTATAAAAAAAAATCCATTTTTTATCAAAACAAAAAGTAAAATCCCACTTACCATTTTAAATTTTTTTTTATTTCTGCCAACCAAATAGGCCTTTAAAATTGTTTTGTATACATTCACTGTTATTTTGGGTTGTTAATAGCTGCTTACTTTAGTTCTCAATTCTTCTTCAGTCAGTTCAGGAGTCGTGGAACATTTTATGCAAGTGGCGGGTGCGTAAGGATAGAATAACCAAAACGATTTCTTCGGGAAGCACAAAGTTAACAAAAATGAAATTGAGAGGGGAAGGAAATGAGGGAGGTCTTAGCACCCTTGCCTTCTAGAAATCAATACTGACAACAAAAATAGAATTGCATTCAGGACACAAATTAGGTTAAAATCTTGATTTACTAGAGTTTTTGATAAAAACTAATAATAACAATAACAACTAAATATTTTTTCGTTAAAAAAAATTGATTACATAAATCAAACAACGCTACAATAATTTATTACAAGTTTGATAAAAACATTTGACAAATTTTACAGCTCAACATCACAGTATTGATTCCTCCAAAGAGGTTGTTCAACATCATAATTTTACACCTCAACCAATGTCTAGCCCCGCTATTTCCACTTCACTCTCCAAGGGAAAGGGTGAAGCAGTCAAAATTTCATACAAAGGCCTCCATCATGAATTACTAATAACATTTCAACACAAATTCAAACATAAAATAGGTAACGTAGCTTTTCTTATGGAAAAAGTTAACACCTCATGTTCAACAGTTATAAAATATAAGATGACATTATTATTCATCATGTTAAACGGCTACTTAGAAACATGCAAACTACATAAATGCGGCATCACATCGCATACTTTTCATTTTGGGGAAAAATGCTTTCTTGACTCCAGTAGAAAGCCATGCAGATATGTCCTTGCATTGTTCCTCCAAAACACTTATTGACATAGAAGATGAATGAGAAGCTAAAAGCTACAGCATGTTCACAAGGAAATAAAAATAGGAAACAAGGGAATAAATTTACAAACACTAGCTCAAGAGCTTCTAAACTCATCCTTTGGAGAGATGAAAAGGAAGAAAATACCCCTAATTTACCATCTCTGCATCCCCTTGCCTACAAAAATACCACACCAGAAAAATAGACATCATGTGGTAAACATCCTTCAGTCTGATATTCTGATCTCAACTCCTAAAATGTCCTTCACCATCTCATATGTAACAAATGCAATTGCTATGGATGGGACCACCTGCAAGACATCAATTGAGTCAAAAAAATATTCTATTTTAAGGAAAAGAATGGCCATGAAACAATAATTTCAGGTGAATATGATTTACCAACAAAATCATCTTATGTTAATTATCAAATTACAATGACTTCAGTAAATGGGAATTGAGTAAAGGGGTTGTCCGCAAAGTTCACAGTCTTGCATGGTTCTGGATCACAACTAATGAAAGTCTAACAGCAGGCAATATAAAGTCTTGTCACCAATACAAAAAATCCAGAGTTGAAAAACAATTCTATGATCTGAATTGAGACAGCACCAGAGTGCTATAAATAAGCTGAAGCCTGGAACAAGGGTGTGCAGGCATTTTATCAATATGGTCTGGAATCAAGCTTGAGTAATATATGGTTCAAGATCAACATACCAATATTTGACTCAAAGCATCAAATGTTCCTGAACAAGTTGATTTGGACTAATCAGGTAGGTTTGTCAGTTTACTGTTAGCAAACCCCAAATCCAGTGTGTACCAGAGGTTTACGCTTAGGAATTAAATACCAATGTATATATTGTATTTTCTGAAATTTTAAGTTTTTCTAGTTTACTAGTTTACTTCCTTAAGCTTTCATTCAGTTATTTAGGATTTAATGGGTAGTTAGCTGGCAGTTAAGGAGAGGTTATTCCTCCATCTTTCCTGTGCCCTTAGTTTTAGGAGGAAGTTTCGGGTGGTTACACCACCAAGCTAGTACTAATGCTGAGGATTATGGAATGGAGAATCATCAGACAAATTTTATGCAAAAGCTGAGAGCATCTGAGGAGATCACAAGTTCTCTCTAAGGAACCAGCACCATAGGTAGACGCAGGAAAACTCTCCTTCCTATTCTCTCACCACCCACACGTCCCATTACCAGATCCGCAGTAAGGGACCCTAACATTTACATTTCTAGCCAGGAGTAACATCAGCAGAGAATATATGCTTGTGGAAAATCCCACACAGAAATCATCCATATAACATGGAAGTGTCCAACAGTGACCATTTGAAATAGTATCTTTTTAGAAAACCTGCCTATTCTGCTAAACATTGTCTATGGAAAGTAATAATAATGTAGTCAATGAGATAAAGTTCGCCCCACACATTGGCAGAATAGATCATTAGAGTAGTTGCAGACTGACCTTTACAGAATTAGGCACCAGACCCTTGTATAATGCTCCAAATCCCTCATGCCGAACAGTTTTCCTAAATGCATCAATCATGCCATTGTATTCAAGAGGGACCTTGCCTCTTCCATCCCCCCTTACAACAGAAGCAGCATTGCTCCAACCCACCATCTGCATTCTTCGACGAATGACATCAAGAGGGTAAGCAACAGTTTGTCCTACTGTTCCAGCAGCAGCACCACATGCCAGCCGTGTTGTCACACTCAGGTCAGAATCTTGAGTTAGACCGAAGGGTTTGGCTTTAATTATCCAGTCCTTCAAAGATTCGTAGACAGCAAAGTTGAGACCCACATAAGGAATCTGCGAAAGAAAAAATAGTATAAGAATATAAAGTCCATCCACAGCACCTCGGTGAGAGTAAAATCTATGCGACTATAATGTGATGCCATTGCAGTTGCTCCAATTTGGATTTTCAAGAATAGTATAAATTAATAAAAAACAATGAAATTGTATAACCATTATCAAATCCATTCATCTTAATAACAGACAGTCCCACATGTAAGTACTGATATTTTTCTCAGTAAAAAGAAAAAGTGAAATTTAAAAAAAAAAAAAAAGTAAAAAAAACGTTTGACCGAAAAACTCAACTCTTTAGTCCCACTTCTAAAGGGTTTTATACTATTGATGATAGCAAAGAGATGACAATAAAAAATAAAAAAATAAAACGAAGCAGAGAGTTCAAAATTAAAAATTAATTCCTTTTTTTAAAAAATGCTACAGCACACACTAGCTGCCAATAATAAAAAGGTATGAAAATAAGATGCATATAACTGTACTTCCAAGTACTCTGCAAAACTGCTTTTTATTTCAAAAATATTTTCTTTTTTCCATTATAGGGACAGCTTCCCTTACTCCACCCTATCAAGAACAGGATTGCTACCAAAACATAAAGAAGATAATAATTAAAGCATAATGCTTGATATATTATATTTATGTATCGATCATAACCATAATCTTCAACTTCAGGAAGAACAGAAAGATTCTGGAAATATTACTCACAACTCCAATGACAGAAGGAAGCCAGCCCTTGTATAAAGCTCGTGGACCTTCTTCCCTGAGAACAGTTGAGAGAGCATGGAACATTCCTCTGTACTGGTAGGGCGACTTCTCTGTCTGAAAATTCAAAGAAAAGCAAACTTGCTGATAAACACTAAGAATACAATGAAGATGGATACATTTTACGTAGATTTCCTATGCAAGTCAAATTTGCAGCAAGTACTATCTTTATGTATTTGCAGCCAACATTCTGAAAAGCAAAGCAAAGAAGCAAAATGAACAGTTTTAAAAAATAAAAAGCACCTGTACAGTTATCCTGCCTCGAACCATATCCATTGGATAAGTTGCAGACATGGCAATTATTCCAGCACAAGCTCCAGCTCCAAGACGTAAAAGAGGAGTCAGCTGAGCATCCTCTGTAGAAAGCACAATGATAGCTACTTAGACAACCAGAATCATTTTATAACTTCCGAAGGTTGTGTCATTTCTCAAAGATAACAAAGTTCAATTCAGCTGTTGCATTTATGACATACTACCGAAAAAGCCCCCAACATAAACCCAGAAACACAAGGACACGTGATAATACAAAAGGGCAGGGCTGCATTGCTTTTTGATGAGACAAATATTAGAAACCACATTCTTGACCAAGTCAAGACGTGGCATAAAATTAAGACCTAGAAGATCTAGATTTAGGATCTCTGAAAGGAAGAAATTTCCAGCAGTCAGAACTGACTGGTCCAATTAAAAACATGTCAACCTAAAACCTGTACCCACAACCTAAAAGTGAAAGAGGGAGAGAGAGAGAGAAGCCAGTTAGGAGAGCTTTCCATGGCATGACCCAGTTCTTTTGGTAGATCACATTTATTCTTAGATAGCTGGGGAACAAAATGGACATGCAAGGTAATAATAAAGATATCTTTATAATTATACCCAAAAAAAAAATAAACAAAGAAATGGCACAGCAAAGATCATGACATAGATTATTAAACAAAACAAAATTGTCTATTAATATACAAGTTAAAACAAATCATCCGGAAGAAAAGAAGTTAAAACATGTACATACCATTTCCAGTTTGCTGCTGATACAAATACAGTATTCCTCTGTCAAAATAACAAGGAACAGTTAGAAAAAAAGTGTTGGCAATATATGAAATGGGGTACATGTAAATAATAATTGAGATATCATTGCAACTGGAGACTTCGCCTTAAAGGAAAACAATTAAACGAAAACTGCAGAAGCCAATTTTCCTTCATTATAAAGTTAATTAGTAATTATGTATAACATTTTTTGGATGAAAGAAATAGTTACAAAGGAGGAGGATAGGGTATCCTTGCAAGGAGAAAAAAAAAACAGAACCAAAATAACAAAGGAAATTAAGAAAAGGTACTTAAACATGCAACAAAGCTCCTAATTCCTCTGCATATCTAAGAGGGAAACGTCCTTTACAAAACGCATGTGCAGAACACCAAAGATGAAAATTGAACAGTAGAAAACGCTAAACTATAAAGCAGTCAACGCATCACTGTATTCCTTTAGGAAGACTTACTTCGAAGCTTGCTCATAGCTAAAGAACTTCACTGCAGAATTAGGGACAATTCGAGCACAATTAGTACCATTCCCTTTGAACAGTCCACGAAAACCTTCTGTTCTCCAAATATATTTTAGACCTTGAACTGTTCCATTGTATTTTATGTTATGGGGATTCTGGACCTGTAATGGCAAGGCCCAGAGACATATCAGATGGATGATACATCGAAACATGCATACGCACACACAACAGTAGCTTGTAGGATGAACTTGTTTGCCTGCATACACAAGTAATAAAAAAATGATATCTGTATCCAATCAGATCTAAACAACTAAATAACTGACCTGTAGCAAAATTTTCAACCGTTCCAGTGGTGCAACGGCTGTTCTTGACCTGCATAATTACAGTTTCAAGTCAATTAAAACTCAAACTTGATAGGAATGCTCATAATAGACAAGCACGAAAAAGATCTTCGATTTATTTGTAAATAGCAATTTCTTTGGAAATTAAATTAGGATGCTGTAACTGTTTCTCAACTTATTAAAATCAACATCAACTAATAGATTCTTTGTTGAGCTGCAATGTAACACTAACAAGGATATTCATTGTCAAGATTCAAGGGAATGGAAATTTTCCAGTGCCTTTAATGACCAACTGACCTATTGATACACAATAGGGGTAAGATTAAGTACTGGTGAGTTAAAGCTTTTACATACATAATAAAACAGCCAGAAGCATAAAGTTCATCAAAATCATTTACATATGAAGTCTAACCTTTAGCACGTTTAGGTATGAAGATTCATGTCCAACTAAACTAAACGCACACAAATTGTTATAAATATTAATGTGATCAGCCTAACATTCAAGAAACCAGACAACCCTTTTGGGAAGCCAAGTGGAAACTGAAATTGCAAGAGACTGGCAAAACTTTAGATGCTGAGTCAAAGCAACTTACACCCAAAAAAAAAAACCAGATAGGTAAAAATAAGCCCTACCATACTACCATGTTTTACATAGATAGTGCAAATAGTTGACTACAATATAACAAATTCAGAGAAATACTAAAATCATCAGATCAAGAAATGAATATTCCGAAGCTTGAGAAGCAGAACAAAACAGAATATGTCATCATGGCAAACTGATTAAGATATACAAATTTGAAAAACAATTCACGAACTTTTCAAAAGCATAAAGGGGCTCAACCCCAAGCGACCACCCTCCCAACTCTAGAATGGAAACATCAATACAAATGAGTGTCATAGATTTCTAATAATTTAATGTATGACAAAACTATATAAGCAGACAAAAATTTAAGTCCTCAGAAGCTAAGTTCAGAGGAAGTTTTTCTTCCAGAGTCCCAAAATGGGAGTGGTTCTTCACAAGTGATCGAAGGAGAGATGATGAACACGTACATCTTAAGCAACTTCCCAATTGAATCATAAGACTACACTTTTCATCAAACAGAAAGGCCAAAAAAACAATTCTTCGTATTACTCTGTATAGTAATTAAGATGCTCGTATTCTTTCAGGAATTAATGCTTCTCCGTTTACAGACAACAAAACATCAAGATTCAACTATTCCTCAGCCACGAAATTCCGAA
The DNA here is from genome assembly GCA_037074535.1 of Gleditsia sinensis. NCBI lineage: Eukaryota > Viridiplantae > Streptophyta > Magnoliopsida > Fabales > Fabaceae > Gleditsia > Gleditsia sinensis. The sequence goes on along the minus strand of CM073468.1, from coordinate 6,633,820 downwards.
ATCATGAAAATTAAATCAACAATACTTCCAACTAACCATTTTCGGTGAAAAGAAGAAAAACTTTGATCGACAAGAAAACATAAAGCATAATACAGATATGTCTCCCTATCGAATCTCTCTTTTTCCGCAAAAAAAAATATAAATTGAAGAAAAATGGGACTCACACTCCTCCCGCGACCCCACCGGCGACGAGGGACTTGCAGATGCTCATAACAGCATAACTGGGAGCCTTCACACCTTCTCTGGCGAGCTTCGCCTCCTCGGCCAGATTGACGATCTTGGTCACAGCAGATTCGCTAGTTTTGACATCCTCCGAAGCCATGGAAAACCCTAACCTCGAAAACAAACAGCGATCTCGCCTAGACCCTACTTCGTCGGAGACTGAGATCTCAGCTTTCCCGCACACGGACGGTGTGATTCGGCGATCACCGCAGGGAAGCGATCATTTCTCGGCCTCTCACTCTCTATCAGTTACTTTCTCTTCTGGAGTGGCAGAGTAGCTGCGACGGCTCTGAGGAGCTGAAAGTGAGTCCTCAACCACGAGCGCTAGGTGACGGCGTTAGGTTTCAGGTGAATATATAGAGTCCTTCCTAGTGGGGTTCCACAAGCTACTCGCCCGAAAATGGAAAACCGGAAACTCGCTTATTTTGGGTGTACACGTGGATACTGGGAAAGTTTCTGGTGAAGCAGGGAGCATACTCATTAATATGATCACCCAAAAATTTGGTGTATAGATAGGGAAAAACAAAATATATAAAAAAAATTTGCTTTTTGTAATTTCCTTAACATTGGAGCTGAGGTCAATTATACAACCTAAGAAAACTCAAGCCAAATCCCTCATAATATTAAATTAATTTTTATTTACTTTAAAAAATGAATATTTAATGAAATAATAAAAGGCCCAAAAACATGTAAATGATTCAATTTGTTTAAATTAAAAATTTATATTTTAACACTCTTGTTGAGTAATTAAAATTTTTGAATTTATAAAATATCAAAAAATTATTAAAATATATTTAAAAAATTCTAGCATAAAAAAGATATCTAAAAATTAATACAAAGTTATAATTACATGAAAATAAAGAGAAAAATCTAAAAATAAAAACTACTAAAAAATTAAGAAAATAAAAATACAGACAAAAGATAAATTATTAAGTTTTTTGTAAAATAAAAAAAATTAAACAAGATGTTGAATGTTGTTGAGATATAAATTAAAATTTTTATTGTAATAATATATTTTACTTACTATTTAATTATGGATATTAGTTCAAGTTAATTTTAATATAATTATATATATTATTAATATTATATTAAAATTATTTAAAATTAAAAAAAATTATTTCTACAAAATTGTTCATTTTTGTTTCTAAAAATATCAAAATAGTACTCAAAACGAAATTTAATTCTTTAATTTTGAGCAAATTTTTAGACTTTAACAAATAAAATTAAGATTAAGGTTAAATTATACTATAGACTTCTAAAAAAATATATATTTTTTCAACACATGTAATTGAAAATTTTTAGTTGAATTCTTTAAAATAATTAATTAAGTTGAAATTAACGTTTTAATTTATGTGACTTAAAAGAAATTATTTGTAATCTTGAAGAGTTGGTTTGTTGATTAAAAAAAATACATAATTATACATATTGTCACATGTTCAAATTTTAAAATTGTCAACGTGACTAAAAGAAAAATTAGTTCATTACATAATGTCATATTTTTCTTTTATTAATATAATTTAATATTTTTAGGAAGCACTATAAAATTAAACTTATAAATACATTAAGCTGATCTAAAGCGCTGGAGGAGGAGATAAATAAACCCTAACTTCTCTAATATAATATCTAAAAATAATAATTATAACTTTGTCTCCAAAAGACATTTTGGCCATAGTACTAACAAAATTTTAATTTTATCAAAATTTTAAATGATAAATTATGACAAATTTAAAATTTAACTAGTATTTTCTAAAATTTGAGTGATAAAATAATTAAAATGTGTAGAAGTTATTCAAATATTATTTAACTGCACTATTTTTCCAAAATGATTATTTAATTTTAAGATAAATTTTTATAAAATTATGAATTAAAAATGACCTTTAGATGTGATGATTGCTAAAAGGTTCCAAAAAAAATGGAAAGGTGTCGGAAGGCGATAGGTGGTGCATGGACAGTGCTTGTACACCACAAAGTAGGGAATAACCGGGATTAGGAGGTACCTACGATGACAAACTTGGTACGGTTCATAGTGAATGTTGTAGAGACGTCCTCTCCATAACGGAAACCTAATCCATTTGACGGCGCAACTTCTTGATGTCCTGTGTTTATTGGGCCTGCTAAATTTGCTTCCCAAAATTGTTGAAGACCACGTCGACCATATGATTATGCACACCAAAAAGACTCAAAAAAAAAAAACCCCCCCTTTTTCATTTATTATTTTCAAATAGTGATTACAAAGTGTTAATTTATATACTGTAATAAAAAATTATAATATCAATAATAAATTAAATTTTATATGATAATTTAATTAAAAAATAATGTTATAAATATTTTTATCAGTAAAAGATTAAATTTAAAAATTATTTAATTATAAAAAATAATTTTTTTATTAAAGTGAGTCAACTTACATTAAACTAGACAAAAATAAAGTCAAAAGTCTGCGTGAGATCTCAATAACAAATTCTGTGTGGTATAAAATTTCACCCAATATTTTAGAATTACGATATTTTGAAACAAGTATATTTTCTATGTATTTTTACTTTTAAGATTGTAAGATAAAAATAATAGTGTATTAAATATTTTTTTTAGGTAGTATTTCATATTATTTAGTTTAACTACACTTTTTGTTCTATTTTAACAGATGATTAATTTGATATTTTTATTTTAAATTGAATTACTTTAAATTATTTATATTTTTTAAAATATTATAATTAAGTTCCTTTGTCAAAAACTCATGCATATATATATATATAGCTTTTTATTACGTGACTGTTAAAAGTTTTATATAAACTATCTTAATATTATTTATTATTAGTAATGATTAAAATATGTGATAATTAAATCATTTATAAAAATTTTTAAAAAATGTGAAGAATTAAATTGATATATTTTAAAGTAAAAAGATGAAATTAAAAAAATCAAAGTATATAGTTTTAAAATTACTAATTTTTTTTTATGCATCAAATATTGACATTTGGGAGTAGCCTACACCACATGCATAGAGATGGATAGCAACCATATTATTTTATTTTATCTTCAGAGGATATTAGGCAAATAGGCATCGAATTCCACGGCCGAAAACGACTTATATTTATAACCCGGAAAAGAAAACGGATGTCGTTTTCGTAATCAGAACACCAATTCATAAACTTCAATATGGAATAACATATCAATTTTTTTAAGGTGATATAAATATTTTTACACTTTTTTGTTAATTTGTGATATTTTCTACAAGTGTTTTTTTAAAAAATTAAATTTATGATATTATAAAAATCCATTAATTATTAAATTTAAATTTATTTATTGTCTAAACTATAAATTTATGAACTATATTTTTATTCAAAATGCTCCAAAATATTTATGAAACTTTATATCATTACATGAAGTAGTGGGAAATTAATTTTAAAATTTAAAAAGTATAAACAAGAACATATGCACCTTTTTTAATTATTTTAGATAATAAATACTAAGCAAAAAATTGAAATAAAATATCTAATAAATATAAAATTCAAAATTTATTCCTTGGACCTTAATAAAAGTTCTTTTTTCTTCCATAAGCTTTTTTCTTTCTTGGAGGTTTGTCAAGTGTCAACATCACCTTTTTTTCTTTCTTTTTTTTATCAGAAAGATTTCGTATTATTGAAAAAACAGTTATATTATATCTAAACTTGAAGACTGTGATTTGACATTTAAGTGCGCTTCACTCTTCACGTCCTCTTCCAAACGCGCAATGGCCGTGGGGGGAATCGGTTTTGGGGCCGACTTCTTGTCCGTCGGTTCAAGCTCGTTTCGGATAATGAGCTAATTTACTTTTCAAGTCTGTGGTTAAATGAGTCTATTTTTTAAAGCCCAGGTCCGACTAATAAATGAGTTGAAGTGAGATAGTGTTTGGTATCAAAAATCATTTTAAGATTTTTTGAGAAAGTGAATGAAAATTTTGTTTTTTCATGTTTAGTAATAATTATAAAATTTTATTTTTAAAAATTTTTTATTTTCAAGAATGAAAAATTATGAAGGATTTTATTTTTATTCCCACCCTTTTATTTTTACCTATAAAGATGAGAATAAAACTTTTCTATGAAAATATAAATTTTTTTTATGTAAAATAATTAAATTGTTTCCAAATTTTAATTTTAAATCCTAAAACTCTAAATCATAAAACTTTAAATCCTAAAACTCTAAATTATAAAACTTTAAATCCTATCTTAATACTTAAACCCTAAACTTTAATTTTAAACTCTGACCCTTACCCCTAACTCCTGAACTCAAAACTCTAACTCTTAATTCTTAACTCTTAAATTTTAACTCTTAAATCATAAAACTCTAATCTCAAATTTCTAAACCCTACACCCTAACCTCTAACTCTTAAATATTAAAACTTGAATTCTAACCTATAAATTTTAAAATCTTAACTCTTAAATTATAAATCCTAAATCTTAAAATCATAACTCTTAAACTCCAAAATTTTAAACTTTAAACCTTAAAACCCTAATCACTAAGTTCTAAACCATAAACCTTAACCTCCAAATTTTAAATCATAAATTCTAATCTCTAAATCTTAAATTTTAAACCCTAACCCTTTAACCCTAAACCCTAATCCCTAAACTCTAAACCCTAAACCTTAACTCCTAAACCTTAACTCTTAAATCCTAAAACCCTAAACCTCAAATAAGAAATTTTATTTCTTTTTTTTATTTATTTTATCTTCCTATTTATCATTTTTTTTATTTTAAAAAATTTTCTCTATGGGTATTTTTGGAAAAATAATTATAGTTTTAAAAATATTTCATATGAATCAAATATTAAAATAAAAATTTACTAGTAATAGAGCAAATTATTCTCAGAAAAGTGAAATGACTTTTCAACTTTTTTATCTATCTCATTTCTGGGAATATAGGGTTTATTTGATTTTGTTTTTGTTTTTTTATTTTTAAAAACTATTTTTAAAAATTATGTTTAAAAATTGTTCTGCAGAATAAAAATTAAAAAAAATTTGTTTGATAAACTGTTTTGAAAATATGTTTTTTTTTGTTATTTTGTGTTCTAAAAATAAAAATAAAAAATAAAAACAACTTTTTTTATTTTTATTTTTCTGTTTTAAAAATAACTTGTTTTCGAAATAATAACAGAAAATAATTATCAAATGAGTTTTTTTATTCTAAAAATAAAAAACAGTTTTTAAAAACTAAAAACGAACAGACTCATAATTTTTTTGAGAATAAAACATTCCAATAATCAAACGCTACTTGAGAGATTTAGAAGGTGTGGTCCATTTTGATACTATTACTTTTTGAGTGTTAATATCTTTGATTTATTTTTTAACATTTAACTATAAATAATAATATTAAACATAAAAGGTTAATAATATCAAAAGAAAAAAGTTAGTTATGATCTTTTAAATAAATAAATAAATATTAATATTAAAAAAATAATACACATGTCAAATATTATAACAAAAATTATAATTTAACATCACAAAAATTTAAATAATACAAAGAAAATAGAAAAATTAAGAAAAGAGGAGGGAATGCTGCAAAAAGAGTATCTTTCTCTTTCTTTCTTTTTCTGGACCAAAAAAAAGAAGCAGTATCTTTCGTATTGATAATTTTTGTTTGGGTGAAGCTGCACGGTGTTAGGGTTCTCTCTCTCTCTCCTTTTTTTTTTTTTTGTTGGACAAGTAGGGGGATTTCTTTCAATATCGCCGATTTGAAAAAATATCAAGTAATTAGTTGGGCCTAGAAAAGCCCATCAGTGCTAGTTGCCCGCCACATTAAGATGGGCTATTAATTTTAAGTCTATCAGTATATGGGCCCCTTGTACCTCAATAGGCTGATGTTATAGAAAAGTAAGAGTAGTTGAACCGGCCTGAAACTATCCAGTCCATGCAGGAATGACAAAAAAGAAAGGCTTGGATATTTCTTTTTTCTTTTTTTGGATTTGGAAAAGAGTATCCATGGATAAACAGGTAGGGAGACCAAAATGTAGCCAATGGGTCTCTAAGAAGATAGTCCCAAAAAAACACAATGTAGTTTTGAGCTTTGGGCTGTAAATAGGCCTCTAATATTCTTTTTTGAGCAGCGATATTCTTTGGAAAAAAAAATTGAAGTCGGTTGGTTGAACCTAACACTAAATGGATCGACCTTTTTTTTCTTTAAAAACAAAAAAATATGGATTTGAACTGAATTTTTACTATTATTTTTATATCTGAATCGGCTCTAGTCTAAAGCTTGACGTTCGATGAAATATTATTATTTTATTTAAATTAATTCTAAAAACTTGAAAAATAGATTAAAAATTGTTTTTTTAAAAGTACTTTTATAAAATAACATATATTTTTAAACACTAAAACTTTTTTAGAAAATACTCAGTTGTATACTTTTTATAATAAAAATTATATATTTATTTTTAAAAAATACACGTTATTGATGGTTAATTGAGTTTATGTCCTTTTTAAATAAAAGCTTGAATTTGGTCGGAATTTCATTCAAACTTGACAAAAAAGCTTGAATTTAATGTAGGTTGAAACTCATAACTATATTTTTAAAGTCGGCTAGTTGGGTCGGCCAATAGTCTAAAGTAAGTAAAAATTGGTTGAGATATCATTTAATTTAATTAGGGGAATGAATTTAGATGACTTTAGTCCAAGAAACAACATTAATTAATATTTTGGTTAGACAACCATAATCTTTGACAAATTACATGTACTTGTAAGTTGTAACACACAGAGTGGTCAATTTAAGACATAATCACCCAATTACTAGATTCACTGCCCCCTATAAATTTGATTAGACACCATTTTGGCTTCATTGGTTGCTTTCGCTTCAAGTAACTACGGTGTTTTGGTAGTAACTGGGTCAACTAAACTCAACTTTTTTGTGTCTTCGTTTTCTTTAATCTCTAGAAGGGGGTTTTTTATTTATTTATTAATATGATCGGTATTTAAAAAAAATTAATTTTTTTAAAAATTATATTAAAATTGTACTTTACAATATTCCATAGTGTATTCTAAATTTTTAATTTTTTAAAAATATTATTTATTATACTAATTCATTTTATTGACTTGAAGGTTTTCTTTAAACTTAGTCTTGCAGTGGGTCACAGCTTTTTTAAGTTTTTACCCATCTTTTTCTTTTCCTCCATTTTGTCAACAATAGTGATGGAAATCTCAAGTTCTGTTGCCTTTTCCTAAAGCTTTTCCAAACCTGCTACTTTTAATACCAACTTCATAGCAGCAAAACAAAATTCATCAGAATGATTTGCTAAATATTTTTAAAAAAAATTGTGAAATATAAATACAATATATTAATATTTTTATATTATTTATGAACCTACCATATATTAAATATGAAAATATTTAATTTAAAACCTCTATCTAATGGCTTTTTTTTGTTTGTAGTGGATTTCCCCATAGAATTGAATTCTAGGGATATAGACCTTTTTCACTTGTTTTTAAAGTGCATGAAAATATCTTCTCTCTCTCTCTCTGCCGACAAGTCAACTATTTTAAATCATTCATTCCATTAACATACGAGGAGTTCCCTTAAATTACGAAAAATACGTTGGATATAACGATTAGAGGAAAATTTATGGTTATAGCTATGATTGGGTAACACTTTTGGACTTGTCATAGGATATTCGGTGCATGCAGCCACATTTCTAATGGACCCGAAGCTTTAATATCAATAAATTGGTCTAATGGTAAATATTTAATCTAACAAAATAAAATAAAATGTAGAGAAAAACTATATTTTAGGTTCTCATAAATACAGTGACTTTTAATTTAATTTCTCACATATTAATTTTTTTTTTAATTTTGAGTCTAATAATTATCTAACTTTAAAGTTAAAATTTTGATAAAATATTAATTAGATTATGACATTAAAAACATATTGATCTGTTAGACATACAATTAAAAAATTAATTTATGAGAAACTAAAATAAAAAATCACCTTATCTCTTAAGAACTAAAATACGATTTTATTTTAAATTTATAATATGATATAGCTTAATTAGTTAGCTAAAATATTTATATTTTTGAGATATATACCAACCAATTCTAAAGTGATTCTTCCTATTAAGAAAGTGAAATAATTTTTTATCAAAACAAAAAGGAAAGAGTGTAAAATAATTTGATGTTTTTCTACCTTTTTTCCAGATTTTTTTGTGATTATTCAGTGTTTCGCACCATTAAAACTAATATTCTTAAAATAATAATTAAGTTGTTTCTATCATTAACCCTTATTTAATTAAGATTATGAAAAATTACAGTATCTTTCTTTCTATTATAAAATATATATACATACAGTTTTTTTAAAAAAATATATTACAACTTAATTTAAATATTTTAACTATTTTTTGTGAAAAAATAAATAAAATAACATTACCTGATCAAATTTTTTTAATTCATTGTCATCTAATGTTAATTTTTTTAAAATAATTTTAAAATTATTTGTACTTTCAAAATATTAATTTTATTAATTTAAAAAAATTAAAAAAAAAATTAAAAATAAAATTATTTCATCCTTATTTTTCATAAAAATTTGGCTATATTTTTTAATCAAAAAATTATATAATTAAAGTTCGAGTAAATATTTAATTTATAATTAATTAATTTTAGTTTTTACCAACGCCGTCACTTGTCAGGCGACATTAAAAAAATTATTTCTCTTTTCTCTTTCTTCTTTTGATCTCTCTTTTCCTCCACAGTGAACGCCGCCCTCAACCAAAATAAAATTCCAGAAACAGATACGAAGCTCCAAATCAAAGGATTAAGTATTTACAAACACAGAAAGGATGCGCTAGTTTGGTCGATCTTGGTGGGAATATTGGAAAGGATTCAGTTGAATTGAAGATGAAGAAAATGTTAAAATATGGACGAGTTTGATTTTTATTTACCCACCTTTTCTTTTCTGCTGGTGGGCTTCTGGATGGTCTAGGTTCTTCTTTTCCTCCTCGTCATTTTTCTCTCTTACTAATTCTACTCCTCGGTTCAGTTAAACTCCAACTAGTCGTGCAGCCTCTGCTTCTACATCAACCATGGCTTCTTTGATTTGAAGCTTCATCTTTGTATTTGGAATTTTCTTTTGGTTGGGGGTGGCGTCGACGGTGGAGGAAAGAGAGTGAGAAAGAAAAAAGAGAAAAAGACGATTTTTTTTATTATTTAAGCATATTAGTGGCGGTGTTTAATTTTTTGTTGGTAAAAATTAAAATGTAATATTTTATTTTTATTTTTTGAAAAAATTATATATTTTTTAATATTAAAAATGAGAATTATACAATAAAAATATTAATTTAAAAATATCTCGAATTAAAATATAATTTTAATTTTCAATTATAAATTTAAATATTTATAAATATATTTAACAAATTAAATAAATTAACTTATAATTTATAAATTTATTTGATTAAATTAAAAATAATTAATAAATAAATTTATTCAAATAAATTAAATTAATTAAAAATATATAATTTTAAAATTTTAAATTTTGTCTATTTTTACTCGCGGAAATGACCCTTATGCACTTTTGCAGATAAGATTAGGGTGTTATTTAATTATCTTGGTTCATTGTGTGCTATTATTGCTTATCATGTCAAAGAACCGCTTTATTTGTAAACTGTGTTGACAGAAATTTGAGGTTTGACTTGTCCAGTTAACAAAATCACGTCACTAAAATATTTCGTCAAGGTTGAAGAAGTATTAAGCAAATTAAAGATGAATCAATGAAGAGTCATACTAATAATTTTTAAAATAATGATTGAAACCATGAATTTCTGTTGCTTTACTTTGACAAGTTTGGAAGTTGCTATTTCTTGCTCCGTTTGTCAAGTTGAATTTTATATATATAATTATCTTAAGAAATTATGATTACATCTTTTTATTATTATTTTGTAGGAGATGGCATGTCAGGTAACATCGTAATCGTTATCGTAACTCTGAATAAATCCCATAACTTTATAAATTTCTTATGCTTTTATTTTATTTACTCAATTGAATTTTTACAAAAATATCATAAATTTTTAATTGATTCATATTTAAATGTTAGAATAAATTGAAATTTTATCTTGTTCTAAAATTTTCGATACTTACACTAACATTTCTTTTAATTTCAATTATATTCACAAAGTTGTTAATAAAAATTATATTTTATATATTTTTTTCTCTTAGAAGATTAAATTAATCTTAATAAAAATTTAAAATAAAAGAGATTAATATAAATTTTTTAAAATTTAAAAGTGTTAGGAAATAAAGTAGTTTAAAAATAAAACTGTATTCAAAAATATGTGTGATCACACTATTTTTAAAATAATTTAAAACACTAAAAATTGTTAGACAGTAACTTTTAAAATTTTTTTAAAAAAATAATTTTAAAATTTTAGAGAAGATAATAAAAAAAAATAAATGTGTTTCTGAATTAATTTTTAATATGTTAGATTACTTATTTATAATAAAATTCTGTATAAATATGTCTCTTCTATCAAATTATGACTTTTTTGAAAAAATTATAACTTTTTTATATGTTATAATTTTTTTGAAAAGTCATATTTTTTAAAAACTAATTTAAAATTTTGATTTAAAAAAATCATTGAATTTATTTAAAAATTCGTATTAAAATAAAATTGCTTTATTTGAATCAATCTACATACTTGCTAAGTGTTATATATATATATATATATATATATATATATATATATATATATATATATATATATATTATATTTTTATTTAATATGTGGTGTGATAATTAATTTTTAAAAATTTAAAATTTTTTATAATAATTTAATATGAGATTTAAAATTTTCAAACACACACTTTTTTAAATTAACTATTTTTTCTAATAGAAAGAGTATGAATGTATATTTTATAAGTTTTAAAAAAGATTCTAATCTTAAATTAAACTAAAAGGGGTGTAAAAATTTTTTTACTAACTTTAAGAAAGATGAATTTAATTTACTCTATATTTTAAATAACTTTTAAATAAGATAACCTGTTAAGCATAATATATATCAATAATATATAATAGGTAAATATGGTAGGTTTGATTAATTAAGTTTAAAAAACAATGGTTATGTCGTTATAGTAATTATTAGAGAAGCCAGAAATTACATAAGGCAATTAGTTCAATAGGCATAATAATATGGCATATTTTCTTAGTAATTTATTTAAAATTTGCTTGGAGCATTTTAAAATTAAATTTTAAATATACTAGACTAATATGTAAGTGTTTATTTAAGATTATTTAAAGAAAGTATTTAATACTTAATTTGATTAATCGTAGTGATAAGTAATTATTTGAACTCTAAATCACAATAAAAATTTAAAATTTTAAGAGCATTATAATTCGTGCATTTAAAAAAAAAATTAATCTTCCAAGATGAGAATAAACGTTTGATACACTACACACACAAAAATATTTAGTTTGAACAAAATTTTAGAATATTTTAATTATAATTAAAAAAAAAAACCAAGAACTATTGGGGGAGGGGTGGAGTCAATAGTAATAAATGCAAAGTAAGAAAGTTGAGAGGGGATATAACGTTGAGATAGGAAAATTGAAAGCAATGCACGAAATCGAATATTTGGATTTTATGGATGCATCCCCAAGAGAGGGCCCCTTGGACAGCTTGCAGTTGCATATTTGTCACAAATCTGGAAGCTTATCATTTTCAGTCACCCTCTTTTCTTTTGGGTAATTTTTTGCATGTCAAATTTTGGATGTATTTTTTTAATATTTATATTATCTATCTCTCAACAGCTACGTCGACATGGTCCGTGGCTAGTCTCTTTAATTAACTTGCAAGCCAAAACAACTAAATATACACCAATCTGTAATAAATTTTTACTGATTCTTTTCACATTTTACACCCATTTTACTGTTTTCGAAGTGAATTTTCTTGCAAAAAAAACGAGGGAATTGCGTATGAATAATTAATAAGTTCCTTAAATAATCACAACTATAATTAATAGCTTGTTTTGGACTAAAGCGAAAAGACGAATTAACTATAAAAGGCACATACAATGAATGGTATTTAAGAGTGGAATGATTAGTTAAAAAGGCATAAGGGGTTGGGTTTTAAACCAAACAGAACTTAAAAAGTGCAATGATAAATAATTGATAGAAGAAGCAAGAAGCCAATAACTATTTGAAAAAAAAGAAAAGAAAAGAAAACGGTGCTTTTGAAGTAAATATTAGCAACGTTTTTCATGCGACGCAAATGGGCGTGTTTATTTGGTCTTTTTCATAGTGGCGGAAGACTGGAAAGGAGAAAATATAAATAAATAAATAAAAGCGTGATCTTCTTCGTCACGTGGAGGCATAATCCAAAACTGCGGCGGTGCATTGAGATAACTGTATTGGGCTTCCGTCCAATTGCGGCTCTGCTAATGGGTTCTGTTCACATGGCTTACCATGGGCCCCATTTTTGCGCACTAGCGGATTAGCCCCTCTTTCCATTTCTCATTTTTCTTCTTATTTTTGTGCACCTCAGAAAATGAAAGTAAAACGCAGAAATAAGTAAGAAAATTATTATCAATTCTCTGTCTTAATTTCTTAATATATATAGATTCAACTCAGTTAAACTAAAAATTTAAGTTTTATATTTATAAAATTATTTAATTTTAGTTTTTAGTTCATTTTAATATACAAATTAATCAATGAAAATATAAAATATGTCACATATTAATATCTTTAAAAATTAATATACTAGTCTAATATTTTTTAAGAACTAATAAAATAACTATAACTAATATATAACGAATTAATAATTTTAAAAATTAAATTTTGTACTCAAATTTTTTCTAAAATTATAAATTAAATTATTATTTCACTCAATATAAGAATTGAAATATTTCGTTGGTAAAGAATAAATCTAATTTCTACTATTAACAGTCTTTTTTGATAAATAATATGTAAGTATTAATATAAATTTTTATTAAAACTTATGATATTTTTAGTCTTAGAATGAAGTAATTTTCTTTTTATCTTTAAATTTTTTGGTATCGAAAGAAGTTTAATTATATGAGATTGAATTTCATACAAAATTGGAATATTAAATAATCCAGTTAAATTCAAATATAATAAAATTTATATTCAGTTTAAACTACCTTCATAACTGATAAGCTATACATAAAATATTCTTCAACTTTTTACCCCCAAAAAAGAAGAAAATCTTCAACAGCCATATGGTCTGAGATTGATTTGGCAGTTTCATGGAATAATCTCGATCTCTCTCGAAGATACAACACTTTATGCCAAACACTGACAGTGAGAAAGTCTCAGGGCCTCCCCATTATTTTAAGTCTAATTTTAAATAAATAAAAAATTGAAAACTAAATTAAGAGATAAATATATAATTAATGTTTGATTAAATATTTTATAATTATGAGAACTAAACACTTATAGATAATTCTTCTATTATATTTTTGGTATTCCAATTTATAATTATATCTGGCTATTAAACATTTACTATTATAATAAAGTTTTATTGTACAACTAATTAAAAACTCAGTTTAATTAATTAAATTGCACGCTTTAGCATCATTCATTGAATTGATATATATTCTTTACCAAATTTGGACTTTCATGATCGCCTCTCAAATGCCCTAGTTAGCTAAATTCATAAACCCTAACTTCTCTTATAAGATTAGTACCAAAAATAATTCACTTAAAACTCTTGATTCCGTGACACAATTTAATGGAAAAGTTGTGCTATTCTATGATTAAAGTTTGAAAATAAGTTAAAGGTATAGTCCTCCGATGTTTTTAATCATAAAATTCGTATTTTTATTAAATATGAAATTAAAATTTTGTTTTTGTCACGTTATTTAAATTATAATTTAAGAGTCCAATAGTCTAAAATGGTGGCACAAAATTCCACCCAATTTGTACTATAACATGAGACGATCATCGAAGAAGATAATGCTTATATAACGATTTCTTCTCTTTTTTTTATTTTTAAATTATTAGCACTAAAAGTTAATTCTCATTAAATTTTGTTGTAACGTAAACAAGTATTATTTTCTTTTTAAAAATATAACTCGCTTATTATCGTATGTAACACTTATTGTAATTGGTGTTTGGTAAGAGAAAATTTAATCAGAATTAAAGTTTCATAATCATTCATCTTTAAAAGAGTTCAAATCTCTTTAATATTAAGAGTTTGTGATGTTGAAAAATAGTGTGTTTTGAGATATTAAGAATGTGTTTGACAAGTTAAATAAATTAATTTATAATTTATTTGATTAATTTATAAATTTATTTGATTAAATTAAAAAAATTTAATAAAAAAAAATTATTTAAATTAGTTAAAAGTTTATATACTCCTAATTCTGTGACACAATTTAATGGAAATGTCATGCTATTCTATGATTAAAGTTTGAAAATAAGTTGAAGGTATTGTCTCCGATAACTTTAATCATAAAATTCGTATTTTTATTATTAAATATGAAATTTAAATTTTATTTTTGTCACGTTATTTAAACAATGATTTAGGAGTCCAATAATTCAAAATGGTGGGACAAAATTCCACCCAATTTGTACTATAACATGAGATGATCATCAAAGAAGATAATGATTATATAACGATTTATTCTCTTTTTTGGTTTTTAGAATATTTTTTAAAATTATTAGCACTAAAAGTTAATTCTCATCAAATTTTATTATAATACTAACAAAGTATTATTTTCTCTTTGAAAGTATAACTCGCTTATGTAATACTTATTAAAGTAAGAGAAAATTTAATCAAAATTAAAGTTTCATGATCATTTATTTTTAAAAGAGTTTAAATCTCTTAAATATTAAGAGTTTGTGATGTTAGAAAATAGTGTGTTTTGAGAGACTAATTCAATGTTCCTTGCAGAATATTGCATCCTAAGAGATCCGATGACATGCCTTGTTTTATTATTGGAAAAAAAAAAGAGAGAGATTACTTTACATTTAGTACTTCAAGGGAGTCAATATTCAAGTGTCGGTGAATTTTGCCTTTAAGCTAATTGTCTTATTAGACGGGTACAAGTTATGAAGATTCATGGAAATGACAAAAAGGAAAAAAAGTTTAAAGTACTTTATATATATTTCTGTTAATTAAAGTGGGAAATAGGAAGATCCATACACCTTTGCCCACAAAATCCAATATTAATTGCTCCTACCAGATTTTCATAGGTCGAAGAGAAAAAGCAGTTTGGAAATGGAATCAAATTAACATTCACAAACTTTAGAAATTGAAGAGACTGATTTGAAATATACGGAAATTTGACAGCTAATCTTCAATAATCTTAATTTAGCTTTTTAATTGGCTTCGAGTGCTGTTGATTATTTGTTCTTCATCAAAGAAATAATTGCTGACTAATCATGTTTGCCCCTCTCTTGAATCCCTTTCTATATAGCTGGGCACAGGTAATTCAAAAGTTATTAATATGAAAAAATTAAGGTGTAATTTTGTATATGAAAAAACTGAAAATATAAAATAATTTTTCATAAAATTTATTTTTTTAAAAAAAATCTCTTGCTCACAACTAAAGACATAATATTTCTTTGAGGCGAGAATTGAATTGGACTGAAAATTGTTTAAATTTGATTAAAATTTTAAATTATGTTTAGTCGGATTTAAGAATTTGTTTTTAAAAAAATACAACCAACAATTTATTTAGATATAATTTTTTAAAAATAAATTCATCTGTATAAATTTTTTAATTCGATTTGATATATGTGAAATAATTTTTTTTATTAAATTTGATCAAATTTTCAAATTATGAAAAATCCTAATATTTCCAAATGTTTTTTAAAAAAAGGGACATGCATGATTATTTCCATAGACTTGATTTAATGGTAGTATTGGCAAGCACATTATTTGTGATTAAACACGTTATAATATGTTTGAATTGCAACTATTTAATTTCTTGCAGTTAGTTAGCAAAGCATTTTTTTTTAATGCAAATGTCCCTTAATCTCAATGTGGGATAGCTTGTTTTTTATAACATTGAAAAAATGAATTACTTGAAGTACACATAATACCACCTAATCCAAAATAAAAATTTCACCAAAAAAAAGGACATAATGTCTTTGTTGAAATTAAAAAATATATAGAAAAAAAAAATCTTCCTTTGAGGAATTCTCATTTTTTGAACTGTCGGCAAACTGTATAACTCAAATAATAAACAAATTTTAATTCAAGCTGTTGTATCAAAAATTTAAATTTATAAAAAAAATTTCATTAAAAAAGACAGCTTTTATACTCCATAAATTGTTGCTAAATCTGGCATTGACGCCTGCAACGGAGACGCCATCTCTGACTCGGAATTTTCCAAATTCATGCCCCGCCTGGAACGGAAAACGACTGCTCTCAGTTTCTATCCCTGCATAGTGCATTGTCAAACTCATCATGATCCTATTTGAAAAATACCCATCCATTTCAAATATTTTCATTTTTAAAAAATAAATAAAGGATGAAAATTGAAATGAAATTTAAAAAAAAAAATCACAGGTAAAAAGTTTTGACTGTTAAAATATTTTTTTAAAAATAAAAAATCTCTTCTATATGGTGTCTGTAGGATTTAATAGGTGAAGAATTTAAATTGTATTTTTATTGTAAAATAAAAAATTAAATAATATCCGCTTATTTATGGAGCATGATAGGATTATTTTAATAACTCCTATATCTCTTGAAGCTTGGTTATTTTCCAATAATTCTTCTCTTTTTTGGGATTTTTTCTTAGTTATACACTTCCAGAATTTAGTTTTTTTTGTTAATATTTAAATAATTTTGTTAAAAATCATGATAAAATTATTTGTATCCGTTCCCTTTATAACTTAAATTCTTAAATTAAAATAATTTTTAATATAATATCAAAGTCTTTTATTTTTTTTAAATATAAATTAAATTTTATTACAAAATATAGTAAGTCTATACTTTACCTGATATTTCTAACCTAAAAGAGGGTAGCAGGTGTTGTTTTTTCTTTCATGGTCATATTGGGTAGGATGCTGATTAATGTAGCTTCCGCTATAATATTGTTTGTTAATTACTCTTTAAATATTAATGAGATCATTAATGAAAAAATTCCCATTAAAAAACAAAACAACATTACACGGCATAAATAATCAAGTGGGGTTATTGGGCTTACAATTTTCAAACACTATATACTTTCAATTATTAATGTAATTATTTTTTTAGCCGGAAGTATTTTAATTTTATTCATAAAAAAAATATGATTCTCATAAGATAATTAAATAGTAAATTATCAATTTTAAAAAATCATATCATTTTAAGTCCTTTAAATATGTCAAAAAAGGTAGATAATAAATTTCAATCAATTTTTATTACTATCATATTTTTACTGTGATTAAAAAAGATTTTAATTTCTGATTCCATTTAAAAAAAGCGAGCAAGAATTATTGATTTAAATTAATTTATTAAATATTAAAATAGTCGACACTTTTATTTATAAGATAAAAGACTCAAAATAGTTAAATTACTAAAAAAAAGATTGAAGATGATAACACAATAATTTTTCATAATAATTAATAATTGTTTTAGAAAATTTAAAAAGAAAAGCAAGATCACATAAAAAAACTAAAAAAGAAAAAGAAAAAGGGAAGGCTACGGCATTTGGCGACAATCCCAAAGATTTGCGAAAATAGATTCTCTACGGCGCATACAGACACAGCACCGCGTGCTGTGTCTATTTTTTCAGTCACATCAGTCGATTGATGAGAGATCAGTCGACTGATGTGACTAGTTGACTGGTGTCACACCAGTCGACTGATGTGATTATGCAAAGGCCACAGCACCGCGTGCTGTGGCCGCAGAGAATCCTGATCCAAAATTTACAACACTGCTAAGAGATGATTCTAGGGCGCTAGGTCTTTATTAATGCAATTATTATGCACGGCGAAAATTAAAAGGTTTATGAAAACAAAAAATAATAATTGACGCACTTGTTCGTGAAAGGAAAGAAGATTGAGGAGAACAGGAACCTCCATCATCGTACTGTAAATTTATATTTTCATACGAACGATTATTAAATGCGAGACTTTTAGTCAACACCATCATTTAAGGTTAGAAATAATAAATAAATAACTCATTGAATGTGTTCACACCTACAATTCATTTATTTCATTTTTTATTCAAAGTAAGCCATATTCATCGAACTTTTTCAAAAATCTTCACCAAACTTATTAAAGAAAATCGGTGACTGCTAAAGTAAACGGGTTGAAATAATTGAAAATGATTTTAATATATAATTTCTTAATTTGCACGATAATGAATAAATATTTTCCTTTTACATGTTTTTTTATAGTTTTGAATTTAAATTTTATTAATTAAATTAAGATTACAAAATTACACTAAATAATATAAATTTGTGAAATATTTATAAATTATAAAATTACATATATACGATTTTATTTGATAAAAATAATTTATAAATTAATTAAAAATTTATAAATTATACGTTATTTAAAATAATTTATAATTTATAAATTTTTAATTAATTTAAATAAATTTATTTATTAAATATTTTTAATTTAATTAAATAAATATATATTAATTTATTAAATACACTTACAATACAACCAAGTCTATGATAAAAAAAAAAATTATGGGAAGCCTATAAATATTAGATAACGAGATTGAATTAATCGAGAAAGAGGATTACTGTTAATTGAGCACGAATTGACATTTTAATTAATTACCTAGTCACGCTGACAGAAACCCTTTTTGCCTTTTACTCTTGTCATTGTCTTCTTAGTTAGACTTGGTCAAAGCAGTAATTAATAATAATTACATTGGCACAAAATAGGACTGACTGAGACAGGCTATGGCCTTGGGATAAGATCAAGAAAACAACTCCTGAATTATTAGGGCCAGCTTTTAATAATTGGCTCTTAATCATTTTTATTAGCAAGTACAATTCATGTGTCAGTTATTGATTGATCCATATTCCGTAATTTTTTTTTTAATTTTCATATAACAATTAAAAATAAAATTTATTACCAAATCAAACAATAAATTAACAAATTTTATTTTAAATCAGAATGATTATATTAAAATACTTAAAATATTAAAAGAAATGACAATATATTTAAGCCTGAAGTAATAAATAAATTGGATATAATTACTGCACCTGCATGTTTTTGTTAATGTCAATATTAAGTTGACGTATAACGTCGTATATCAATCAAAGTATCAAAAAAAGCATTTTGCATGCACTTTCTCGTGTTTTTTTACTATCTGCTTCTGCAATTTTACCAGTTAATTTGGTGATCAACGCGACCTTTATTGCTCTTTGCCTCCCAACCCCATTTTCTACCACTCCTTTTTCTATCTTTTGGGTGAAAGATATTGTCGAAAGGAAAGTAAAAGACCGATATATATTCTCCTAATGAACACATGATGCTTTTTGACCGAATAAAAGTCTAAATAACATTTTAATTCATATATTTTCGGTTAAACTGTTATTAGATCTAAGAAACACTTTTGGGATACGATCAAGAAAACAACGACCAACTTTTAATAATTGGTTCTTAATCATTTATTTATTTATTTATTAGCAGTACAATTCAATGTGTCGGTTACTCACTCCGTGTTCCTTATTTCTCTTCTTTTTTTATTTTAAGTGAAAATAAAATTTGTCAACTATAGGTTGGTCAAATAGTAAGTTCTTGTTTAATTAGCCAGACGATGGAATGAAAATTTTTATTTTTATTTTTTTTAATTGACAAAATTGATTAAAAAAATGAGTTTCACGAAATATTGAGAATTAACATTATCTAAAAAAAAAGTACAATATAAAAAAAAAGTAAAAAGATTAAAATTTATAATTAAAATATATATATTTAAATTAAAATTTTTAATACAGTATAACAAAATTTAATTCAATTTTTTATATTATTGATATTTTTTTAATATTTAAATAAATTTTAAATTAAAAAAATATTATTTTGATAATCTTATTTTTCAATATTATTTTTATCTTTTTATCAATTTTTTTATGTTATACCAAATATAATTTTAATAATAATATTCTATTTTATTTGTAATTTTTATTTTCATTTATTTTTAAACTACTAACTAAACAATACTTAAGTGAACATACTCATCATGATAGCTATAAGTCTTAGTATAGACTTTATCATTGATCTGTGGATTATGTGCGAATTTCTTATAAATATTTTATGAGTTTAAGAGTCTATCTTAATTTTTTAAATATAAATTTTTGCTCACAAAAAAAATTCAAATAATTGATTAGCGGAGGTGAACTCCATAGGTAAAAAATGATAATCTCTCTAATTATTAATTTGGCTTTAATTTTTTTTTATAAATATTTTTAGAATAAAATCTTAGATATAATGCATCTACTTTTGACTGAATGGTCTCTATTTTCTGCGTTACTTAAAAATCTCAGCAACTTTTAAATTTACATAAAAAAAATATGAAAATTTAAAATACGTTAAATATAAAAAATATTATACTGTCTCCTCTTTTTTATATATAAATTATAATGAGTATTTATTTGTCCAAATCAGATGTTAACTCTAATATCTTATATAATAATATAAAAAGTATGTTATACCCCTTCTTTTAGTTGTTTACATCAATTTTTGATATTATTTTTTCTAATCCGTGTTCAAGTAATTGAGAGTATAAACAAATAATAAAATATATAATAAAATTTTTAAATCGATTAAATAATATAAAAATCATATGCAATTAATGTCCGTGAATATTTGATTCGGATTAAAGGATATTTATTGTAATAAAATATATAAATTGAAAAAATAATATAATATTTTAAAATTAAAAACATTACAATTAAAATTATAAATCATAGTAAAAAAACTTCAATTTTTTGAAATAAAAAAAAACACGAAGATTTTTAATTAAATAATAATAAACCTGATTTTTGAAGATATTTTGTCTTTCCCAATAGCTTTTATGATAATTTTCTTAAGGAGCACGCGGAAGTACGTACATGGAGGCTTTGGTGTTAACGAAGCACAAAAGTGGCAAAAGAGTGGCTCTGTTAATCTCACCAATTATAAATACTTGTAATCTAAGCTAACCAACCCCATTTTTCAACCAAATTATAATGTGCATTACCCTATTACTTTATACCTTAGACTCAGTTGAAATCTGTGACGAACTTCTCGTAGAAATTAACGAACATTAATTAATTAAGATCATGTTCCCATCAACACACGCACACACACACACACACTTGAGAATTGTAAACTAAGCTGTTCACATGGCCTCGAGGTTGGTGAGGAAGCACCATGCACCCATTATTTTGCGTAATTTAACACTCTTATGTCTTTATTTATTTATTTTTTTAATAATATAATTAAAAATATCTTTGTGTGTGTTGTACGAGATGAGACAACGCATCGGCACCAAGTTACGTTAACCACCTGTCTTATCATTAAAAAAAAAAAAAAACTAACCGTGTCTTAAAAAACTAAAGACCAATAAAAATATGGCACAATCCCGTAGATATTAAGCGAGGGAATTATTGAAACGCCCCTGTCCTTATCCTATGAATCACCTTTTCTTCCAAACAAACAAAGATCTTTTAAACTTTCATTTAATTGCTTTGTACTTTATGGAAGTCTAACGTTGTCACACTCTCAGTGAGTGACTATTTTTTGTATTAAAAGAAATTTCCCTTGATCTGCTCTTTCAGGTATTTAACAAAATAAATAAATTAATTTATAATTTATTTAATTAATTTATAAATTTATTTAATTATTTTATAAATATTTAATACATAATTTTATTTTAATAATTTATAATTTATTTAAATTAGTTAAAAATTTAAAAAGTATACCTTATTTTTTTAAATTTTTAATTAATTTATCAGTTATTTTTATTAAATATAATTCTTTTTTTTATGTTAATTACTAGTTGGTATATATTTTGAATATGTAATTTAGCTTATTTAATTTAGTGCCCTAAAAATCAAATATCTAAATAATATTATATTTAAGAACTTCTGCAGATTCTTAATGCATATAATTATTAATTAAAGTCATAGTTTGAAGTCATTAATCAATTAATCGTATCAATTTCAATCAAACGGTTAAATGGTAAACTTTTTTTTAAAAAAAAAATTGAAGAAATCAAATCAATTCAACCCCCGGTACATTTTGATACAATTTAAACCTAAGCCAAATAAAGAGAAAATCTGTTCAATATATATATCTTTTCCAATTTTTTGCAGCATCCCATTAATTTATTTTGTCAAATAAAAAAATATTAATAGTTAAATCTATGCAAGGATAAGACTTTCCACCATCTCTAGCCCTCTACTAGCTAGCTAGGTAACTGTAACTATGTTTGTTATCTCTTTATTATTATTAATAATAATAAAAAAAATTTCTTATAAAATTTGAAAGTTCTGGAATATTTTATGAAAAGCTAGTCATGCACATCCTTTTGAGAGATACATTTCATCATTCAATTTTCTATAGTGTTAATTAAAATCACGCGGCACAAAAAAAGAAAAAAAGAAAATACATGGTGATGTTTGAAGTAAAATGGATAAATAGTTTTAATTTTGAAAAATTATTTATTTATTGCTGTAAAGTAATTTCCATGTTGTTTGTGCACATCATAATATAATTTTTGAATTTAATTAAAAACGAATTATTCACATTAAAATTAAATAATTCTAAAATTAGAATATACAACTATACATACCGTACTTCTTCATGATTAAACTAATTATTTTTGTAATCATAAATCTCAGAAGTTTTAATACATATAAATTCAATTTCTCTTACAATATTTTCGATAATAAAAAATTAATTATTTAAGTTGAATGAGTAATATCAATGTTTTACACATGCCAAGTTAAGGGCCTTGATTGGTATTATTTATATGTTTTGATTGAAAATAACTTCATATTATTAAATTCAGAAAATGAAAGAAAAATTAAAATATGGTAAGAAAAAAGGATTAGCTGTATGAAACAAAACAAATAGGGCATGATTAAAAATAATAAAAATACAAGACATCAATTATATATTATTTAAGTCTAACGGGGGAATTGATGGTGACGGCGTAGTGTTATTTTTAATTATGTTATTTAATTAAGGATTAAGGATTTGCAGATCTTTGCACGCCATTTCCAAAGACTCTCCCGTGTTGACACATACATGCATCCACGCCGTTTCCAAAGACTCTCCGATGGTGACGCGAGGGATTAGGGTTTGGTAGAGTTTGAAGAGATTATTAATTATTAAATTATATAAATTTTATTTAAAATTATCTAAAAGAAAAACCTATTCTCACTATTAACAAGTAAACTAATTTAAAGATATCTTAACGCAAAAAAAAAAAAAAAATCAACAATGAGAAGTTAATTTATTAGAACTTATTAGGGTTTTGTTTCATTATATACATCCTGCATAGGTTCACTATCAGCTGCAAACAAATTTTAAACTCCAAATATTCATATAAAATAAATTTTTGGTATACTATTATTTTTTATTTAAATATTTAGAAGTCTTAGATCTCCTAAATTTCTGACTTATAAATTTTTTTATGTTTGATGCACATGCATGAAGTTACTATTGGTCCTCTAATTATTTTTAAATTATTAAGTGTATCATTTTTAATTAATTTTTATATCTAATACATGAATCTATTATATATCTATTGTGTTTTATATTTTAATTTTTCATATTCAATTTTATTTTATATACTTAGAATTCTTATTAACTATGTGCATGTATAAATTTTAATTACAAGTGATTTTAACATTTTTTATTTCCCGGCAAACAAAATTAATTAATTAATGTTAGAATGATCTTGTTGGTATATATTTTCTCTTTCCTAACATTTTTTAGTTTGTTTATTTGATCAGAAAGTGATTCAAGCTACGTATTTCTATTTTTCTTTAAGGTATATCATTTTTAAAAGTATTTTTTTTCTAGGGTAAGATTTAGATGTAATTTTTAAAGTGTTTGTTATCAAATTTTATAATAAAAATTTATTTGTAAATATTTATTATAGCTCAAAATTATATGATTGATCTTTTAAAAAAGTTATCAATGTGTAATTTTTTTTATTGTAAAACTTAATGACAAACATTTTAAAAAATTTACCTAATTTTTTTTCCTTCTCTTATTCTCTTATTTCTATTTTTCTTTAAGTAATATCATTTTTAATAAAATATTTTTTATATGACAACATTTGGACGTAATTTTTAAAATATTTTCTATCAAATTTTATAATTAACAAAAATATGATATATAAATATTTTTTATAACTTGGTATTATATAATTAATCTTTCTAAATTTTTTTACATATTATATTTTTATTGTGAAATTTTATAGGAACACCTAAAAATATTTGGGTAAAATTTTTCCTTCTCCTTAATCTTTAATCCATGGAATCTTCTCAGCTATTTATTCTCGGAAACAAATAAAAGTTGGAAATCTTCTTTATTTCTGAGTAAATTCTTATTGGGAAAATTTCACTTATAATTTTCATCATTTCTATATGGTTGACTTTTAGATTATAATCCACAAAGTCCAATTTTTTTTGTTTATTATATTTATAGAAATATGCGAGTTCACACCCTATTATTCAACGAGCTTGAATATTCAAATTGCTGACTTACCAATTCCAAATGGTTGGTCTTTGTTCATAATCTGGTCATTATAATCATTCCTGGTGCCGTGCCACAACTTCCGTTAGGATTTTTTTTTATTGCTTAATTTTATTATAAATTTATTACTTATTAATGGTAAATTATTATAATATTTTAAGTTTATTACTTCAAAGGAAAATTACATTTATCTATACAGTTTCTTTTATAATTTAAAAAACATTACAATATCCTTTCAATTTATATTTTTTATTACAATAAATACTTATTAATTTAAATTAAATATTAAGTTTCACATTTCAAAAATCATATACGCTAACTAAAAATGTTTACTATATTCTTCCTCCTACCTTAGCAACAAACATAATTGTGGCAACATCAAACTTTTTTTTTTTTCTGATTTTGACAGAGGTTAAGAGTGTTCATTATAATATAATATATAAATTCAAATGACATTATAATATTATTTTAAATTAAAAAAGAATCTGCTATTAGAGATATAGATTCTCATATATAAATACAATTTTTTCTACTACTTATTGATGGTATATTATTATTTTATTTAATAAATGTCAACGGGATTGTTGATTTAAGAGTTTTCTTTAAGAGGCATTTGGACTTTATGATAATTAGAAGAATATAAGACTGCCATTGTCGATGACTTTTCAAACAATTCAGATTATCATAAAAATCTCACGTATTTTTTAATTAATTTTTAGTTTCATCCCTTAATGTTTATAAATTATAATTATATTCATTAAATATTATACTTTAATATTTTTGTATTACATTATTTAATCAGAAAATATAATTTATACCAATGTTGCAAAATTTTTATTGTTAGAAAAACAATCTGGTTCGTTCAAACATTTTTGAATCACTTTTGGGGTATTCAATTTTCCTCTCTCCAACTAGGGTGGTCGGTTCAATAGAAAAAAAAAAATCGTAGTTTTCTATTAATATAATCATTTTTTTCATGATCGAATAGAAAATATTGATAGCAACCGACAGAACAAGACAATGGTTTTTTCCAATTTTCTTTTTTTTCCTAAACTTTGATTTATTTCCTTATTTACCATTTTTAATATTTTCTTTTGCAGACTTATCATTTTTAATTTGAATTAAAATTCAATATGTATATTTTTTTAATAGAGACTTAAATTTAAGATCCAACACTATTTATCTCTGGATAACAATTAATAATTCAATTATCTTTTATTTTTATTTTCAAGCTATTGTTAGTAATATTTTCTTTTTTATCATGCTAAAAGAGATATTTAAAAGTTATAAAAAGACGAGTCAAATAATAAATAAACACATTTGTAATTTGATGATCGTAAATTTTAATTTTAATTTTGTCATTTGTCACCCCGTGATAATTTTTTTGTAAGTTTTTTTATAAATATTCGAGAGTTTAGAGACTTGATTTTCTTTCAATTTAAATTTTTTTGTCCATAAAAAAAAGAAAGAGATATTTGTAAAAAGAGAAACCTAAATTAGGATAACTACTAATTCTAGTAATTGACTAGAAAATAAAAGGTTAATGTGCTCTAAAAGATAAGAATTATACAAAGAAAAAAAATTTAAATGAAATTTTCATATATTAAAATTTGTCATACGATTCAAAAAATAAATTCCCGATACATGAAGATTTTTTTTAAAGCTATCAATAATATGATAATTAATTAAAAATACTTTCTACATATTATATTTGATTGAAAAATCTCATAACAAAATCTAAAACATTTATCTAACCTCCTTCCTACTAAAAATTATAACATCCAAAATTGGGTAATTGAAGAAAAATGAAAAGAGTGAAAAGTAAACACAAGAAAAATAAAAGTGAAGAAAAAGATAAAATAAAAAATAATATGTTTATAGTTTATTTGATAATTTAAAATTTTGATTAAATTATATTTATTTATTTTTGATTGATTATAATTATATTGATCTAATTATATTTATTTATTGGTATTTTAATCTTATCAAAAGCTTAAAATTGTAATATTTATTTGGTAAAAAATGCAAAATATAATAATATGGTGAAAATGTTTAATTTGTGATGATATTATTATAGATGAAAGCCGAAAAGGGGGATACCAATCCCTGATAGCATCTCACATTCACCAGATCCTATCCTTCTTTTCGTGGACCCCACGGTGGGCCCAACCGACTTGACCTTTTTGTAACTTCTTCTTTGTGCGCCGACGATAAACTCCAGATATAGCCGATCTACTGGCTGGCTCTTGCCAGTCCCAAAAAAAGAAAAGAAAAATATGGCCGATCTACTCATCTTTCCTCGTAAATCCGACCAATCATCAGGGCTAAACTCGTCATTCCAACTCGCCAAATTTTCCTAACACCTCCACCTCCTCGGAGGGACGGCCAAAGGGGAAGGCTCTTCTGGCTCTTACCTTTTTGTCCTCGTTTTATTTAAGATTTGGTTAAATTATATTTGGTTTTTTATTTTAAAAATAATAGTTCGCCCTTTAAATTCTAAAATTATATTATATATATTTTTTGTAACTCTTTTCTTGTTTTTTCCATTTTTAAGCTTTTTATTTTTTGGAAATTACTAGCTACAAAAAAAAAATTTCAACAAATTTTGTAGCTTCTGTATTTCTTTACTAGATAAAAAAAATGAATTTTCAGATAAAATATAATTATATATTGAAAATAAATCATATATGTTAGAAAATATTTTCGTAAATCATATATGTTGAAAACATTTTCATTGCGTGGGTATTTTTTTCTTACATGATAAATAATCAAATACTAATTATATTATATTTTTATTTGATTTTTGTATAAATTTAAATTTAATCATGTTAACGTCTAAAATTTATTGAGCTCTTATGGATATTTTTCAATTTAAATTTTAAATAAAAATATTATAAATTTTTTTATCATTAAGTAACAAGTTAAAGGAATATATTTAATATTATAAATATAAAAAAAGTAATAAAAATTTAGAAATTTATTGATTATGAGGATAAAATTGTATTTTCACCATCTATTTAATGCTGTTTAAAACAAAGAGGAAAGTGTAATTTTTTAAATAAAAAAAGTAAAGTGTAATTTAATTAAATTTAAAAAAATTAAGATAATTTATTCTTTTATGTTTATCTTAAAATAAATTTATTCTATTTTTTTATTTTACAAAAATTAAATAAAAATTTAAAAATTATAGTTAAATAATTTTTAGTTAAAATAAATTATTTAGAAAATTATATATTAAAATTATTAATATAATTACAAATATATAATTATTACCACTGACACATTTGTAGGAAGCAGAAAAAATTGACCTCTCTTTTTATTTCTACCAGAAAAAATTTCTATTATCTTCGCCCGAACAAAACTTTTTAAACACAGGAAATTGCCTTCACTAACCTCAATGCCTCTGTAATTCCAACCCGAAATCAAGGGTAAAATCGTCAACCCGAAGATACAAAATTGGACGGCGTTTGATAACGCCTATAAAATACGGTGCGATCCCCCAGAAGAATCTTAAGCCCCGTCCTCCCCTTCCTCACTCCAGAGATAAGTCAGAGACAGACATTTTACTATAATTTTCTCTCTCTACAAACGTAATTGTTTTTCTATGACCAGAGGAGGTGTGAGTGAACCTTCGTCTGGCATACCGTTTTCTTTCTCAGTCTCTCTCTTACTGTTAGCTTGTTGAGATCGAGACCCTGTATCTGCGTTTCTTATTTCTTTTTCCTCTTTCCGTTCTTCTGCTCATTGGCTCCTTCAAAGCTTCTCCTTTCCCGTACTCGGCTACTCGCTTTGTGTCTGTCCCTGACAGAGAAAGTTTTCTTTGTCGCTGACTTCGAAAATACAAGATTATTGTTCCAGGTATTGTATTTGCTTGCAGCTCATAGTTTTTAACTTCTAATTATCTTTTCTTAATCTCTTTCTCGTTTGCTCCAATTTACTTTTGGGATTGTTTACAGAGTCATGGTTGTCGAAGTTGAAGCAAGCCCAAATGAATTCTGATGCTTTTCTTCCCTTTTCTATTGATACTTTACTGGGAATCAAACTGGGCATGATTCCGTTGACTTTTTTTTTTTAAAAAAATTTCTCAAAGAATTGGTGATGAGTTTGCCCAGTTCCTACTTATCGACTCCTTCTATTTTTCTCTCTCTCGACTAATATTGCTAATTTTCTCTTAATAACCCATGATTTTGTTTTTCAAAATCTCATCTTTATAGACTACTTTCTGCGCTACTTTTTTTTTTTTTTTCTCATAGACCACTTTTTGGTTTTCTTTTTGTGATTTTACAGTCAGTAATTTTTGTATTCATTAACCTTCCAATTTTAACTCTTATTCTCGAAATTTCTAGGTTCGATGCCATTTTTTTTTTCACATGAATTTGATATAATTTTCAAGAATACCAGGTTGAGTTGACTTACTTGACTATGGTCAAAGTAAGAAAAAATTATTAAAGCTGAGGATTATCGTTGTGAATTTAAGCTTTTATGATAACTCTGCTCCTTGAACATTTTCCTCCTTTGGGTTTCTCACTTCATCACCTGCTATTCTGCTAATTTGGTACTCTGTTCCTTCACTGTCTTTCACTTTCCAGTGGGGTCGCAATTTTTCCTTTGATTTGTTCCATTTTTGAGTGTTGATTTGTCTTCTTTCTAGCAAAGACGTGGAACTCTGTATTTTCTCGATTATCATTCATCCGGGTCCGGTAGCAAGAAAAAAGAAGAGAGATAGAGAAAGAAGGGAGGGAGAAAGAAAACAAATTACGACAAATGAATGATGCTGTTTGGTTTTATATAGCATTTTTTTTTCTATGATGCAATGTATGTTCGATATTCCTTGGCTTTTTGTGCTTTAGTTCTCTATCCGAATTAACTATTTCCCCATCTCACTTTCACAATTGGGACTAGCATTTAATGAGTCTACGCAAAATATGAACACCGATTGTTTGGTTTAATGCTTATATGACTAGCCCTCCTTTCTCTTGCTTTATAGCTGCACTTGAAGGTCGGTGAAGATGTTGGAGAAGGTGGAGGAATTTAACATGGACAAAGTGATAGAGGACTTTGAGGCACTAACAAAGGATGCTGAAAGGGTTCAGAAGGAGACACTTAGAAAGATATTGGAAGACAACGCATCAGCAGATTACTTGCAGAGTTTGGGTCTAAATGGAAGAACTGATCCAGAGAGTTTCAAGGCCTGTGTCCCACTGGTTACCCACAAAGAATTGGAGCCTTACATCCTGAGAATCGTCGATGGTGATGTTTCTTCCATTCTCACCGGAAAGCCCATCACAACAATGTCTTTAAGGTGTCTGATTTCTTTGTCTTGTTTCATTTTGATCATAGTTAGTACCGTTTCTGCTAGTAGTTGAACTGAATTTGTACTAGAGGGGTTTCTGAGTCTCAGAGATTTATTCTTGCAGTTCTGGTACTACTCAAGGGAAGCCAAAATATGTACCTTGGAATGATGAACTATTTGAAACCACAATGCAGATATATCAGACCTCTTTTGCCTTTAGGAACAGGTATTCAATTTTTCTTCTGTTCTTGCTTCTTTCCTTAAGTTTTCTGCAAGCTGGGAACTAACACAATCCCATTCTGCAGAGATTTTCCTATAAAAAATGGGAAAGCCTTGAGCTTTATATACAGCAGCAAGCCGCTCAAAACAAAAGGGGGTCTGGCAGCTGGAACTGCTACAGCTAATGTGTTCCGTAATGCACGGTACAAAAACGCAATGAAGGCACTTCAGTCTCAATGTTGCAGCCCAGATGAAGTAATATTTGGTCCTGATTTTCATCAATCACTATACTGCCATCTATTATGTGGGCTAATTTTCCGCGAGGAAGTTCAGGTGGTGTCTTCTACATTTGCACATAGCATTGTCCATGCATTTAGAACTTTCGAACAAGTGTGGGAAGAACTCTGCACTAATATCCGAGAAGGTGTCCTCACGAGTGGAGTCACCGTCCCGTCCATTCGAATGGCCATGTCTAAAATTCTAAGACCGAACCCGGAGTTGGCTAACCTGATTCACAAAAAATGTATGGGATTGAGCAACTGGTATGGTTTGATACCAGAACTTTTTCCAAATGCTAAGTACATTTATGGGATCATGACTGGGTCAATGGAGCCTTATTTGAAAAAGTTGAGGCATTATGCTGGGCAGCTGCCTTTGTTAACCACTGAATATGGCTCTTCTGAAGGATGGATAGCAGCAAATGTGAACCCAAAACTTCCCCTTGAATTGGCCACTTATGCTGTGCTTCCTCATATCGGTTACTTTGAGTTCATCCCTCTGGCTGAGCTCCTCTGTATTGATCCACAGCCGGTGGGCCTGACCGAAGTGAAGGTTGGGGAAGAGTATGAGATTGTTATCACCAATCCAGCAGGTACCAAATTCTTTTCTAGTTATTTCTTTCTTCACCTTCACCTTGGAAAATGTAGCACTGGAATATGTTTTCACGAAGGCATTTGTTGTTTGACCAATTCTATTCTCTTTTCTTACATTGATCTAGAAAATGGGCTTCCTCATTAAATGCTTATAAAAAAGGAACTGCTGGGATTTTCTCTGTTTTCTTCTTTTCCCTTTGGGGACCAAAGAAGTGGGTGATGCTTATACTGATGATATGACTTACATGGGACCTACTAGACTTTTTTTTTCCTACTGATTTGTATAGTTATTTACCTAATCAGTTTAATATTATATCTTGCAAGAAAGGTTTCTTCTAATTGTTGGCCACTAATCTTGGATTTGCCAGAGCCTTACCTCATGAAACTAGATTGGACCTACCTTGACCTTATCTGCCTGTTCATTTTTACTTTATACTGTTAGCATTCAAGCCACTGTTTTTAACTCAATTAGGATATTTTTGTGCTTGTTTATGTTAATACATTTTCTGGTAATAAATTTTTAAACATTTTCACCCCTCTTCAATATCTTATCCCGGAAGTGTAATCTGATTTGTTTGTGCCAAACTTGGCAGAGCAGGATTATAGAGTTCTCGTATTATCCATTTTTAAGATTTGTTTCTAGTCAGTACCGATCATTTTTCTTACCAACTTCTGACCTAATTTGCAGGTTTGTACCGATATAGGCTTGGGGATGTGGTTAGGGTCATGGGGTTTTATAACTCAACCCCAGAACTCAAGTTTGTTCGTCGGAGCAGCCTTCTGCTTACCATTAACATTGACAAGAACACTGAAAAAGATTTACAGTTAGCTGTTGAAGCAGCAGCAAAACTATTAGCAGAAGATAAATTGGAAGTTGTTGACTACACAAGCCATGTTGATCTATCCACAGATCCAGGGCACTATGTTATCTTCTGGGAAGTAAGTGGGGAAGCAAGTGGAGAACTACTCAGTGAATGCTGCAACTGCCTAGACAAGTCTTTTGTTGATGCAGGCTACACTAGCTCTCGCAAAGTCAACAGCATTGGGGCCCTTGAACTCCGAGTTGTTCGGAGGGGAACATTCCGGAAGATTCTAGATCACTTCCTAGGATTAGGAGCTGCTGTTAGTCAGTACAAGACACCAAGGTGTGTAGGTCCTACACATAGTACAGTGTTGCAAATCTTGAGTGAGAATGTTGTGAAGAACTACCTCAGTACTGCCTTCAATTGAGTAAAAATGTGGGAAATAGCAAATTTGCAAAGTTGCCTTGGTTTTTCCCAAATCGTGCTACTTTCTAGAACCTTTTAACTTCTCTGCCATATCCATTTCTTTATGCCGTCTCTGTCCTTGTATCATGGTTCATTTAACCGACAGAAGATTCCTCCTGGTCTCCTTCATCATCTCTGCTTCTGTCTCTGCAAATATTATAAGCTATGGTTGACCATTATGGATAGCAATCCACATGTAATGTTGGTGAGAAACTAAAAATTATTGGAGCTAAAGGCCATAAATGTCTGACACAAGGGGAAACATCATACATGGAGATCCAATGTCTACAACGTACAGAAAAGGGAAAAAGAAAAAAAGTGTCGCAAGAATTTTTTACTTATATTTTGATAACAATAAAGCTTCATCAAAATAAATATGGTAAAAGAAAGTCGATAAAAATGAGTGTGTTAGTAGATTTTATCACTTGAAACGCATATTTTATTAAAGTCTTTCAATTTTTTTTTTACCATTTCTAATAAAAGAATCTATAGTTAATTTTAAAAGAATTTATTGTCAATCTCTTTCAAACATAAATCTATCTGATTCAGAAAGAAAGAACTTACATTAATATCTCAATTTCTATTCAACCATGGATTTGATTCACACTCAAAGTTTTAAAAAATATTTGCCATCCTAAAAAAAAAAAAAAAAAGAGTCTCCGTGTAAAAAAGAGTGCCTTGAACAAATTGATTAATGGTCTATGTCCATAGAATTTCTCGTCTTAGCAGGCCCCACTGTATATAAATTCAGACACGGTAAAGAATATGCTTTAGAATTTACCATTTCAAGAGAAAAAAGAAATAAACGAAAGATTTTTCCAATAAAAATATGGGCTTTCCAAGTTGTTTATCTCAACCAAATGAGTGGAGGACAAAACTAGCTTCCACAAAGTAATGTATTTATTCCTGCGTTGCGCGTGCTAGTGTTTTAATTATGGGTTAGCACTCATAGGACTAATGATGGACCAATGAAGTTTCCCCATAGTAACACTTGGCGATTAATTAATATTTTAAAACTAAGGACAAATAAGCTCTCACTTTCACCATCATCATCAAGGTTGCTTTCACGTGAGTGAGACTTCCTCAATGTGGTTAGAAGGCAAAAAGCTTTAAGAATCTAGAGCTAAAAAAGCAGTTTAGTGGATATTACAGTGAAAGAAGATAGTGGTGGGCTTGTGTAGTGGTGGTTCGAGTAGGAGTGTCTAAAATGGGAAAGTCATTATCAGCAAAAATGATTGCTTCCGTAATTCTAAAATGAAGATTAGGGAGTGGCCAAGATTGGGTTCTTCTGGTTTGCAGCCATCTTTTAAACTTTTTGTCATCTCGATAAACATTGTGAATGATCTTGATACTGTTCTTTAGATCTTCCATATACTTTTAGGCAACTTTATTTTAGGAGATAGAAGAGAATTTTTTAATCTCTATTGTTGTCTTTGGAAATAGTATTGCATAACTTCTGAGAAGGAGATTCTCATCTCTCTTTTTTTTTTTTTTTTTTTTCTCATTAACTAAACTTCTATAATACTGCAAGGAATCTTGATTTGGTGTTTTCGTTAATCTATGAAAAAAAGGGAAAAACTAATTCCAATAATTGATAGAAATAACTATTCCATATGTATATACTAACATAATGTCTAAGAATTTTAGTTCACACCATGTCATTATATACTGCTTTATAGTTTATTTTTTTGCGTGTTTTGTTTCAAAATTAGTTTACTTTTTTTGTAGTTTAAATTACGTCATTCAAACTTTTAGGAGATTAATAAAAATAAGCATGTATGTATATGTTAAAATGATGAACCATTTTATTATTAAAAATATGTTTAATTTATACATTGAAAATTTTGATAAGTTTTTAGGAGATTAATTAAATTAATCTTTTAAAAAAGTTGAAACTGAACTTATTCCAACAATGATTTTCAAATTATAAAAAAAATTATTTTCAATTATACCAGACAAGGTGAATTAATTTCCTCTAATATTAATTCATTGTATTCACTTCCATTTGTCTTACTCTGACATTTTTCTAAGACTACATTATATTTCACTATATTTTAAAAATCACATAAAAATTTTGCATTTGTCTAATAAGTACTAAATGGACCTATGATTGGTTCAAATATGAGACACTTACGAAATGAAATTCAAAGCTCACGAAGTTCATTATGATAAAAACTGAGTAGATATTTATATTTATATTATCATTTCATTTTTTTAAAATCATGATCATTCATATTCTTAAAATGCTGATTGAATATTAGTTTATGGGGATTATAAATGCATGTCCCAATATTTATCTACACTATACGGATTGATTATTTGCTAATTCTGATCTTAAATATAATTCAAATAAATTGATCTGTCTTATTCCTTGACAAACCCAACCCCACTATTTGTATAGAAAAAGTCCCTTTTAGATTCTGATTCCCATATGATCATCATCATTATCAAAAACACATGTTCAGATTGGAATCTCAGAAATTTCTAATTTCCCAAATAATTAAGAGCAGGTACCTTTGTTTGTCAACAGCAGCTTTGTCCTATTACGTGGCCAATCTAAATTTAAAAGGCAACAACATGAAATCTGGAATTTGCCAGAGAAAACTCCATAGAAGATGAGAAGAACTTCAAAGGAAAAAGAAAATGAGAAAGGAGGAGCAGATTTTCCCATATGGGATTGTGGAAGCCCATTATATGATTCATATGAATTGGTATCTCTCTCTCATATAATAGACAAGCACATGATGACTTTTCCATCACTTGGTGGTTCAAAGAAGATCAAAACCGAGTTCTATGATCTAGAGGAAGTGAGTTCCAGAGACAGTGTCAAAGGTTACTCCATGATCACAAGCTTGAGTGAGTTTTTGGTGAAGAGGGTGTGGAAGAGGAAGGAAAAGTTCAAAAAAGTGAAATCTGGGTTTTATGATAGAATTGGTTTGGGAAAGAAATAGAATACAAACATGTACTCTTCTTATTTTTTGTTGTAATGATTAAAAGCATGTCTGAAATTCAAAGGAGTTTCATCATGGGACTTCATTTGATTTTGTAATTGGATATCGTTATGAGATTTCTTTGAAGGCTAATTCTTCTCTGTTTTCCTTGTTCTTCGTAATTTCTTTTTTATTTCTCCAAGTTTAATAACTTTGTATAGCAATCAAAAACTTCGATGTGAGCTTGGATATAGAGTTTGTCAGATGGGATGCCTATGAAAGAAGGTATTCTCCCACGTCTTCCTCTACCTTCTATCCAAGACAGTCTAAAATGATTTTTCTAGTTATGAATAAATCTTATTATGATTAAGGGATTATAATAAAATTATTAAAACAAATTTTATGTATACAAAAACTTTTCTTTCTTCAAAAAATTGTTAACGAAACTTGTACTATATATATACATTAATTTTTTTCTCGTTATAAGCAGTATAATTTAATATTCTATAAATTATCAAAAAATAAATTTAATGTTTATCAAAACTTAAAATTAAATAAGAGAGATTGTGAACAAAACACAGGGAGATTAGCATATTTTTTTAAAATTCGAATAGTGTGAGCGTAAATTTTAGAAGAGATTTTAGTTTCAAATTAAAATTAAAGAAATGTGAGTATAATTTTTAAAAACTTCAAAATGCATGTAATCAAATCTACTCAAATTATCAATAAACCTTCGTTTAAAAGTTTAAATTTTTGGATGAAGTAATCCTTGATATGATATTATAGTCTACCACAAGATTATGACCAGCATGTGATTTATCTATAGTTCAAACTCTAAGTAGCTACAATATGAGAATGTGTGTTTTAAATTATAATAATATTATTAATGAGTATTCACTTAAGAGTTGAAGTTTTTGAGTGACATGATTCTTCACATACTTTTAGAATGTTTAAAAACTAAATGGTTAAACACGAGATAATAAATGTGTGTTTGTTCATATTTAATTTCAAACTCAACGAACTTTTATGTGAAGATCATATTCAAAATTACAATAAAATATGAAATTTTACTTAAGTGTTTAAGTTTTCATTATATGCAATGTTACTTTTTTATATATTTAATAATGTTATTTTTTTTTATATTTAACTTTGACTAATATTTGAACTCTAATATCTAACTAGCAGACACCACTACCATATTACCAACCCTGTTCCATTGATATGCAATGTTAATCTTTAATATATAATTAATCTGCATTTAGATCAATCCCACCTTTCTGGGATCCATATCTTTCAGAATGTTTCTTTCATACAACATTGTGAGATCTAAATAGCTAGGTTCACTGTGGTTGTCAGTGCCGCTCTGTAAATGATGCAACGTAAGTATGAAAATTCAATGGAAATGTGACGAATAAGCTGCCCTAGTTTTGTTTTGGCGTTAGTGAATTTCTCATATGGAACTCACTATTTTATTAATAGTGGGTGGCAATCTCCATTATCTCTTGCCCTTTTTGTTTGTGGCGGATGTCAAGGAAAGCATAGAATACAAATGGAATAATGTGGGCCTTTGAAAACCCAAGGCGCTTTAAACATTTGTCCAATCTTAATTCACTAAGTTTAAGACCTTGGACCCTCCATGACTAACCCCAACTTAGTCTAGTCCCAAGTCACGAGTTCACTAAAATGGAAAGAATTATTGAAATTGGACCTGGCCCAAAAGTAGGATCAACCTATAAGAGCAAGGTGGCAGCCACATGGGATGCTCAATTTACTCTTTAATAGTCTAACAACAATGAAGGTCCTTATAACCAACAAAATGAGGTGCTTTGCAGAAAAAATGGAAGGGAAATGAAGAAAACAATGTTTTCTCTTTTTTGTCAAGAGCTGTCCAGTATTAATCTATAAGTACCCAGTTTTGCAGAGAAAATCACGAGGTGGGAGCTTAAACTGAGTTTTCTTTTTTTTGGAATTTGTTGAGTTTTGAACATTAGGTTTTGTCTTTGAGCAACACAACAGAACAAAATATAGTGTTATTAAGCATAATTTAATGTGCTGTGTTGTATCTGTGTTTTTAAAATATCTGTGATTTGAAGGTTTTGAGGATTTTGCAGATCTCCAAGCTGAGGTTAAGACATGGCATTAGAGCTGGGGGTAGCTGCTTTAGGAGTACTATTTGGAGAACTAGCTAGCGAGTGCAGTATTGGAATTAATGGAGGACAAGGCTACGAAGTTCGGATCAAAATGGAGCACCTGCAAGCCACTCTAGAATCATTAGATGCTGTGATAAAAGAGATAAATTTATACAACCATGAATTGAATCGCCCAGTGAGGGAAATAGAAAGCGTAATCAAAGTGATGGAATAGGGTAAGAAGCTTGTGTGTGAGTGCTCCAAAATCAGTCGGGGGAACTATGTGAGAAAGTTGCGTTACCAAGAGAAGCTGGCGGAGCTGGACAACTCACTGGAGAGGATTTTCAAGGTTGAAATGCAAGCGCAAATGGCGAGAGATTAGAAGAAGACATTGCTGGCAGGGAACTGAAGAAAATCAAGGGATATCTCAATCTTATTTAAATTCAAAATCTCATTTGAATTCAAAATTAGGATAAGATAAGGTTTTCTTTTACATGTAAATATTCCATTTTATTCTGTTCTTATTTTCGGAGCAGACTTAGTCATGTAAAATATAAATATATTGTTTCAATCAAAATACAATACTTTGATTCATCTTTATGATATGACACTCTATCTTGTCCCTCATAGTCAGGGATTGCCAAAATTGAGAGTAAACAATTGATTTCAGGTTTTCCAACTTAAAAAATGAGTAAAAAAATTATCTTTATTTAAATTATTCAATTTATTTCATTTGATACTTATAATTCAAAAATGTATTTATCAATCACCATTGTTAAAGTAATTTTTTTTTTATTAAAATATATAATTAACTTATTTTTCTTTTTCTTTTTCTTTATGCCAACTCCTCATATAATTAAAAAAAATGCACGGGTTCGGTAAATTTGGCTACACGCGTAGAGGAAATTTCTTGCAAGAGCTGTCTGCTACTAGTGCCAGTATAAAGTACCCAGTTTTGCAGAGAAAAATCAGATCAGGTGGGAGTTTATTTAAATAAATTCTTGTGGGTAGGTTTTGGAGAGATCTATGTTAAGGTTGAGAGGAGGCATGGCGTTGGAGGTGGTTTGGGGAGCTGCTTTAAGGCCTGTATTCAGAGAGCTCGCGAGAGCATGCATGGAAGTGAAGGACAAGGTTATCACTATTGAAAAATTAGGGTTTATTTGATTTAAAATTTATATATAAATATGTAGTATAGCATGTTCTTAGATAATTATACAAAAATATTTTAGAAAAATTTATGTACTTGACATTCGTTAAAGGATCAATAGTTTTTTATAAAGTGGTGGCTGTAAAAGAAATTCGAAAAAGATAACTATTTTTTATTTGATAAAAAAAACTTATTTTTTATTTAATGGAACAAAAAGAAAAACTATATCAGATGAGAGTATAGATATCTCAGATAGATTACAGATAAATAGTTCAACTCATCATAAATAACTCATTTATAAAAAAATATTAATTTATTAATTAATTTAAATAACACGTTAATATTTTATAATTAATATTATTTAATAATTTAATAAACAATTCGGTTAATGCTATTCTACAATAATTATTAAAATATTGAACTATTCAGACCCACAATGGACCAACTGAAATCCACCCTTAACTCATTGGCTCCTGTGATCAAAGACATTGAGTTATACAACCGTGAATTGAATAGCACAAAGAGCGAAATAGAATGCCTAATCAGAGTGATATGGAAGATGGGAAGAAGCTTCTCTCCAAGTGCTCAAGAATCTGAACACGGGACTGTGTGAGAAAGGCGCGTTACCTGGACAAGTTAGTTGATCTGGACAAGTCGCTGAAGAGGTTTCTGAAGGTTAATGTCCAAGCTCAGATTGAGAGGAATCAGGTGAAAATTTTGAGGAAACTCTGCAACATCGTCGACGCACCCAACGAATCGCTCATTTATTTTAACTTATAAAAGAAATAAATGATTTGTCTTTTTCATCTTATTTATTTTAACTTATAAAAGAATCGCTCATTTATTTATAAAATTATTAATTAAATTTATATTTTATGTCAATTTTTTTAAAATTCATACAAAGTATAATTGAATGGAATATAAATTATCAAAAAAATTAAATTATATAAAATAAGATAAGTTAATGTAATTTCTTAAAATTAAAAAGAGTGTAAGTATCTATTTGAATAAATTTTTTAGTCATAAATTAAAGGGCATATGAATGAGGATTTTAGAATCTCATTAAATTTTGTTTTTTCTTTTGGCTATCATATGGCGCCTTTAGTTTTTAGTTTTGGCTTTCGATTTGCTGGCCCTTTTTTTTTATTTTTTATTTTTTTAAATTGAAGTAAGCACACATAAAAGCAAAACAATCAAACTTTTTTTTTTTAAAAAAAAAAAAATTACAGTTAGAGGTCTCTTGATGCTTGGTGTGGAACTCCACATCGGCACGACGAATTTAAATTTTACTCTCAAGGTACTATGTAGAGGAATGAAACGGAAGTTATGGATCAACCGACCTAAATATCTTTTTATGAGTTTCAAAGAGAGTGGAATTATTAATGGAATGGAGTGGGAAATAAAGAGGAATTCCCAATCTATTATTCTTAAGTTTGATTTGACAAAAATGGTAATATATTTTTAAGAAAATGGAAAAATGGAATACGTCTAAGCAGGTTGATAATATAATGTATAGATTCAGGGTGTATTGTTTATATTAAATTTACAAATTGCTCTGAATTTACGTTACTATTCAAATTAGTCTCCAACTATACTTAACGTTCAATAAGTTTATCTTTTTGTCATCGCACTACTAATTACTTACAGTTAAGGATACTAATATAACTCGTTTAATTGACACTTTAAATTTGTGGTGTCACACTGTCTTGATCTGCTGAATCAGTACTCTTTAAAAACGAACTGTGGTTTAATTAAAGTCTCCGTTTGGACACAAAAGGCAGAAACTTCCTTTTCCCCCTCCACTTCCCCCACTTTTGCAATACAAATGCCAAAACCTCCATATTTGGTTTCTGTTTTCAAGAAGCTCGAAGTATATATATGAAACAGCAATTTGTAGTCTTGCCATTTGCGTATTGCATATCTGCCACCTACAATACTTTAAATTCTCCGTTTTTACCAAACCTGAGCTTCTGGGTCTGTTCTGGGTTTGCTTGTTTCGCCGTAAAGACGCAGCAGAAGCATGTTTCTTCCTGGTCCTCTTATTACCGTAACCGTTTCTATTACTCGACAGCATCAAAGTTAGCATTCTGGGTTCTCAGCAGCTCCAACAGCTTTTGCTAATAAATTGAAGAAGATGGAAATTTGACCTAAGATTGGCAAGGGAGGTGAAGCGGTTTGCTGTGGTCTTAGGAACAGGAAGAAAACAATGTACAAAGGAGACAGAAGACAGAGCCTGTCTCTGTCTTGTTAAGTAATAATCTAGATCAAATTATTTATGTGCCAAAAGGATATTCCCCGAGATGATAGAGTTCTTGATAGTTGTCAGATTCCTTCCCCTACGTCCTAGAAGTAAGATGGGAAAATCAGCCCAAAAAAAAAAAAAAAAAATTCTTGCCCCTTACTATAGCTTCATGACGATCTCTTTATTTTGGGGGGAAAATTCATATTTATTTTTCAATTCCAAAATAAAATTTAAGAAATTAGCATTTTGCAATTAGCGATTGTAGTTTGCGATTTGAGATGATAGTTTCCTTTTGTGTGCTTCCAACCTGCGTCTTGGAGGCAAAACAATCAAACCCTAAACAGACTCAGAAGCTTCGCTTTGGTAAAAATAGAGAATTTAAGATATTGCAGGTAGCAGATATGCACTATGCAAATGGCAAGATAATATACTCTGAGCTTCTTGAAGACAGAAAAGAAATGGAGGTTTTGCGATTTGCATTGCAGAAGGGGGAAGGGGAGGGGAAGAGGTGCGTGCGTGCGTGTTAGTGTTTTGATAAAAAAACGCAGCGTTTTAATTATGTCATATTTTGAAAAAATAGACACTCAATTAAGGTGAGGTGTCATCTCACGTCAGACGTGTCAATTAGACACTTAAATTATTAAATATTTGATAAATTTTAAAATTAATTTGTACAGTGATATAAAATTTAAGAGTTTAATAAATTTAAAGATTAATTTATAAATATTGACATGAGTTATTAAATGTCCATTAGATACTTAACAGGTAATGTCAGTATTTTTCAATAACAATTAGAAGGAAGATGAAAGAAAAATTAAATTGTTAAATATCTAATAAATTTAAAAATTAATTTGTATCATGACGTAAAGTTTAAGAGTTTAATAAATTTATAGATCAATTTATAAATTTACTTTATTATTTGAAAATATTTATAATATTAT
This sequence comes from Gleditsia sinensis, assembly GCA_037074535.1. NCBI lineage: Eukaryota > Viridiplantae > Streptophyta > Magnoliopsida > Fabales > Fabaceae > Gleditsia > Gleditsia sinensis. The sequence goes on along the minus strand of CM073468.1, from coordinate 6,591,952 downwards.
GATCTCATAATAGATAACTAATTCACGCTATATACTATGTAAGCATTGCATGGTGATTATATATGTTTACATCTGAATTTGACAAATATATAAATGAAGTTTTTTAAATTGTAATGTTTATGATTTATTATTATTATTTTGTTTAAAAGATATTTGAAAATAATTTATAATGTATTAAATAAGTATTATTTAAGAGTAATGGAATTGAAAATAGTGTATGAATTCAACTCCATTATTCTCAATGAATACTTTTTTATTTTGTGCCTTATTTTTCTTAATATAATATTTTTTTTATTTAATTGAATAAATTAATTGTCATCCATTATTATTTGCCAACTTTAAAAATGAATAAAACATTTATTTTTATTTAACCTATTCAGTTTATTTTATTTTGATGGAATGTCTCCGAACAGGATAATTCATTTTATTTGATAGTTATAATCAAAAAAATATATATTTTTATTTAAAATCATAATCAATCTGACAATTACCATTGTTAAAGTAATATTTTATTAAAACATATAATTAAACTTTTTTCTTTTTCGTTTTTATGGAAACTCCTCATTTATCAAAAATGCCTTCCGCATGTCTTTTATTATAAGGTAAAATTATTTTTAGACCACGATAACGGAGACTAAATACTTTCTTGATCAATCTTAAAAATACATTTTTACATTGATTAAATATATTTAAAAAAAATAAATTTTTTAAATATTAATATTAAAAATTTAAATTTGAATAATCAGAATATAAGCACCATAACCACTGAATAATTAAACTTGTCACAACTATACATAACTTTTAAACATGGGTACTTAATAAATAAATAAATATTATTTAATATATTATCGTTGAAGGTAAAATTTTAATTAAAACTATAGCAAATAATACTAACAGATAATAAAATTGTTAAAATTAGTATTAAAAATATTAATACAATCTACTGATTTTGACACGTGCAGTATGTGTGTAGCCTCTCCTCCACAATTGGACCAAATATTCAACACTTCTCGTGCACGGAACTTGGAAAGGGATCGAAGTTGCTCGTCAATAGCTGTGTGGTACAGGTGCTAGATTAAGGTCAGTTTTGCTGACAAAGATCAGAGCAGGTGTGTGAAGTTTGAAACTCTACTTCTTGTGGGTAGGTTTTGTGTCGGATTTTGCTGAGATTTAGGTTAAGGTTAAGGTTGAGATGTGCCATGGCGTTTGAGCTAATTGGGGGAGCTGCTGTGGGAGCTGTGTTCGGAGAGCTTGCGAGAGCTTGCATGGAAATGAAGGACAAGGCTGTGATGTTCAGACCTACAATGAACCAACTGAAAGACACCCTTGAGTCATTGGAGCCTGTGATCAAAGACATAGAGTTATACAACCATCAATTGAATCGCCCAGAGAGTGAAATAGAAAGCCTAATCAGACTGATGGAAAGGGGGAAGAGGCTTCTCTGCAAGTGCTCAAGTATCCGACGATGGTACGATGTGAGAAAGGTGCGTCACCAGGCCAAGCTGGTAGAGCTGGACAAGTCGCTGCAGAGGTTTCTGAATGTTAATTTGCAAGCTCAGATGGCGAGGGATCAGAAGCAGATGCTGCTCCTCTTTAGGTCGACAATCCCTGGACCTGACCATCGTGGACACCAAGATCTAACGGTGGGTATGACTGTCTCCCAGAACGGCCACGCCAAGGTGATTATAAATTTTATAATGTTATTTTCAATTGCAAACACGGATTCTCATTTGATACTGGTTTAATATTTTTTTTCTTTGGAAGATCTTGAATTGGTGGTCAACATTTTTCAATTTTTTTTTTAAATATACTGTCTATTTTGACTTTAACTTTAAATATTTTTTTATCTAAATTTACACAACTCAATTTTAATAAATAATTTTTTTTTCTTTTAAAACAACTTTTGTGCCATGAGCCCTTCTCTATATATACTACATTTTACAGTTAAATATACTCATAATTATCGCACAATTCATTAATATATATAAATTATTCTTTTTATAAAAAAGAAAATAGGCACGCTTGCTCTATAATACTATTTATAAAAAAAATGTAACATTTAAAATTTTCACAATTATTACAAGTATTATTATAATTAAACAATAAATATGAGTATAAATAAGACGGATTAATTTTTTGGAAAAAGAAAAAGAAGCAAAGTAATTAAAGTGATGAAATTTCAATGCAATTTCGTAGTCAACCAGTCAACCAGCTAAGAAAACATAAACCCCCCCCCCCCCAAATTTTAAATTTTTTTTAAATAATAATTAAATTCTTTTAAAAATATTTAAAAATTCTTAATAATAATAAAAAAAAATCTTTACTTAGCCCCCTAAAAATATTTAATTAATATATTATTTTAAATTTTTTTTCAGCCCCCGATAAAAACTGTCTAGCTCCGCCCCTGCCCTGCCTCCAGATGTAGTATTTGTCCAGACTGCTAAGCTTGCTTGGTAGTGATGGTACTCTCTTTGTAGTCTCGTCATATTTAGTTCGTTGGTCAACTATCTTACGCTTCATTTAATGTACCCAGTTTTGCACATAAAAACCAGATCAGGTATGTGAAGTTTGAAATTAAACTTTACTTCTTCTGTTTCGGATTTTGCAGAGAGGCCTAATGACATTCGAGCTGGTTGTGGCAGCTGCTTTTGGAGATGTGTTCGAAGAACTTGTGAGAGCATGCATGGAAATTAAGGACGTGGGTGGGATATTCAGATCCGGAATGGACCAACTGAAATCCACCCTTAACTCGTCGGTTCCTGTGATCAAAGACATAGAGTTATACAACTATGAATTGAATCACCCAAAGAGCGAAATAGAATGCCTGGTTAGATTGATGATAAATGGGAAGAAGTTTGTGTGCAGGTGCTCAATAATCCCAAAATGGGACTGTATGAAAAAGATTATTGACTATAAAAAGCAGGAGCAGCTGAACAAGTCATCGGTAATGATATCGATAAAAAATGTAAAGTCCAGCAACCACGAATTGAATCGCCTGCAGAGTAATGAATTTTGTTGCTCCGGCTCCACCCTTAACCCAGCGAAGGACTTATCGGGGGATTGCTCACGGCCTAATGTGGAACCAGATTGCAAAATCTTTGTCAAGTAAGCACACAAAACGAAAGGAACCTACCTTCACATATATCATTAGTTTTCAGAGATTTATTTACTTTTTTTTTTTAATGTAGCATGAAAATCCCTACAGTCTCTAATTAAAAAAAAATTAATCTCACATTAAGTATTGAGGTTATCTTTTCTCACAATTGTTTTTATGTAGGTTTGAATTTTTGACATTGCAATAGTCTCCAAAATTTAGTGAATTACCTTTTTGGTTATCAAAAGTTATATATTTTTTCAATTAAGTTTCTCAAAATTTATTTTTTTCATTTTAATTCTCTAAAAACTATTATGTTTTCAAAAAATTTCTTACATTAATCCGATTGATAAATTTATTTACTTAAACTAATGTTTAACTGGCCTAACGTAATTTGCTACATTTTATCTAAAATTAGATTTTTTTTCTTCATAAAATTTTTTGAGGAAATCTCTAACGTTAAGTTAAAAAGAGTATACTAAGATAGACCTAATAAGTTTTTTTGTCAAATCAGGTAAATAAATTTTTTAACAAGGTCAATGTGATAATTAACTTTCTCAAAATCATCCAACTAGATAAAAGATCAGTCCATGGAGGAATCCCCAACAATTTCAAAGATGCTCTTGTTGCTTGTTGTATGAGATTTCCTTGCGCTGCAAGTAGGTCAACTTTTTTTATTTTTTTTATTTTTATCTTTCTTGAATTCTTTATTAATGGGTGTTTTTGTGGTTTGGGCATTCATGTTTGAGTATGCATGCCTTCCATTTGACAAAATGCTCAAGTGAGTGATTTCTGTTTTGTGTTCTTCACTCAAGGTCTATAATACCCACATTCAGTATCAGTGAGGATCCGAGATCTCAAAATCGAAATATTTCGAGTCATTCTGGTAGAATGATAACTGCACCAAGGATTTCAGAATATGATGAGACTGAGTGGAGCGCTATTCCTCCTCCTGCTGTGAGATATCAAAATTCAAATAGTAGAATGATCACTGCATCAAGGAATCCCCAACAATATCAAAGGTGCTTTTGGTTCCTAGTGTTATATATATATATATTGCATTATGCTGCAAATAGGTTATCACCTTGTATAACCCTCTTGGATTCATTTAATGGGTGTCTTATGGTCTGAGCATGCATGGCTTCCATTTGACAGAATGCTCAAGTGAGTGATGTTCTGTTTTGTGTTTTTGATTCAAAGGTCCATAATGCCCTCTTCCAGTGACAGTGATCAGAATTCATTGAGGATTTCAGAATATGATGAGATGAACGAGAATCCTTTATCGGAGGGAGGGAATCGCAGGCACATTGAACGGTTGGCTTATGCTCCTCCAGCTGCTGATGAAACAAGTGCCGGAGAGCTTGAAAATCATGAGAAAGAGTATGAAAAGATGATAACACATAGCAGGGCTCCAGATCAACTTCAACCTCTGCAGATGCTTGAAGATACTGCTTCTAGTAGTATACAGAAGCTAATTACTGAGATTCCCTATTCGGGAATTAGTGAGACTGGATTCTCAAATATTTTATGCTACTGTGGTACAAGGGCTTCCATGAGGATTCTAGAATATGATAGGAACAGGGATCGTTTGTATTACTGTTGTGAGATAAGGAACTGTAGTTTCTTTGAATGGTGGGTTCCTCCTGCAGCTGCAGCTGGAGAGCTTGGCAGTAGTGAAGAGTTTAAGAAGATGATGACACAAGGTGAGCTAGGAACTACTAGTAGACACCAGAAGCTACTTACTCCTGCAATTGTTCTTTTATCTTGTTTCAACCTTGTATTGTCTTTTGTCATATTAATGTATTTGTACAAGGGAGCAGGAGGAGATAATGCAGTATAACAAGATAACTGGATAATTGGGGTAACATAGAGTTAAGGAATTTTTTTTTTTTGGTGAAAACAAAAAAGATAATACAAATACGCTATTCCAATATATTCATGGCCGTTCACTTGCTAGCTTAAAAGTAATAATAACCACGATCTAGAAGAAAACAAATCAAGCTCAGACGAGTTAAAAACAGAGTAGAAAAAAAAATTAAGTTCAAATGAGTTTTTATAGATTAGAGATTATAGTAAAATTATTTATTAATATTTTTTTGTCAGTTTAAATTTTAAAATTGAAATAGTTGTCAGAAACAAAATATTACAATATTTCTATTAATTGTTAATTGAGGTGCTATTAGCATCACAACGATGGATTATTATGCAAATATATACATTTATAATTCAATAAAACTTTTTCGAGGATCCTAATTAGAAACTGAGTTACAAATAATATCGTAGAATTACTCTTTTTTAAAAACCATAACTACATTTTGGTTGGTGACAATATATATATATATATATATATATATATATATATATATATAGAGAGAGAGAGAGAGAGAGAAATCAACTAGTCTCAAACTGCACTAGAAAAATGAAAACCAGATCATAAGAATGGCAGCCGAGGGGAACAGAAGGGAAAAAAAGCATTGAAGGGGAATCATGTTCACATGAAATCAGGAAAAATGGAGGAAAAAGAAGATGATGATAAAGAACAAGAGGAAGAAGAAGAAGAACAGGAAGAAAAGGCATTGTCCATATGGGATTGTGGGAGTCCTTTATATGTATGAATTGGTCTGCCTCATTCATCTTGTTGAGGGGCATCTAAGGGTATTTCCATCTTGCAAGGGATCGTCAAAGGCCATAGTGACCACATTCACCCACCCATCTCAACATATGATCTCTTTGATGGTACAGCAAATGGGATCCCCAGAGAAATCCAAAGGGTCTTTCATGGCCACCAGCTGGATTGAATTTGTGAGGAAGATGAAGATTGGAAGAAGAAGGATAATGATAGAGAAATAAGAAACAAGCCCAAGGAAAAGACAATTGAGATAGCTGGGTTTGTCAGAAAAAATGGTTAAAAAATATACATAGATAGAATAGGTAATTAGATTATCAAGTTTTTCTTCATTCTCTTTTTTTCTTCATTATAATCTTTCAGTTTCATAAATTATTAGATTTATGGGTACCTTTGCTTCATTCTCACACGGTGTTGAAATTAATTTTAATCTTAAATTTGTCTCGAGAAAGCCATTTTCATAAGTGAAAGGAGAGAAGAATTTAAGAGTGGATCGGAGTTGTTTTTGAGTTGAGATGTAGTGATGACTCAAAGCAATATTCATCTTTGAAGTTATAATATATTTTCAAAATATGATACTGCCATTATTCTGTTCTTTCCCTTCTCCGTTTTACTTAAATATGAGCTTGTATTAGTCACCATTAAAAAAAGTTACCTAAGAAATATCAAATGTATGAGAAGTCAACTGAATGGAAATTAACTAGGATTAAATAACAATAAGTAGCCATTTTTCAGTGTTGAACAAAGGCTTAACATTATAAAAGAAACCTTAACATTAAACTCATTTTAATTTCAAAAATTAAAGGCTTATTTGAGAGTTTTGAAGAGATTGGCCGAGGTGCAGTGGTTATTAATAGAGTAAAGTGAAATAGAATGGAGTGAAAAAGATAAAAGTTTTTATTTTATTATTTAAAAGATTATTTAAAATTTATAATTTTATTAATGGGGCGGAACATGTTTGAATGGTTTTATTTCTAATATTATTTTTTATTATATTTTCTTTTAATTGAAGAAAAGTAGAATGAGAAAGATAAAATAATAAATGAACTAGCTAGATAAAGAACTCAATATATTCTTTGATTGAAAATTGAGGTGTAGATCGAGTTGGGCTAAGCTTTCAATCCATCAAAATTATATATTAAAAATTAACAAAATAATAATTTCAAATTTACAAGACAGGTTAAAATTAAGTATATTAGTATATGTTGATATCCAAAAAAAAAAAGTGAAAATTAAGCAGTTTCTTTTTGTTTTCGGCTCTGAGAAAATTAAGCGTGCGTTTAGCCCAAACATGGACATAACCAAGAGGAACGTTATTTGGGGCTTACATGTGACATAGGACCACATGCTGAAGCCATGGTTCACAGCTACCAAGTCCCAAAAAAAAAAAAAAATTTGATTCACAGTTCACATACACAAATTAGGTGGCACTACAAGAAAAAATGAATTTTGTGACGACTAAAGTCGTCACAAAAACTCAAAAAAACGTCACAAAATAAGCATAAAATAAAATTTTAAAAGTTTTTGTGACGACTAAAGTCGTCACTAAATATATTTTTTGTGATAACATTTTAGGTCGTCACCAATAGTTTCGCAATTATTCGCTTTCTGTGACGACTTAAGTCGTCACTGAAACTATGGTTCTTAGGGTCTTCAGTGACCACTAAAGTCGCCACTAAAAGTTGTTTTAGTGACGACTTATACAAGCGTTTAGTGACGATTATAGTTGTCACCAAAACATTTTGAGTGACGACTTTGCACGTTGTCATTGAAAGTCTTTACTTTAAAGGTTTCAGTGACAATGAAAGTCGTCAATGAAAGTGTTTTCAGTGACGACTTAAAAGATTCATCACTGAAAGTCACGTCAATCTGAATTAATTTTTATACAATCTAAGCTTTAGTGACGACTTAAGTCGTCACTGAACGTTTTATTAAAATGAAAATATAATAATAAAAATTGCAATCACTAAACTTTTATATTAATTTTTTTAATAATTTTATTTATGCATTATAATATTAAATGAGAATAAAAAAATTAAATGAAACGATATATATTAAATAAAAATATTATGTACAATAAATATTTGTTGATAAACAGTTATCAAATGTCAATTAGTAAATAAAATATAAATAAAAAACAACAATAAATTAAAAAGCATCAAGTCTCTGGTTCTCTTGAAGTTTCCGGTGTTGCATTAATTGTAGAATTTGATACATCACTTCTTGTTGGAGGTATTGAAATTTGCCCCTATTTATAACACAAAAATATATTAATAGTAGTCAAGTAATTCAAAATACAAATTAATTAAATAATAACAATTATAATATATGCAACTCAATAGCGTAAGTCTATCTAAAAGTTACGAAAGTGAAAAAAAAATTACATACATTGATTAAACATATACAAAGGCTATTGAATTAATGTTAGCATAATTTAAATGTAAAAAACAAAAATAATAAATGATAAATGACAAATATGAAAGAATACAATAATCAAGAGGAAAAAATAATATGACAAGTACAAAACAAAAAGAATCACCAAAATATGAAAATTTTGATGTTTTAAGATTCTTGAACCAAGTTAATTTGACAAATAAAAGAATTTCAATGATCTATAGTTTATTTATCAAGGGGATACAAAAGAATCACCAAACCATGAAAATTTTAATATTTTTTTAGCAACATTTGAGATTCTTGAACCAAGTTAGTTTGAGAAACAAAAGAACTTCCATAACCCTTAGTTTATATATCAAAACATTACAAAAGAATCACCAAACCATAGAATCTTAATGTTTTGAGATTCTTCAACCAGGTTAATTTCACAAATAAAAGAATTTTCATGACCCATAGTTTATATATCAAAACAATACATAGGAATCACCAAACTATGAAAATCATGATTTCTTTAATGCTCTTCTCTTATTGAGGAATATGATTTAGATGCCACAGCCAGGCCACATACATACTAGTTCGATAATTATGAGAATTTGTAACTAAATCTTAGTGACTATTTTCTAAGAGTAGTGTAATTCCAGTTTTGACTCCTCTTTTTGGAAATTCTACTATTGCTTGTAATTTTACTAGTATGCTATTATAGATGCTCCTGAATTCAATACATTGAAGCTTCACTTTGATCAACCCTTTCCTTAACTTATTTTCATTTCAATTTTCTGGTTACAAATTGTAGAGAAATATCCACAAAACTAAATAGCACAGGCAAAACAGAAAATCAGAAAGAAGAATCCCAACCACAAAGACTCAAGAGAAAATGGAAGCACCCTCTACAATTATCTAATCAAAATTGAGAGCACAAAAAACAAAACTGCATCAGCATCAGTGTTCAACACTTAAAAACATTTAATATGCAAGAAAGTTATTTAAAGAAAAATAGATCAAAGAACAGCTCAAAAATATGCAAAATAGAATGTAAATGTGCAAAACCAACAAATATATAAAGGCACAAAATAAAGGAGACAGGGAAAGAGGCTTGCATTTAGGCTTCTTGACTCTCAAAGGATTTTTCACTATTCAATACTTCTTGTTCAACCTTCTAATGGTCACAAAGAAGTTTATCACACTCGTTCACCTAGACGTTTATAAGGTTAATTTTTATTCATTCATCAACAACAATACAAAAAGAAAGGATATATTGGCCTAAAACAGTACAGGATCTCTCTCATGCATTAAAAAAAACTTCTAACTGAGCAAATATAGCTAAACACAGGGAAGCTTGAACAAAATATGAACCGAAATACAAGTCAAAACACGTTATGAATTTATGATAGCTAAAATAGGTTCAAATACTTCTTGGTTGGTTCTTTATGTCTTTCATACATCCAAGCTTCCATAATTGTCAATAGCCTAATTTTTTAGCCATTGCAACTAAAACTTATAATAAAGTAAAAAACTCAAACAAGTAAAAGTAAAAATATATGTTGCACAATTTCCAACACAGTAAAACAAAAAATAAGCTTGAAAAATATATCTTTAGAAACTGCTTTCTCTATGTCTTTGACAGAAGAGAGAACAGAACACTGAAAACAGCTAAAAATTGTAATCATAACTTTGGGGTGTACTAAACGTAATTTTAAGAGACAATCAAAATAGCTTATCTATGGACTTGTTTATTATATTGATGATTGGTAAAAGTAGTGAAGAACATCCACTTTTAGACCACTTTGGAATTCTTAAATCTAAACTTGGTAAAAGATATAAATCATGATGTTGGCTAACACCCAGCCATATATGGTTTTCAATCACACCTAAAAAGATAATAGTAGTACATATATATTGAGTTTTATACATATATATTGACAATAACCTCCTAAATAAATAATTTTATCCATTATATTGAGTTTTATACATATATAATTCCATGAGTGTCTTAGCATCTAAAAGCATGGAATGCATAGTTGAGATTCTTTGATTTAAAGATTATCGATCGAAATACTTGATTAACATAAATCTAATCCACTATAAATAAGCAAAAATATAAAAAGACAGTAACTTGGTCATATACATTCCACTTTCCAATAAATTCAACAACTTGGGAATAGAATTAATTGTTTGATGGTAACTGTAGTGAATGAAACAAACAAATTGCATTAGCTAGTAAAAAAAAGGCCCAGAAATGCGATAATCATAAAATCATGAACATATATGGTTACCTGTTGGATAGATGCGATTAAAGAGGCCATTTGTGCTTGTAGCCTTTCTTCAAACTGTACTTGTAGCTGTGCATGCATCCTTTCTTCTCGTAATTTTATCTCTTCATGCATTTCTCCACGTAGTTCTGCAACAACCTCTTCACGTATTTTTCTTCTTTGCTCTTGAAGATGCTCAGAAGTGATTTGACCAGAAGCTCTTTTAGAAGGAGGTCTAACTCCATATCCTTTGCCACGAACATATCCCGTCTTTTGACCAAGAACTTGGGTCAAGATCTCTTCGTTGCTCAAACTAGGAGCGTTTTCTTCAAATTATTTTGATACAATCTCTTTTAGTTGACTCTACATTTAAATCATATATTTAGAATAAAAACAATATAAATTAAAATTTTAAAAAATTGATAAAATAAAACTATACATGAACTTCTTGTGACTTTGCATCCGACCATACGACTTCTCCATCACAAAAAGTCATTTTCAGTGACGACTTTTTTAGTCGTCACAAAAAAGTCATCACAAATTGTCACTTTTCTTATAGTGTGAAAAGCGTTAGAGAAAGATTGCAAGGCGTCCTAAACACTAATAATTTAGTCACTAAATATATATATATATATATATATATATATATAATTTTAATTTTTAAAATTATTAATTTATTACACATTAAGTATTTTATTAATATTTAAAAATATCACACAATTAATATTTTTTAAAAATTAATTCATACAGTTAAAAAATTTAAAAATTAAAGTTAAATTAACTTACATGTAAAAAATTAAATTATTCGTTTACTATCAAATTAGACATATATAAGACTTATTGTCTTTTTATTTTTGGGATACAGACAAAATCTTATTGTTAAGGATCTGAATTTTTTGCTGTGGCAAGAGATACAGCACGCAGTGCTGTGGTTCAAACGCAGTGTTTCATTAAGTGAAACAAAACGTTTTGACATGACAATGCAAGAAAAGAACCCACCTCAAGTGCGACAGGCGACTGGTGAAAATTACCAGTCGCCTGGCGGAGAACCAAGCCCCTGCTTCATTCCAGATACATATTGCATTGGCTCTTGTGGGAATGGGCATGTAACTTGCATTGAACAAAGAAGCTCTCTTTCAAAAGAGGCTTTAACTATGGCAGCCACCTATTCTCCTCATCCTCAGGATCTCCAGCATCCCATTCAAAATTAAGCAACCAAGACAATAATTTGAATCAGATCCAGTAAGGAGAAGTTACAAAATTTGTACGCAAATAGTATCCGATTGCCTTTTCACTATTTGTCTGAGAAAAACAGAGCACGAACATAAGCTAGACCCATAAATAGAATCGCAAAAGACAATGAGAATTAATTGTGAAAGCAAAATAATAATAAACAAAAACAAAAACAACAAAATGGAAGTATTACTATTATTATTATTTTGCTTCCCTTGGTATGGCTGTACATATCCCTGAACAAGGTGTTTCGTTGCTATAATTCCAGCTTCCAAGCACGCGGAGAGGGTCGCTCAGAACAGAGTATTTGAAGGAAAGCAACAAAACACCATCTTTGCTAAGGGAGAAAGGTGGAGTGTAGAGCTAGATGAAAAATTTCTCTTGGGCTTGGCTCGAGTGAATGGGTGAGGAAAAAAAAAAGAAAAAAGGGGGAAAGATGGATGCAGCCAAAGCCAAACAACGTCGCATATAACTTATAGAGGATTGATTTCCGATCGAGTCGGTTTATATGGGTTGTTTGGGCTTCAATCCAACCCGATCGACCATATTCGAATTTTTAAATTTTTTTATTTATTTTAATTTATAAACTCGATTTTATAAATTTAAAATGCTATTTTTTTATTAGTTTCAAACGATTTTAAACGGGTTGCACAGATTATGCACACCCCTAGTTAAAGTGATTTTTTTATTAAAATGTATAATTACCTTCTTTTTTGGTTTTTATGCAAACTGCTCGTTTTATTAAAAATGTGTCGTACAATCGATATTAAGAGCACGTTTGGTTCTAAGGAATGAAAAAGAGAAAGAGAGATGAAAAATTCCTTTGTTTGTTTACCGAAAAGGCCATTCCTTCGTAAAACCTTGGAATCTGATATTCCCCAGTTCCTACCCCTTTTACAATCAGACCCCCGCAGCAAAGCCCTTTGCGCGGCCCCTTTCATTCCCGTCAGGTTCTTCGGCTTCACGTTTGTTCTCTCTTCTTCTACGTTCCTCTGCTTCTGCTCGTCTTCGTCCCTCTCTTCTTCCGCTCGCGGAGGAGAAAGCTTTGCTCAATATCGATTCAAGAATCGTCCTGAAGGTAAAATCCATCCTCCTTTTTCTTCTTCGTTTACGGATCTCGCATTCTGACTTGGATAACTTGATTGATTTCATCCGATTTGGGGTTTACTGGTTGAGTGACTTGGATAACTTTATCTATGTTTAACCTGCCATTCCTTCTTCAATTCCTGCAGTCCTGTACGATGTGAAAGCAAAGGCCTTTGCCATTCCTTCATCAAAACAGAGGGATTGAAGAGAATATGCCATGCGGTTATTTACACTTGGGACCCAAACAAAGGCTGAGTCTTTTAATGAGCGACGTGTGTGCGTCTGCTTTATTGGGGACCAGACACCATCACCCCATGTTTGCCCAACGCACACTTTCGGAACAAGGAAAGGCCTTTGCCATTCCTTCATCAAAACAGAGGGATTGATAAACTGCCCGAATGGTAGAAGCTGCGGAAACTAGAGAGTAACCTTAGTCTGTTGGCAACGTAATCAAAGGAACAATCCGATTGGGTACGAGATTTCAGCCTCCGTCTTCAACAGCAGCACCACCGTCATCCGCTTTAATGAAAATCTCTAACCACAGTGCCTTGTAATTCCGTCTTCCTCTTCTGCTTCTCTGTTCTTACCTTCCAAGTGCTCTCCTTTCTTCAAACACGAAACAAGAAGATTAGTAGCTTATAATTTCAAATGCCACACTCTACTTCACGGCGCGTGATCCAGTAGTATTATTTGCCATTTAAAATCCTGTTTTGGTTTTCTACGTACTTTTTCCCTTTTTTGTTTCTTAATATGCTGTATTTTTCTTGTGCTGAAGATAGGATAAGGAAAATTCTAGTCTTTGGTTTATATTTGTAGTAATATGGAAGGGAGGACAGAAGAACAGTATAGACCCGCAAATTTCGCATTAAAAATTTGTTAAGATCGTATATTTACGTTTCCATCTTTTGCTTTGCATAAAACTGCTTTTATTTTGATAAACTATTGGGAGATAAAAAAGAAAATTTGCATATTACTTTTTTTTTTTGTAATTTATTTCATGTTGTACCAGCAAAGATCGAAGAGTGACTGTTTGTGTATTTTTCTTTATGGTGTGCCTGATGTTTCCAAATGTTTTCTAGCTGTAATTTTTGTGTCACTAAAATGAGGAAATGCTTTTTAGCTAGGCTAGTAGTCTGTCCGTTGCTCAAGTGGAAGAGCAAGAGGAGGTTGAAATTGTGAAAGGTTACACAATGACTCAAATTTGCGACAGAATGATAGATTTATTCTTGAATGAGAAAACCAAATCAAAGGAATGGAGGAAGTATTTGGGCTTCAGAGAAGAGTGGAACAAATACAGGGATAGCTTCTACAGTAGGTGCCAGAAAAGGGCAGACATGGAGAATGACCCAGTTATGAAGCAAAAATTTATTTCACTGCTGAAAAAGATGAAGAAGGTAAAGCAATGCTCTCAAATTTTCTCTGTTCACGCCCCTTGTAATATTGGATTCTAAGAAATAGATTATTTTGGTCCTAGTGTAAAATTAGGGAAAGCAAAGAATTTTTTCTTTTTTTCAAATTTAGTATTAAAATGAAAACTCAGACATTACATTTGGACTAAATGGGAGTGGATAAGTTGTTGTGCTTTTTTTTTGATCTGCCAAATCCAGAATAACGTAGTTTTTCTTTTCAGAGTAGCAACTTATCGTAGAAAGTAGGAACCAAATAACTAATTCATATGTAGACACTTGCTTGGTTTTAGAGCTTCTTCCTTGTTTCTGTTTGATCAGGGGAGCATTGCAGATTGATGATGAAATGGAAGGACACAATGAACTTCTCAAGGAGGTACAAGATAGCCCAACCGTGATGGTAATTATCTGAATGAAGAAATTTATTTGATTTTGGACTGTATTATTTTGAAGGAATATTTATTTAAATCTAAATCAAGTAAACAACATCTGGAAAGAGATCAAGTATGATATTTAAGAATGTTCGTAGTTGTAACTTGTAATTAAAGAGCATAAATCATAATCTACATTCTACAACGTAGCCAGGGGGGTTCCTAAATGTGATGGATGTTAGGATGTCATTGAAGTGCTAAATTAAAACTGGCCTATAGGCACCAGAAATTTTACTAAAACTAGGATGGAAGATGAGAATAACGAGTGCCATAACTTTCAGCGGTTAGATTTCTTTCAAAATATGTGTTTGTTTATATATAAGCAAACACAAAATTTCGAGAAAAACTCACCGACTGATAGTTCGAATGTTCGAACTCTCCATAGCAAAATTCTTTTATATATGCACGGAGAGAGTGGTATAACTGACCAATCCTTGACTTTCATATGCAGGTAGAGCACTCATCCATCCAATTGGAAACGAAGAATAAAGGAAGCAATGACACAGGACTTCTCATGGGATGGTGAATGTTGTGACATTCATATTTCAGCTTACACGGCTATAAAGAATTTGTAAAGTGGGTATAATATACATGTATATTCTTAATTGAGACAGGGCTTGGTTACCTGAAATATTATTAATTTATTATTTGTAACCCATTAATTCTTCGAATTCGGCAGTGTACTGTACAGTTTACACCATTACTTTATAAATCAATGAAAATTAGCGATCGAAAATTCGTCAAGTCCCTTGACGTTTTAACAACCAGAATGACGAAATGCTTTGCTGCATATTTTAGCATTTTTCTTGTTTTCTCCAAAAATTTGTTATTATATTGTTTCTTCGTTGAATAACAAATTTTTATCATGGTAGGCGTGAAATTGTAATGAGTTTATATTTGATTAGTAAGGGCGAGTTGAACTTTCATTCATTCTTGCATCTCATTCAAATAAAAAAAATTCTATTAATTTTTTTAATTTAATTTTAAATAAATAAATATAAATCTCAGTTAAAATTAAAAATATAAGATAATAAATTTGTTATTTTTTTAATTTATTAGACTACTTTTCACAATTTTATTTTAAAATAAAAAATATTCTATAACTTAATCTAAATATTTAAAATATATTTTATAAAAAAAACACCTCCTAAAAATAAAATAAAATAATGTAATTAATTTATAAAAAAATAATTTTTTTACATATTTTATTAATTAAAGAGATTATTTGATTATTTTATATTAAAAATAATTTAATTTTTTTAATTTATTCTCTTATTAAATAATAAAATAAGACGTTATTTCACTTCTTTCTATCATATATCAAACAATATAATATATATATATATATATTCATTTCCTTTCTTCTCTTATTCCTGCTGAAATTCATTCAACTCAACGGGCCACTAATTAAATACTTTTCTGCTTAAAATTGCATTTTCACATTGACTCGTACGCGGAAGTCATCGCGGACTCACAAGGCAAGGAAGTTTCCTGTCAAGAAAAATCAGGGGTGTGAGTTTGAAACTTTACTTCTTGTGGGTAGGTTTAGTGTCGGATTTTGCTGAGATTTAGGTTAAGGTTAAGGTTGAGATGCGCCATGGCGTTGGAGCTAATTGGGGGAGCTGCTGTGGGAGCTGTGTTTGGAGAACTTGCAAGAGCTTGCATGGAAGTGAAGGACAAGGCTGTGATGTTCAGACCTACAATGAACCAACTGGAAGACACCCTTGAGTCATTGGAGCCTGTGATCAAAGACATAGAGTTATACAACGATCTATTGAATCGCTCACAGAGTGAAATAGAAAGCCTAATCAGACTGATGGAAAGGGGGAAGAGGCTTCTCTGCAAGTGCTCAAGAATCCGAAGATGGTACGATGTGAGAAAGGTGCGTTACCAGGCCAAGTTGGTGGAGCTGGACAAGTCGCTGCAGAGGTTTCTGACTGTTAATTTGCAAGCTCAGATGGCGAGAGATCAGAAGCAGATGCTGCTCCTCTTTAGGTGGACAATCCTTGGACCTGACCATCGTGGACAACAAGATCTAACTGTGGGTAGGACTGTCTCCCAGATCGGCCACGCCAAGGTTATTATAAATTTATAATGTTATCTTCAGTTGTGAACACAGATTGGTTCATTTGACACTGGTTTACATAGTTTTCGAACTGGAGGTTAACTTTTTTTAATTTTTTTTTAAACATACTGCTTATTTTGAATTTAATTTTTAATAATTGAATCAATTCTTGTCAGTAATTTTTTTTTATCTAAATTTACAAAACTCAATTCTATTAATTGAGATAATTTTTATTAGCAATTTTTTTTCTTTTAAACTTCCTTTGTGACATGATCCCTTCTATATATATACTACTTTTTACAATTAAATTTACTCATAATTGTCGTACAATTCATTAATATATATATATATATATATATATATATATATATATATATATATATGTCGTATTCCTTTTATGAAAAAGACAAAGAGAAATGTCTGCTCCATAATATTATAAGTGTATTAAAAAAAATGTCGTATTTAAAAATATTCACAATTATAACAAGTAGCATTATAATTTAACAAAGTAATTAAGGTGATGAAATTTCCAGGCAATTTCGGAATCAACCAGTCAACTAGCTAAGAAAACATTAGAATATCACTTAAGCGATAGAAAAGGAAAAAAGACTTACCAATGGTATATAGTTATTCGAGTTAACCTAATTCGCTTATTGGAATAAGCACTTTTTAGGAAGATTCCTCACATAACAAGTCCGAAACTTTACTTATTCTTTTTCGGATTCTGCAGAGATGCGGATTTGGGGGAGCTACTTGTGCAGCTGTGTTCGGAGAACTTGTGGGAGCACTCATGGAAGTGAGGGACAAAGCTGTGATGTTCAGACTTAAAATGGACCAACTGGAATCCGCCCTTAACTCATTGGCTCCTGAGATCAAACACCTAGAGTTATACGACCTTGAACTGATTTGCCCAAAGATCAATATAGAAAGCCTAATCAGAGTAATTAATGAATTTTCTGGTAATTTTTTTTTAAAAAAATAATATTTTTGAAAGCTAACATGCATTTTCTATGACGCAGATTGAAACTATTACTATTACAGTGCTTCTGGAAATCAATGTGCAGTCCGATGGCCCTGGATGCTGTCCAGATTTTATCATACAACGTCAAATAGAGGGTAAGCAACAAGATTTTGTTGGATTTTGCATCTGCATCTTTTAATTAAACTTTTCATTTCTATTTTCTTCCCTTTCCTTTTATTTTGCCAAGTTGTGATTGTCTAGCAATATTTATTTATGAATGTTAAACGATCTTTTGCTAATAAAATTAGCATAGCTCAACTGAGTTGACCATTTTGAAAATTGGATGAGTTTACTAACTCTTATACCTTTAGGTCGGATTATTTTTATTGTGATTTGTACATATTTATTTGTGCACAAAAGATCGAATTAAAGTTATATCTGCACAAATCTCAATATGATTTAGAGAGCTCCTCATAGACTCACCATTTAAAATTTTTTACAAGACCAGTAACAATCATCTAACAGAGGTGTCGGTTACTTTTTATCAAATTTTTTTTTTAATACTGATTAAACTTTCTAAAATTACAAGGAAAAACGGGCACGATCAAGCATGTAATATGTCTAGAGTGATCATTGAAAATTGAGTCAAACTGCTCGGGAAACCAATTTTCATTATTTTTGAGTATTTTTTTAACAATTTGGTTTGATAGTTTAAATCAGTTTTGAAGACTCGTCACAAACTGCAATTGAACTAAAATAATTTATATGCGGCAGTGGAAGCAGTTGTAAAAGATGGTTACATAAGGCCGGCGGCTGGGACTCTTCCTCGGGATCTGTGGGAATTGTTGATGCGACTGTCAAAACCAGTTTGCAAAGTCAAGTAAGCACACAAAACAAAAGGAATCTACCTTCACATATATCACTACTTCATTAGTTTCTTAAGCTTCTAAGGGTTGATTGGGAGGATGAGTTGAGGATGGGATGGACTGGGTGGGGTGGTTTAAGATTTGAATTCCATTCCAGCTAACTCCATATTCTTTTTTTGGGGGGGGGGGGGGGGGGGTTGAGAACTAAGGGTATTTTTACCATCATTGCTGTGAGTTAATTCTTTTCAGATAAACCATTTTCAAATGGTTGATATCATATTTTATCAAAAATAATGTTAACTAACAAGTGTTGGGTGTAATAATTAATATGCAAATTATGCTCTTAGAGTGAAAACATAAATTTGATTTTTAAAATAAACACTTATTAAAAAGTCTCTTCATCCTAACAGAATTCGAGTAATTAGTCTTACGGTACTCTTAACACATGAGAATACTCCAAGAAACCAAAAAAATTGAACCGTTAATTTTATCATTAATTTTGAGCGTGGGCATGGCTTCCATTTGACAAAAAATGCTGAAGTGAGTGATTTGGGTTGTGTGTTTTTCATTCAAGGTGTTTAATGGCCTCATCCATTATGAGGAAGTATAAATACGCTGTTGTGAGCTATCAAGATCCAAATATTTTGGGTGCTTCTACTGCAATGAGGCTTTTAAGATATGATGAGATAGAGAGCAACATTGAACAGTTGGCTCTTCATTCAAGGTCTATAATGTCCTCTTCCAGTGCCAGTGATCAGAATTCATTGAGGATTTCAGAATATGTTGAGACGAACGAGAATCCTTTATCTGAGGGAGAGAATCCCAGGCACATTGAACGGTCGACTCATCCTCCTGCTGCTGCTGATGAAACAAGTGCTGGGGAGCTTGAAAATCATGAGAACGAGTTTGAAAAGATGATAACACATAGTGGAGGTCCAGCTCAACTTCAACCTCTGCAGATGCTTGAAGATACTGCTTCTAGTAGTAGACAGAAGTTAATCACTGAAATTCCCTATTCGGGAATTAGTGAGACTGGATTCTCAAACATTTTATGCTACTGTGGTACAAGGGCTGCAATGAGGATTCTAAAATATGATAGGAACAGGGATCGTTTGTATTACTGTTGTGAGAGAACGAACTGTAGTTTCTTTGAATGGTGGGTTCCTCCTGCTGCTGCAGCTGGAGAGCTTGGCAGTAGTGATGAGTTTAAGAAGATGATGACACAAGGTGAGCTAGGAACTACTAGTAGACACCAGAAGCTACTTACTCCTGCAATTGTGTTTTTATCTTGTTTCTACCTTGTATTGTCTTTTGTCATATTGTATAAGCGAGAAGGAGGAGATAATGCAGTATAACAAGATACTTTAATTATTGATCTGATCTGGGGATCAAAGTTTGTAATTGGATAACTGAGGTAACATAGAGTTAAGGACTTTCTTTGTTTTTTGGTAAAGGCCATAGTGACCAGAGTCACCCACCCATCTCAAGATATGGTCTCTTTGATGGTACAGAAAATGGGATCCCCAGTGAAATCCAAAGGGTCTTTCATGGCCGCCAGCTGGATCGAATTTGTGTTGAGGATGAAGATGAGGAAGAAGGAAAAAGATGGAGAAAGAAGAAACAAGCCCAAGGAAAAGACGAGTGGGATAGCTGGGTTTTTCAGAAAAAATGGTTTGTGTAGGAAATAGAGAACA
This sequence comes from Gleditsia sinensis, assembly GCA_037074535.1. Lineage (NCBI taxonomy): Eukaryota > Viridiplantae > Streptophyta > Magnoliopsida > Fabales > Fabaceae > Gleditsia > Gleditsia sinensis. The sequence goes on along the minus strand of CM073468.1, from coordinate 6,571,847 downwards.
TATATACCTGAATAGAATAGGTAATTAGATTATCAAGTTTTTCTTCATTCTCTCTTTTTCTTCATTATAATCTTTCAATTTCATAGATTTTCAGCTTTATGGGTACCTTTGCTTCATTTTAACACGGCTTTGAAGTTAATATAAATCTTAAATTTGTCGTGAGATCTGTGAAATCAAAACTCAGTTTCTTCCTGGTCCTCTGATTACCGTAACTGTTTTTATTACTCGACAGCATCAAAGTTAGCATTCTGGGTTCTTAGTAGCTCCAACAGCTTATGCTAATAAATTGAAGAAGATAGAAATTTGAGCTAAGCTTGGAAAGGGAGGTGAAGCGGTTCGCTGTGGCCTTAGGAAAAGGAAGAAAACAATGCACAAGATATGACAGAGGAGACAGAAAACAGAGCCTGTCTCTGTCTTGTTAATTAATAAGCTAGATCAAATTATTTATGTGCCAAAAGGATATTCCCCGAGATGATAGAGTTCTTGATAGTTGTCAGCTACGCTCCCCTACACTTCATTCTAGAAGTAAGGCGGGAAAATCAGCAACCCCAAAAACAAAAACAAAAGCAAAAACAAAAACTCTTGCCCCTTACTATAGCTCCATGATCATCTCTGTTATTTAGGGGGGGGGGGGGGGGAATTCACATTTTCTTTTTTTGTGTGCTTCCAATCAGCTTCCTGGCGGCGAAACAAGCAAACCCAGAACGGACTCAGAGGCTTCGGTTTGGTAAAAATAGAGAATTTAAGATATTGCAGGTAGCACAGACATGCACTATGCAAATGGCAAGACTACAAATTTCTGTTTCATATATACTTTTGAGCTCCTTGAAAACAGAAAAACAAGGAGGTTTTGCGGTTTGCATTGCACAAGGGAGATGAAAAAAGAATTAATTGTCATCAATTATTAGTCCTTTTTCATTTGCCAACATTAAAAATGAGTAAAAAAATTATTTTTATTTAACTTATTCAATTTATTTCATTTGATCGGATGTCCCCGAAGGGACAATTTATTTCACTTGATAGTTATAATTGAAAAAAAAAAGTATATGCTTTTTTATCATAGTTATAATTATTTTTTATTTGAAATCATAGTAATAACCATTGTTAAAGTAATTTTTTTATTAAAATACATAAATAACTTCAAACTCTTCATATTGTTAAAGATGCTTCCTTATTTATTTTTTATTATAAAGAGAGATTATTGTGGTACTAACTTATATGTGAATTGAGACTAATATTTATAAAAATTTAAGACAAAATAAATTAATATAATTTCTTAAAACTAGAAGAACGGGAGTGTATATAAGTTTTATAAACTTCAAATAAAATTTTAGTCATAACTTAAGAGAGGATGTAATTGAAAATTTTAGAATCTCACCAAAAGTTAAAGTTTGTTTGATTTTTTTTTTGTTTTTTTGTTTTTAAAAATTATTTTTAAAAATTATGTTTAAAAATTATTCTGTAAAATAAAAAAAAAATCTGTTTAATAAACTATTTTGAAAATATATTATTTTTTATTTTTTTATGTTCTGAAAATAAAAATAAAAAATAAAAATAATTTTTTTTATTTTTATTTTAAAAATAATTTATTTTCAAATCTTATTTTTGAAATAACAACAAAAAATAATTATCAAACGAGTTTTTTTATTTTAAAAATTAAAAATATTTTTTAAAAATAAAAAACAAACACACTCTTACTTTTTTTATTTTTTGCTATTATATGATGCCTTTAATCTTTATCTCTGACTTTTTATTTAATTGCTTAGTTTTTTTTCTCTGTATTTGTCACAAACAGTCACAGTTCAGTTACCTACCAGCCATGCATATGAATTTCTTAATTTTTTCCTTAAAAAGGTTACAAAATGAAATTAGAGGGAAAGAGACATGGTAATTAATTACCACATTTTTTTTATAGAATGTTATTTATGTTTTTTTTTCTCACTAAATTTTACGTTGTAATTCATTTTCTGTAAAAATTTAGAGCATCAAAATCTCTCGCAATTAGCTTTCTCTTCATTAGAATTTTGTTCTTTCTTGAATTAATTTTTTCAGTTGTTTTTACATCAAGAGGTTAAAAAATATATTAATAAAAATTATAACTATGCCAAGATATGAGGGGATTTTTTTAAAAGTGCTAATAAAAAAATCATATATCATATTTTTATTGTTAAGCTTAATAATAGATATTTTAAAAATATACCTAAGTCTTGTTTTTTATCAAAAATATATTTTCGCTTGCTTGATATCTCATTTAATTTTTATATTTTAAAAGTTTTATAAAGTTAACATGTAAATAATGTAATCTGACAAATAAATTAAAGAGTTAATTGTATTAATTAAGGAAACAATTTTATTGGAAGCAAAACCTCAGTAAAATTTTTTTTTTTCTAAAATTTATCCGTAACTGTGATTTGATAATTAGTTTAATCTAGCTACTGAATTTAACCTAAATATTTGTTCACATTAGAACACTGTGATTTACTTACAAATTGATATGCATGTAGGAGTGGAGGAAGCGAGTCTGCATCAAGTTAATATGACAGTGATAGGCTCGTTTGATCCTGTGTATTTGGTAAGAAAGTTGCACAAACTCGCGCGTACAGATATCCTTCAAGTAAACTCAGTAACAGACCACAACAAAGCCGACGAAGGCAACCAATCGAAGTAAGCACAGGAAAAAGCAAAACAAGCAAGCCCTTTTTTGTTTTTTTAATTTCTCATTTGGGTTCCTTGGTTGTTTTCGTGGTTTGAGCATCCATGCCTTCGATTTGACAAAATGCTCGAATGATGTTTTGTCTTGGGAATGAGATTGCATTTGACAGAATGCTCAAGGAGTGATGTTCTGTTTTGCGTTTTTGATTCAAAGGTCTATAATGCCCTCTTCCAGAGTGCCAGTGATAAGAATTCACGGAGGATTTCTGAATATGGAGAGATAGAGAGCAACATTGAACAGTTGGCTCTTCCTGCTGCAACAGATGAAATAAGTACTGCAAATAGGCGATCTTTTTTCATCCCTCTTGGATTCGTTATCAATGGGCGTTTTTGTGGTTTGAGTATGCATGCCTTCCGTTTGACAAAATGCCCAAGAGTGATTTCTGTTTTGTGTTCTTCATTCAAGGTCGATAATGTCCTCTTCCAGTATTAGTGAGGATGAATATACTGCTATGAGATGTCAAAATCCAAATAGTAGATTGATCACTGCATCTAGAAATCCCCAATATCAAATGTGCTTTTGGTTCTTAGTGTTTGATATATATATATATATATATATATATATATATAAGTGTATGAGATTGCATTATGCTGCTAATAGGTGATCTTTTATAATTGGTGTTTTATGGTTGGAGCACGCATGGCTTCCATTTGACATAATGCTTAAGTGATGGAGGTTCTGTTTTGTGTTTTTAATGCAAAGTTTTATAATGCCCACTTTTAGTGCCAGTGATCAAAATTCATGGAGGACTTCAGAATATGATGAGACGGACGAAAATACTTTATTCGAGGGAGGGAATCACAGGCACATTGAAAGGTTGGCTCTTCCCTCTCCTCCTGCTGATGAAACAAGTGCCGGAAAGCATGAGAAAGAGTATGAAAAGATTTGACACAATTTGGGCCTCAAATAATGCAAGGTCTGCGTGTACTTGAAGGCACTGCTAGTAAAATGAAGCTTCTTACTGCTGCAATTGTACTATTGTGTTGTTTCAACCTTGTAAAAAAGCTCTTACTGCTAGGCACAGTGACTCTTGAAGTATATGAATACTTTAAACTTATTTATCACAATTTCATTATTTTATAAAAAAAAGCTCTTTTAGACTCAAGAAATTAATAATGATGTAGTGATATCTACAAAAAACTAGACTTTTAACAGTGACTAAAGTTGCTGTTGTCGCTATTAAAAATATAAAAATTACTACTAAAATCTTTTAGCAGCGATTTTTAATTGTTACTATATTGTTGTTAAATATTTTTTGTAACAACTACTGCAGTCGACATTGAAAATCCTCTTTAGTGGTGACTAAAGTTGTAACTAAATACTATAAAAGTCACTACCAAAACTTTAGAAACTGTCACTAAATATATATTTTTAGTGGCGAATTTACTTGGCTACCATTAAATTCTCTTTTAGTGGCAATTTTATATAATTGCCATGAAAAATGGATTTTTGGCGACAACTTTAATCACAACTAAAACTTCAAATTTTACATTATTTGACATATTTAATGGTAATTTTAGTTGCTGTCGAAAGTCAAACATGCAACTTTTTTAATATTAATTTTCTTGTAATGTCTTTTCTCATGTTAACGTACAAGTGATGATTCCTTGTAATGTATTAAAAATTGTGACTCTACACCTTTCATACTCTATTTGCTTATTTTAGTCAATTATAAAGCACAATATATTCAATATGATCATGCTAGATATAAAATGACTCTTAAATTTATATATTAATATTTTAAACTTATTTATGGCAATTTCGTTATTATATAAAAAAAATTCTTTTAAACTCAAAGAGTAATAATGCTAGATGATTCAAGGATGTGGTAGAAGCACTAAGATCCTCTTTTAGTATTGCATTGGTGCAATTAGAAGGATAGACAAAATGAATTATTTCATTTCCATTTCTTTGTTTCCTCCTGCTAGACAAGTTGTGATGTGGAAAATCATCTCAATTCATCTCAAAGATACTAATGAAATTATTTTTGGCTCAAGTTTCTTACAATCTAGAGTCATATACCCAAAAAATATATTACGTACATAATTAAAAAATTTCACAATTCTTATTTCTTACAACTAGTATTACCATTAAACAATTACTGAACACATGAGTATCAAAAAGAGGTATCTTTTATAATTGAAAAAAAGCCAAGTAATTAAGGTGATGAAATTTCCATTATGCAATTTCGTAGTCAATGAGTGAACCAGCTAAAATTTTTTAGATTAACACACTAGCGTTAAAAAAATTTACATATAATCGTTTTTATTTAAATCATAATCAATCATCATTCTTAAAGTAATTTTTTATTACAATATCTAATTAACTTCTTTTTTTTTAAAAAAATTCCTCATATTATTAAAAAAATGCAACATCGACCGTTCACTTAAAATATATATATATATATATATATATATCCCCAATTATTTGAGTAATAAGGTTAGTAACTCCAAATTATGCTTTGATTTCATGCGTTACTTGTAATTGGTTAATTTAAAATTTGGGGACCAAATTTCTTAAGGGGGAAGAATGTGATATTCCATTTTTATTTATTTATTTATTTATTATTATGAAGAAAATTACCCAAATACCCCTTTTATCTTAGAAGGAAAAGACTAAATTGCCCTTATATAATTAGGAAATGACAACAATACCCCTCCTATTATTTTTATGAATGCACGCTGCTTCAGAAGAAATTTCCAGCCAGCAAAATGTCCATTTCTCTCCCACCCAAAACCCTACCATTTCCTTCCATTTTGTGTTCCATCTTCATCCAAATTTCCAGCCACTCAAGTCCCTTATGTTAAGGCTGAAAATCTACTGCAAAACCCCTAGGAAATTTGAAGCAATCCATTGATTTTTCAGCTGAAAAATTCTGCTCTGCGATTTACTGTAGCATACTCTGCAATTTATTGTAGCAGCAAGGTAAATTCTCAAATTTTTGGTCTTTTTGCTGTTCTATGAAAATTCTGGACATAGAATCATGTTAAGGACTTGTTGTACAACTTCTATGCCAATTTTTATAAGTAGAAAACATCATTTGATTATCTAGATCATGGATTTTTACTTTGGTGAACAGTAACATGAACAGTACCGCGCTCAAGAAATTTGATTTTGGATATTCTAGGTTGTAGAGAATGAATTGGAGGTTCAAATAATCCAATAAGTTTTGGGAGTAGTCATTTAAGAATCTATTAGTATGGAAGCTTAAAGTTGGTATATGTATGTGATAGGAATTTTGAAAGTATAAGGAAAATTCTTGAATTTTGGATTATAAGTTAGCTACTAAAGGAATTGGAAATGCATATAAAATTAAAAGTTGGTGTTAGATTGAGAAGTATATAGCTTTAGCCAAATTGATGTAGGAACCAAAAGGTTTGGTCTTGAAAGAAATATAAATTTGTATGTGATGAAATATTAGACTTATAGCATGGTAATTATGTGCCATGCAAGAATAATGATTATGTGATGTTGTATCATAGGTCTCGAAGAAAGTCCTAACCAAGTTGGAAGTTCGCTTAATAGCTTGGACATTGGAAGTGAAAGGAAAAAGGGGTTTCCCTCCATGAATCCCTAAAGTGTGAGTGGATATAGTTTATTATAACGCCTTTCTAAATCCCTCTCATGTTCATGCATTTTAAAACAAAATTTTAATTGTGAATAGCATAACTTGAGTTTCATGTTAACATTGATTTATATTCGTAGAAGCCATAGGACATGCAGAACAGACCTCTAATAATCTCTCCTGAGTTTAAGATGAAAATATGGTGTTATGTGACACTTTATTGAAAGTTATAATTGTATTTTTTTTAAATTGTTTCATATGATTTATGTTATACTGATACCTCATTATTTCATGAATATGGTGAAATTGTATTTGGATTTATGTTTGGAATGTGTCTTTGGGACTGAATATCATGATTTGTCTGGACTGGAATAAAACTGTTGTATTTCTAATTTTGGAGAATGAATTTCTATGCTCGAACTCTGTCCGATGAATGTCTTGAAAAGGAGGGATATATTTATGTCTTAAAAAGAATTTTAACTTTATGTTTTCCAATTTTCTTTTCGTTTTATATTTTTGGTTTATAAAATTTGTTTATTATGGAGGAATCATTGTCAGAAATACTGTTAGCTAGCGACAGAGATAGTTAGCCTTGGTACACCATGTAACCTAAGCTAGCAAGGGAGTTGCTAGACCCTTGTGCGAACGGGAACATGAGGATTGAAATGTGAATAAATGTGGAGTTGAGGTATGTCTCCTCCAATAGCCAGTGGCAATTGGCCTGTTACCTATGATGAGAATGTGATTATTTACCCGTCCCATTGCTGTGTGCTTGGGACAGTCAACATATGAAAAGGTTAGGGAGTTGAGGAAATCTCCTCCCAACCTTATGATATGAATGATGAGAATATGGTGATTTACCCAACCCATTGCTATGTGCTTGGGATAAAACATGTATGTGGTGATTGCTCTTACTAGGCTTCGTGTTTGAGTATAAAAATTATAGTTATGGTTCTACTTTGAGTCCTCTTCTACACATTTATTTTTAAAGAATTAATTTCTTATTTGATTTTGAAATTATTGTTTATTATATTAAATCTCAAGATCTCATAATTTCTCTTAATCAAATTTATTTAGTTTGTTGTTATTTACATTGATTTAGATATGTTATATTCTTGCATACTTTGTATTTATGAAAACTCGTGCGCATGGTCTGTTCTATTTCAGTTATAGTAAGCTATATTTGCTCATTGAGTTACGTAAACTCACCCCCTCATATTTTATGTTTTCAGATAGCATTAAAGAGTCCAACCCGCATCCATCCGAACTTGAATAAAGTAGTAGTTTCAGTGGTGAGTCCAATTGTTCTTAGGGCTCCTTAATATATCTTTTGTAATCTTGTTTATTTTCTTTTGTAATCTAGATTGTGCTCTGATGATCATGGGCAGGATCCTGCTTTTGTTGTGTACTTTATGTGTGTTGGTTAATGTTATCTATATACAAGGACTGTATGACATAAATTAGTAAGAAAATGATTATGTATATAACTGAAATGTTCATTTATGATATTGTGTGCTAGGTTCTAATTGTCTATTTTGTGGCTTACGGTTTAAGGGTCATCCCCTTATGTCGTGCCAGTCATGTATCCCAAATTGGGGTTGTGACAGAGTGGTATCAGAGCTCTAGGTTTTCATGTGATTCATCGAAGCAAAGAATTCTTTGGTAGGACCTTAAGTATAGATATGAGCCGGACATATTTATACTCAGGGTGCTGCTATAGAATTCTATAGGTTGTTGTCCTCTTTCTGTTCAAGTTCTTTCTTTCCTAAATATGTTATAATATAGACACTACTAAATGCTTTAATTTTGTTTTTATCTTGTAAAGTTATAGAGATGCCGCCTAGATTTCGAGGAGAAGTTAGAGGAGCTTTGGGTAGACAGCAAGTGATTGAAGAATCTGCTCAATCTACGAGTCCAATTACTAGAGGTAGTGGTAGCAGCAGACCTAGTTCTAGAGCTAGAAGGAGGAAACGGTATATTCGGGTCTAAAAAATACTTAGGCAAGATGAGCAAAATGAGAATCAGGGTGAAACTCGTGAGGCGAGGACATCTCCTCCACATCCTTGAGAACCAGCTATGGCTGAAGTGATTGCTACCATGCAGGAGATGCATAGAGCAATGTAGAATTTAGCTTATTTGTTAGCAGAACAAGGTAGAAGGGGATCTCAACAACCGGAACCAGTTGTTGTCACTCAAAAGCAAGGGGAAGTAACTGAACAGAAAGATAGAAAAGGTGGCGTGCCAGTTAGTTTGTCAGAATTTATGAAGTTAAAACCCTCCACTTTTTTTGGGGCATCTAATGGTGAAGACCCGGAGCAGTTTGTGGATGTAGTTGAGAGGATATGCAGAGCACTGGGTTGTTTAGATACTCGATCAGTGGAATTGGCTTCATTTCAGTTGTCAGACATAGCCAGGATATGGTTTGATACTTTAGATCGAAGTAAAGCAGCCTCAGCCCCTTCTATGGGATGGAATGAGTTTAAAGAAGCTTTTATGAGACGATTCATGCCAGAAAGTGTAAGAGATGCCCGTGCTAGGGAATTTGAAGAACTAAAACAAGTCCCAGGCATGACAGTAACAGATTATGATGTTCGATTTACACAGCTATCTAGATATGCTCTGCACTTAATCCCTATAGAAAGGGATAGGATAAAGAGATTTATCACCGGATTAATTCGTCCATTGTTCAGATCAGTAGCTCCACAAATGAACCAATTCTTTGACTATGCTGCAGCTGTAGATTGTGCCCGGTTGATTGTGTAATAACCCAAACCTTTGAAGGTTAAGTACAAATCATTTGAAACAAGGAAGTTGAGAAAAATGTAAAATTTTAGAGCGTTTCTGACCTTTCTTTTGACCTTTCTTCACTCAAATAAGCATAAATTGTTCATATGAAATCCAAATTACATGATTCCAATTTCTGTTGAAAGATAAGACATATATCTATAACTTTGATGTTGGGAACTTTTTCTAATTCCGTGAATATTATAGTGATAAGAGGCAAAAACCGCAGCATAGTGTGGTCTGGACCTTTGCTCACTATTTTATTCATAACTCCTTCATCAGAACTCCAAATTAGGTGATTCAAGTGGTTGTGGAAAGCTAAGAGAAAGGGATACAACTTTCATGTTAGCCATTTTGTCAAATTCTGCGAAATGAAGTTCGCCGCGGCGAGAATGCTGCAGCATTTTTCCGAGAGTATGAGATTTTTGGTTTCCAAACTCGCCGCGGCGAAAATATGCTCGCCGCCGGAGAAAATCGCGTCTCGCCGACTGCGAGATTCGTCAGATAGGAATTTTTAGCGGTCCCCCCTCCTTTTTCCTTCATTTCCTCCATTGCTGGACCTTCCTCTCTCTCTCTAGAATTGTCTCCACCTTCTCTCTAAGATATCTCATCATCCGGACATCCGATTTGAGCAAGCAAGGTACCGTTGGACTCGTGGGAAGAAGAGCTACAAATCCCACCGATCAATTTCGCTGGAAAGTCGTCAGATTGTCGCCGAAAAATTGCATGAATAGTAACCTCCAAGGTAAAACTCCGTTTAAGCGCGTTTTAGGCTTCGTTTTACCGAATTTCTTTCCATAGATAGTCTTAGAATTAGTTTCTATACTAGAATATAGGGTTTTTAGATTTCGGCGTGAATAGTATTTCTGGTGAGTGAATAGTGTTTTTCAGCATGAATAGTCGTTTAGAGTTTTTCAATTCTCATGTTATGTCTATGTTTCCTAGGTTTTTGAACCACCACGAGGTGAAATTCTCGTTGTTGGACTCCTAGTAAGGTGAGTGAGTTTTTCATACTATAGCGCATGTTTTAGGAATTTGATTTATAACTCTCTCGTATGATTTTAACTAGTTGGAATGTATGCTAAATTGTTTTACCGCTTTGAAAACCAATATATTTCAACCATGTTAGAAATTATAAATTTAAATCCTAGTTGAACTCTAGGTATGCAGGGCAAGCATCTAGGCTGATAATTCTCCATTTGAGCTAGATTTATAGAAATGCAAACTTAGTCATAGAAATGAACTAAGTTAGCCATGAAATGATTTGATGCATGATGAGCATCTATGTGACGTCTAGGGACGATATGTTTAAAGGGAAAGTTTATGATGATAAAGGTCTCCATGGGAATTCATGGATGAGATATATTTTAGAACGGAATTTTATGCATGAAAAGAGCTAGATGGAGAATTATAGATTTATTGTAAAGTTATTGAAATGTTTTACTTTAAACTCTTTGAATAGCATATTTCAAATGTTTTCTATTGGAGGGACCCTTTTAGATCACTATTAGCTAGCCGCAGGTAGTGCTAGCCCTGGTGCACCATGATCATGTTAAGGCTTCGGCCTAGGATACTGTGATGGGCATATGACTGCCTAAGACACAGGGATTTAGGGTGGAATTATGTCTACGCCTACAGTGATTACCATACCCTTGCTGTGTGCTTGGGGGATTTAGGGTAGACTTAAGTCTACGCCTACAGTGATTACCCTACCCTTGCTGTGTGCTTGGAGGATTTAGGGTGGACTTATGTCTACGCCTACAGTGATTACCCTACCTTTGCTGTGTGCTTGGAGGATTTAGGGTGGACTTATGTCTACGCCTACAGTGATTACCCTACCCTTGCTGTGTGCTTGGGGGAGATGATAGATCTGTTAGGAAAGACCTCCAATAAAATAATGCATTTTTCTTAAAGATTAAATATTTCTAAACAAGCTCATTCATCATTGTTATTGCATAAATATCTTCATTTATTACTTACCATGCATAATTGATTTGCTTACGGTTATTGATTTAATCATGTTTTATCTTTTGAACATACATTTGAATTGTTTAGCATTCTTTCAATAAATTATGGTTAAATGCTTAATGTTTCTATTATTATCTTTACATTTGGATTTCAATTATTAAACCCATTGCGAAACACTCGTGCTTGGTTTGCCCTGTTTCAGTTATAGTATGATTTACTCATTCACTGAGATGTGGTAATCTCACCCCTCTTTTGTTTCCTCCCCACAGATAGTCAAAGAGACTTTGATCCAGCTACAGCTTCGTAGGAGGCTGAAGATAGTGTTGGTGAGCCCCAGTTTGGGCAAGGCTCTTTTGTACTGTTTGTTTAGTTTAGTTATGTCTAGAGTATCTCCATGAACATACAGGCAGGATCCTCGCTTCTTGCGTATTTTGATTAGTTGGTTGGAAAATGGTTTTATGTTTTACAACAATGTTGGTATTATGAGGCCTTGGGCCAAGTTGAATCACATGAATATTATGAAGCCATGGGCCAAGTTGAATCAGAATGTTTGATTCATGAGATATCATGAGATATATATATATATATATACATATATACAATATTTTCTTATATTGGATGTGGCATATGTGGCCAGTTATATTTATTATGTACTCTGGATTGTGTGCTGGTTGTTTGTATGTGCTATGCGTTAGGCTTACGGCTAGGGGGAAACCCTTATGCCGTGCCGGTCATGTGTTCCATCATTTGGGGCCGTGACAAAGATGGTATCAGAGCCGAGGTTGAAAAGCCGAGTCCTGGGAACTCTCACGCGTGAACGATGTGGCGAAGCGTGGCTCTCTGCCCAGGAGCTGCAGTATGGGATGCAGTGCTTTGATAGGTACCCTTGTTGCCACCAGAAGAAAGTGACAAAGATGGTATCAGATCTTTAGGTTTTCCTGTGTTCATGGAGTAACAGACCTTTAGGTAGGACTTTGAGTATGGGTATGAATCCGGATATGCTTATACTAACGGTGCTGCTAAAGAGGTTCGATAGGATATTGTCTTTTTGTTCAAGTAAGTCAGTTTCTAGTATGCTATGTTGGCAAGGTTAAGTGACGGTTGGGTTATCTCTGTTTTATAGCGAGATGCCAGTTATATGAGATGTTATTTTCTTTCCCTTGCTATGTGCTTGGAAAAAGACCCATACAGAGTCTCTTCGCGTGTCCTCTTGAATGGTAGTAGGGCAAACCTCAGCGGAATGCTGAGTTTAGGCGAATCCTATACCACCAAGGTACGGAAGAGGTCAAACTCTGGTATGATGGTTTCTGAATGTGACATCCGTTATACTTAGTTGTCTAGATATGGTAGAGAGTGATGTGATATTGAGAATGAATTTGTTGGCATTATGTCATGTCATTTTGAAATGTCACTAGAAGGTGATTAAATTCAATATTCTTGGAGAATTTTTTTTTCTCTTGATACAAAGAAATCTTAGTGAGATACCCAGTAACCTAATCTCTGCTTTAGCAGTCCATAAGTGATTACAAAAATGTGCCAAGGATAGTTGGCAGTGGTGAGAGATGCTGATATAAAGTATACCACTGTAAATCAAGTTTCAGTGATTAGAGAATTTTCTGATATAATTCCTGAGGAATTGTCAGGATTACCCCGAAATAATAAATAGAATTTGGTATTGATTTATTTCCTGGCCAGCGTCTATATTTTCATATAGAATGGCACCCACTGAACTTAAAGAACTGAAAAATAAATAGTTACAAGACATGTTAGACAAGGGATTTAAAAGCCCTAGTACTTTTACTTGGAGTGCTCTAATTCTATCTGTGAAAAAGAAAGATGGATCACTATGACTATATATAGATTATAAACAGTTGAGTAAAGTAACAATATGGAATAAATACTCATTACCTCGTATAGATAATCTATTTGATCAGTTAGAAAGTGCTCAACATTTCTCAAAAATTTAACTTGATTTGATATTTAGATATCATCAAATAAGGATAAGAGAAGAGAATATTAAAAAAAAAATTTCTTTCAGAATTCGACATGGACACTATGAGTTTATAGTTATTTCATTTGGGTTGACAAATGCCCCAGCTATATTCATATATTTAATGAATAAATAATTAAGTCATCCCTAAATCAAGTTGTTATTATTTATTGATAATATACTAGAATATTTTAAGAGTTCAGAGGATCATAAGCAATGATTAAAGATAGTATTACAAACTCCAAGGGAGTATCAGCTATATGCTAAGTTCTCAAAATATGAATTTTGACTTAGTAATAGTACTTTCTTAAGGTATGTGGCTAGCAAGATGGTATCCGATAACCCTAAGACACATCTTGCTAAAGTTACAGATGAAGATCCAAGTCCAATTTGCGCGTTTTGCTATGGTCTGTTGTCCATTCTATTTGAGCTGTGATTGGATCAAGTACATGAACATATGCTTGTAAAGCAACATAAATTAACTCCTCAGCATTTGAAGCTGAGATGAGAATTCGTCGTGCTGAGTATGAGATGAACATTTGTTTCACAGCATGATCAAGGAAAGATAACAGACCATCAAAGAAGTGATTAACATTTAACAAACCTAATGGTTTGTGATGCATATTTAGTTGTGCCCAAGAAACTATTTGAAAAAAATTTCTTCTAAAGTACCAAAACCCCTAGTAAGGCAATGAAGGCATCGGCATTGCTCATCATTCTAGCCATGCGCTCATGCATGGATGGAACCCTAAACTCTTTCCCATTTGTTTTTCCTATGATGTTAGATGCAGCTAGAGCTATAAGAATAATACCTAGAACTTGGTATCCGCCTACATGTATAGCTGTAGACACACACCTCATTAACCCACGGTTACCTCTACCATAGACTAGATGAATTTTTCTCCTGACCAGCACCATACCTAGGTTTTGTGCTGCTTTCACATATTCTCCGTCCTTTCCAGGACTGGAACGACAAAAAAAATGCAAACATTTCGAAATTGACGAAATGCAATTCCCTCCATAGCTGCACACACCCTAATCTTGAGTATGAAAATAAAGATACTAATGTGTGCATTTACAGAACTCAGAAAAACATACTTATAATAGGTAAGCGAATAGGCTAGACATAATGAGAACAACTATGTGAGTGATTGGCGGAGATCAGCTAAATTGAAGGTGAAATTTTCAAAAAAAAAAAATGACGGCAAGCATACATATATACAGTAGTTATGACTGTGACCTATATTAAGCACGTAAAGAGAATAAGGTTAAGATATCACCAGAAATTAGCCTTTTCCTTATTATTTTTATGAAGCATTGATGTCTTGATTCTTACAGAAAAGTTGTAATTGGTAGGCGTAAAAGAGAGAAAAAAAATTAAAAAAAAATGCAAACCAGTTAATTGTTGAAGATGGACAATCAAAAGATTTATCTTGTTTTTCCCAATGTTCTTACCAGTCGACTATTGGTTTATAAGTCAACTGGCTATTTTGAGAAATTTTAATTTGGACTAGTTATTTTACAGTTGATTGATTACATCTGTTATGAAGCAATCAACTGCATTCTATCAGTTAACTGTGTTCTTTGCTTCTCACAGACTTTTATAAGCTGAGAAATAATTATTTTTCATATGATATTTTTTCACCGAATAAAATTTTGGCACATATATTCAAAATTTGCGGCCACCGATTTTCGCCGAACTAGTAGCTAGATTTTGTTTGCAAATTTTCAAGAATTACAACCACCGATTTTAATTTTCTGTCAATGTTTTGTCCAAACTTCTGACTTCCTCTTTTGGCACTACGCTCTATTATGAGTTTCACATGTTCTACTGTATTGTCCTACATTAATGTTTGGCATTAAATGCAAGATTCTTTTTCCTTATTATAAGGAGGGTTAATTTCTAATCTTTAGAATTCAGTTATTATGGTGTTCAACTGATTAGTAGATTAAAGTAATAGAGATTTTTGAAAAGAATAGATGGATGATGATTTAATGGTGCTTTGACGAATATAATCAAAGGAATTAACGGTGTTAAAGTTTTTGAGGAGTAAAGTATGGAAAATAAGATTTAAGTTAATCTTGAAATTTTTAATTTGAAAACATGGAAAATATTTTGAGAATCATCTCTGCGAATAATGTAAGTAATTAAGATATTTGTGTTAAGAATTTATACTTTGCTAAATTGAGACTAGTATCTAGAATGTAAATCATGTTGAGATTTGAAAATTTACGTATAAATAAATTGTTAAGAAAAAAGATTTCAGAAGAAGCCATAAATTGTAAATATGGATAAACCAAGGTAATAAGGATATACTGAGATAAAAATGGTACTAGTATAATGGTAAAAAAAAAGATACAAGTTAAATTTTTTTTTTTTTCAATTGGCCGATATGTTGGCAAATACGAGTTGAATATATTATCTTAAGAGAGTTATTCAGGAAGTCTAAGGATCTTTATTAGATTATAATATGACTAATACTAAATTTAAATGATGTGTTTATACATTAGAAGTTATGCTTTAAGTATCTTTATATTATTGTGGTAAAAGTTGGAAGAAATTAATTGTCCTTAGTTGAACTTGCTCATAGCAATAATTATCATGCCAATATACAATGGCATCACATGAAGTTTTACATGAACATCATATGTTTTTTAATATGTGAGTGAATTGAGAAAAGTTAAACTTTGAAAATCTAGTTTGGAATAACATGCAATAGATAGAATATGACTTATTTAAATTGATGATGCTAGCTTGGAGAGCATGCTTCAAGCATATGTTATTTTTTTTAGGTTGGTGAGAGATTCCTTAGCAGAATCTGTCTATAATAAAATGATATTAAAAAATTTAAGCCTTATGTAAGAGGTGTTACAAATGTTTTGTTAAATGACTCAGTGGAGTTAGATTTATTATAAGATGTTATTGAAAAAAAAATAAAAATTTATTTGAAAAAGAAATACAAGTAACTCAATACTAGTCAAAGGTCTATAAGGACCATGAATGTTGAGCACTAGAAATTATCAGTTGGTGACCACATATTCTTTAATGACTCACCAATGAAAGAGGTAATGAGATTTGGGAAGAAAGGAAAGTTACACTTTCGGTATATAGACCATTTGAAATTTTTGATAGGATCGGTTCAGTGGCTTATTATTTGGCTTTACCTCTTAAATTGTGTAATGTCCATTTAGCCTTTCATGTGTTTATGATATGAAAACATTTACCGGATCCTACACATGTTATACAGTGTCCACAAATTCAGTTACAGGAAAATTTAACCTATGAGAAACAACCAGTAGCAATAGTGAACAGACAAGTAAAGAAGTTACGGTAAAAAAAAAAGTATGGTCAAAAGAAATACCTGCAGTGAAAGTGATATGGAAAAAAAAATCACTCTTATGAGAAGGTTACTTGGGAAAGAGAGTAGGATATACGCGCCAGATATCCGCATTTATTTGAACAAAGAGGTTAGTATTTATCTGCAACTGTGGTGATGAAATTTGGGGACCGAATTTCTTTAAGGTGGAAATTAGGGTAGGAACAGTGGCATACCGCCTAGCCCTACCACCTGGATTGAGTGAAGTGCATCCAGTCTTCCATGTCTCGATGCTAAGGAAGTATCTACTTGACCCATCTCATGTAATTCAACCGCAAGAAATTCTTTTGGATGACAAGTTGGCCTATGAAGAGAAACCTGTGGCCATTATTGATAGACAGGTGAAAAAGTTGAGGTCTAAGGATAACCCTACAGTGAAGGTGATCTGGCAGAATCATTCCAAAGAGGAAGCTACGTGGGAAGTAGAGGACATCATGAGAGAGAAGTATCCACAGCTGTTCCAAGAGTAATCTTGTGTTTTCATGTTGTTGGTTTTTGTAAAATTTGGGGACCGAATTTTTATAAGGAGGGGAGAATGTAATAACCCAAACCTTTGAAGGTTAAGTACAAATCATTTGAAACAAGGAAGTTGAGAAAAATGTAAAATTTTAGAGCGTTTCTGACCTTTCTTCTTACCTTTCTTCACTCAAATAAGCATAAATAGTTCATATGAAATCCAAATTACATGATTCCAATTTCTGTTGAAAGATAAGACATATATCTACAACTTTGATGTTGGGAACTTTTTCTAATTCCGTGAATATTATAGTGATAAGAGGCAAAAACTGCAGCACAGTGTGGTCTGGACCTTTGCTCACTATTTTATGCATAACTCATTTATAAGAACTCCAAATTAGGTGATTCAAGTGGCTGTGGAAAGCTAAGAGAAAAGGCTACAACTTTCATGTGCCATTTTGTCAAATTCGGCAAAATGAAGTTCACCGCGGCGAGAATAAGTTCGCCGCGGCGAGAATGCTGCAGCATTTTCCCGAGAGCATGAGATTTCTGGTTTCCAAACTCGCCGCGGCGAAAATATGCTCGCCGCTGGAGAAAATCGCGTCTCGCCGGCGGCGAGATTCGTCAGATAGGCATTTTTAGCGGTCCCCCCTCCTTTTTCCTTCATTTCCTCCATTGCTGGACCTTCCTCTCTCTCTCTCGAATTGTCTCCACCTTCTCTCTAAGATATCTCATCATCCGGACATCTGATTTGAGCAAGCAAGGTACCGTTGGACTCGTGGGAAGAAGAGCTACAAATTCCACCGATCAATTTCGCCAGAAAGTCGCCGGATTGTCGTCGGAAAATCGCATGAATAGTAACCTCCTAGGTAAAACTCCGTTTAAGCGCGTTTTAGGCTTCGTTTTACCGAATTTTTTTCCATAGATAGTCTTAGAATTAGTATCTTTACTAGAATATAGGGTTTTTAGATTTCGGCGTGAATAGTATTTCCGGCGAGTGAATAGTGTTTTTCGGCATGAATAGTGCCGTTTAGAGTTTTTCAATTCTCATGTTATGTCTATGTTTCCTAGGTTTTTGAACCACCACGAGGTGAAATTCTCGTTGTTGGACTCCTAGTAAGGTGAGTGGGTTTTTCATACTATAGCGCATGTTTTAGGAATTTGATTTATAACTCTCTCGTATGATTTTAACTAGTTGGAATGTATGCTAAATTGTTTTACCGCTTTAAAAACCAATATATTCCAACCATGTTAGAAATTATAAATTTAAATCCTAGTTGAACTCTAGGTATGCAGGGCAAGCATCTAGGCTGATAATTCTCCATTTGAGCTAGATTTATAGAAATGCAAACTTAGTCATAGAAATGAATTAAGTTAGCCATGAAATGATTTGATGCATGATGAGCATCTATGTGACGTCTACGGACGATATGTTTAAAGGGAAAGTTTATGATGATAAAGGTCTCCATGGGAATTCATGGATGAGATATATTTTAGAACGGAATTTTATGCATGAAAAGAGCTAGATGGAGAATTATAGATTTATTGTAAAGTTATTGAAATGTTTTACTTTAAACTCTTTGAATAGCATATTTCAAATGTTTTCTATTGGAGGGACCCTTTTAGATCACTGTTAGCTAGCCGCAGGTAGTGCTAGCCCTGGTGCACTATGATCATGTTAAGGCTTCGGCCTAGGATACTGTGATGGGCATATGACTGCCTAAGACACAGGGATTTAGGGTGGACTTATGTCTACGCCTACAGTGATTACCATACCCTTGCTGTGTGCTTGGGGGATTTAGGGTAGACTTAAGTCTACGCCTACAGTGATTACCCTACCCTTGCTGTGTGCTTGGAGGATTTAGGGTGGACTTATGTCTACGCCTACAGTAATTACCCTACCCTTGTTGTGTGCTTGGAGGATTTAGGGTGGACTTATGTCTACGCCTACAGTGATTACCCTACCCTTGCTGTGTGCTTGGGGGAGATGATAGATATGTTAGGAAAGACCTCCAATAAAATAATGCATTTTTCTTAAAGATTAAATATTTCTAAACAAGCTCATTCATCATTGTTATTGCATAAATATCTTCATTTATTACTTACCATGCATAATTGATTTGCTTACGGTTATTGATTTAATCATGTTTTATCTTTTGAACATACATTTGAACTGTTTAGCATTCTTTCAATAAATTATGGTTAAATGCTTAATGTTTCTATTATTATCTTTACATTTGGATTTCAATTATTAAACCCATTGCGAAACACTCGTGCTGGTTGTTTGTATGTGCTATGCGTTAGGCTTACGGCTAGGGGGAAAACCTTATGCCGTGCCGGTCATGTGTTCCATCATTTGGGGCCGTGACAGATTGAGACCCGAGAGTTAGCTAAAATAGAAATGCATAAGAAATTGAAGAGAGACCGCGGTGGAAGTTTTAAGAGTGGGCCTAGCTATGAGGCAAAAGGCCCAAGAATGCAAGCAGAGACATCCTCCTTACAGATTAAAGCTCGAGATTCTAGTCAGGTAGGAGCTAGTAGTGGAAAAAGGAAAATAAATCAAAGACCAAACAGTCAGTTTAAACCTGGAGCAACTCCATTAGTCAGACCTCAATGTCCTACCTGTGGTAAGATGCATACAAGACCATGTTATAGAAGAACTGTCTCTTGTTATTTTTGTAGACAGATGGGACATATGATCAGAGACTGCCCACTAAGGCAAGGATTTAGTCAGGGAATAACTCAAGCAACTTTGCCACCTATACCAATAGCCGCTCAGCCAGTTAGATCGGTACTTGGCCAAGCAAGTAGCAGTAGTGTTGGTAGGGGAGCAGAAAGCAGAGGACAGAGTCAGACAGGCAGAGGCCAACCTAGAGTTTTTGCTTTGACTAAACAGGATGCCCAAGCTTCTAATGCTGTAATGACAGGTATTCTCTTGATTTGCTCACAACAAGCTCATGTATTGTTTGACCCTGGATCTACTCATTCATATGTGTCCCCATATTTTGCTAAATGAATAAGTAGAAGTCCAGATAAGTTGAGTTCTCCATTCATGGTTGCCACCCCAGTGAGTGAATGTTTGTTCGTTGAAAAAGTATACAATTCTTGTAAAGTTTCTATTTTTGGTAAAGATACCTTCGTTGATTTGATCATGCTGGATATGCTAGACTTTGATGTAATTCTAGGCATGGATTGGCTAGCTTCTTGCTATGCAACCTTAGATTGCCACCTTAAAGTGATAAATTTCAATGTCCTTGGTGAATCTTCATTCCAATTTCAATGTAATCGTAGTGAAGCACCAAACAACTTGATTTCAGTTTTGCAAGCTCAGAAGTTGTTAAGGAAGGGGTACCAAGGGTATTTGGCATATGTCAGAGATATAAATGAGCAGTTTACCAATATAAATCAAGTTCCAGTAGTCAGTGAATTTTTAGATGTGTTTCCAGACGAATTGTCAGGATTACCACCAAAATGAGAGATTGAGTTTGGTATTGATGTCCTCCCTGGAACACAACTGGTATCTATACCTCCTTATAGGATGGCACCTGCAGAACTCAAGGAGTTAAAGGAGCAGTTGCAAGATTTGCTAGATAAAGGCTTTATTCGACCCAGCATATCTCCTTGGGGTGCTCCAGTCCTCTTTGTGAAAAAGAAGGATGGATCCTTACGCTTATGTATTGACTATAGGCAATTGAATAAGGTGACAATACGAAACAATCATCCTCTACCCAGAATAGATGATTTGTTTGATCAGTTACAAGGAGCACAATGTTTTTCTAAAATTGATCTAAGATAAGGATATCATCAGTTGAGGATAAGGAAGAAGGACATTCCAAAGACAGCTTTTAAGACCCGATATAGCCATTATGAGTTCTTGGTTATGTCATTTGGATTAACCAATGCACCTGCAGCATTTATGGACTTGATGAATAGAGTGTTTAAACCATTCTTAGATAAGTTTGTCATCGTATTTATAGATGACATCCTGGTGTATTCGAAGAGTTTAGAAGAGCATGAGCAGCACTTGAGGATAATTTTACAGACTCTGAGGGAGCAACAATTGTATGCCAAGTTCTCTAATTGTGAATTTTGGTTAGATAGTATCACATTCTTAGGACATATAATAACTAAGAACGGCATTCAAGTAGACCCTAAAAAGGTGGAAGCAGTGCAGCAGTGGCCCCGACCTACAAATGTGACTAAGATACGTAGTTTCTTAGGATTGGCTGGATATTATAGGAGATTTGTCAAAGATTTCTCCAAGATTGCTGCCCCCTTGACCAAGTTGACTAGGAAGGGAATAAAGTTTGAATGGTCTGATGCTTGTGAAGAAAGTTTTCAGGAACTAAAGAGGTGTTTGACCACAGCCCTAGTTCTTACAATTCCCACTGATATTGGAGACTATGCAGTATATTGTGATGCATCTAGAGTGGGCTTAGGCTGCGTATTGATGCAAAATGGAAGGGTAGTTGCTTATACATCCAGGCAGTTAAAGAAACATGAACAGAATTATCCCACCCATGACTTAGATATGGCAGCTGTAGTGTTTGCTTTAAAGATTTGGAGACATTATCTGTACGGAGGATCTTGTGAGATTTACATAGATCACAAGAGTCTCAAGTACATTTTTCAACAAAGAGACCTTAATTTGAGGCAAAGAAGGTGGATGAAACTATTGAAGGATTATGATTGTACAATCTTGTATCATCCAGGCAAAGCAAATGTAATAGCTGATGCCCTAAGCAGAAAATCCATGGGAAGTTTGGCCCATATAGCAGAAGTGCGACGACCATTGTTGGAAGAAATTCATAAGCTAGAAAGTGAAGGGATAAGGTTTGAAGTAAAGGAACCATGGATATTTTTGGCTCATGTGCAGCTTCAATCTTTCCTAGTTGAGCAGATTAAAGCTAACCAAGACAGGGATGCCAGCTTGCTCAAGATCAAGGATGAGGTGAAAGATAACCAAGATTCTAAATTCTCAGTGGACACTGAAGGGGTATTAAGATATGGTAGACAGTTATGTGTCCCAAATGTGAATGATTTAAGGAAACAGGTTTTAGAGGAGGCACATCGCTCCACCTATACAATACACCCAGGAACGACAAAGATGTATCAAGATATGAATGAATTATACTGGTGGGATGGTATGAAAATGGATATAGCTGAGTTTGTTTCCCATTGTCTGACATGTCAGCAAGTGAAAGCTGAACACCAACGACCTGCAAGGTTACATCAACGAATAGAGATACCAGAATGGAAGTGGGAGAGAATCACCATGGATTTCATCACAGGGTTACCAAGGACCCCCAAAGGATATGATTCTATATGGGTAATAATAGACTGAATGACGAAGTCAGCTCACTTTCTTCCTGTGAAAACCACCTATAATGTAGCTCAGTATACAAGGCTTTATTTAAATGAAATAGTTAAGCTACATGGAGTTCCTATATCTATTATATCCGATCGAGGGTCACAGTTCACGGCACGATTTTGGAGAGCTTTCTAAGAGGCATTAGGAACGAGATTGGATTTAAGCACAGCTTTCCATCCCCAAACTGATGGTCAGTCAGAGCGTACAATTCAGATTTTAGAGGACATGCTCCGAGCTTGTATTTTTTTATCTTGGTGGAAGTTGGGATATGTACTTATCCTTAGTTAAATTTGCCTATAATAATAGTTACCAAACTAGCATACAGATGGCCCCATTTGAAGCTTTGTATGATAGACGGTGCAGGTCTCCCATTGGATGGTTTGAAGTGGGAGAGGCTAAACTTTTAGGGCCAGATCTTGTGCAAGAAGCTTTGAACAAAGTGAAGCTAATTAGAGAAAGATTACAGGCAGCTCAAAGTAGACAGAAGGCATATGTTGACAATAGACGGAGGGAATTAGAATTTTCAGAGGGTGAACAAGTATTCTTGAAAGTCTCCCCCATGAAAGGAGTAATGGGATTTGGGAAGAAATGGAAGTTAAGTCCTCGATATATAGGCCCTTTCAAAATCTTGGATAGGGTAGGTGCTGTAGCATATCGCATAGCCTTGCCACCACAATTGAGTGATGTTCATCTAGTTTTTCATATATCAATGTTAAGAAAATACCTACCAGATCCATCTCACATTATCCAACCCCAAGAAATTCAATTGGATAAGAACTTAGCTTATGAGGAAAAACCGATGTCCATAATTGATCAGCAACTGAAAAAGTTGCAGTCAAGGAAAATTTCAATGGTTAAAGTTATATGGCAAAATCACTCAAGTGAGGAAGCCACCTGGGAAGTTGAAGATGATATGCGAAATATATATCCCCAATTATTTGAGTAATAAGGTTAGTAACTCCAAATTATGCCTTGATTTCATGCGTTACTTGTAATTGGTTGATTTAAAATTTGGGGACCAAATTTCTTAAGGGGGAAGAATGTGATATTCCATTTTTATTTATTTATTTATTTATTATGAAGAAAATTACCCAAATACCCCTTTTATCTTAGAAGGAAAAGACTAAATTGCCCTTATATAATTAGGAAATGACAACAATACCCCTCCCATTATTTTTATGAATGCACGCTGCTTCAGAAGAAAATTTCCAGCCAGCAAAATGTGCATTTCTCTCCCACCCAAAACCCTACCATTTCCTTCCATTTTGTGTGACATCTTTATCCAAATTTCCAGCCACTCAAGTCCCTTATGTTAAGGCTGGAAATCTACTGCAAAACCCCTAGGAAGTTTGAAGCAATCCATTGATTTTTCAGCTGAAAAATTCTGCTCTGAGATTTACTATAGCAGCAAGGTAAATTCTCAAATTTTTGGTTTTTTGCTGTTCTATGGAAATTCTGGGCATAGAATCATGTTAAGGACTTGTTGTACAACTTCTATGCCAATTTTTATAAGTAGAAAACATCATTTGATTACCTAGATCATGGATTTTTACTTTGGTGAACAGTAACCGCGCTCAAGAAATTTGATTTTGGATATTCTAGGTTGTAGAGAATGAATTGGAGGTTCAAATAATCCAATAAGTTTTGGGAGTAGTCATTTAAGAATCTATTAGTATGGAAGCTTAAAGTTGGTATATGTATGTGATAGGAATTTTGAAAGTATAAGGAAAATTCTTGAATTTTGGATTATAAGCTAGCTACTAAAGGAATTGAAAATGCATATAAAATTAAAAGTTGGTGTTAGATTGAGAAGTATATAGCTTTAGCCAAATTGATGTAGGAACCAAAAAGTTTGGTCTTGAAAGAAATATAAATTTGTATGTGATGAAATATTAGACTTATAGCATGGTAATTATGTGCCATGCAAGAATAATGATTATGTGATGTTGTATCATAGGTCTCGAAGAAAGTCCTAATCAAGTTGGAAGTTCGCTTAATAGCTTGGACATTGGAAGTGAAAGGAAAAAGGGGTTGCCCTCCATGAATCCCTAAAGTGTGAGTGGATATAGTTTACTATAACGCCTTTCTAAATCCCTCTCATGTTCATGCATTTTAAAACAAAATTTTAATTGTGAATAGCATAACTTGAGTTTCATGTTAACATTGATTTATATTCGTAGAAGCCATAGGACATGCAGAACAGACCTCTAATAATCCCTCCTGAGTTTGAGATGAAAATATGGTGTTATGTGACACTTTATTGAAAGTTATAATTGTATTATTATTTTTTAAATTGTTTCATATGATTTATGTTATACTGATACCTCATTATTTCATGAATATGGTGAAATTGTATTTGGATTTATGTTTGGAATGTGTCTTTGGGACTGAATATCATGATTTGTCTGGACTGGAATAAAACTGTTGTATTTCTAATTTTGGAGAATGAATTTCTATGCCGGAACTCTGTCCGATAAATGTCTTGAAAGGGAGGGATATATTTATGTCTTAAAAAGAATTTTAACTTTATGTTTTCCAATTTTCTTTTCGTTTTATATTTTTGGTTTATAAAATTTGTTTATTATGGAGGAATCATTGTCAGAAACACTGTTAGCTAGCGACAGAGATAGTTAGCCTTGGTACACCATGTAACCCAAGCTAGCAAGGGAGTTGCTAGCCCCTTGTGCGAACGGGCACATGAGGATTGAAATGTGAATAAATGTGGAGTTGAGGTATGTCTCCTCCAATAGCCAGTGGCAATTGGCCTGTTACCTATGATGAGAATGTGATTATTTACCCGTCCCATTGCTGTGTGCTTGGGACAGTCAACATATGAAAAGGTTAGGGAGTTGAGGAAAGCTCCTCCCAACCTTATGATATGAATGATGAGAATATGGTGATTTACCCAACCCATTGCTATGTGCTTGGGATAAAACATGTATGTGGTGATTGCCCTTACCAAGCTTCGTGCTTGGGTATAAAAATTATAGTTATGGTTCTATTTTGAGTCCTCTTCTACACATTTATTTTTAAAGAATTAATTTCTTATTTGATTTTAAAATTATTGTTTATTATATTAAATCTCAAGATCTCATAATTTTTCTTAATCAAATTTATTTAGTTTGTTGTTATTTACATTGATTTAAATATGTTATATTCTTGCATACTTTGTATTTATGAAAACTCGTGCGTATGGTCTGTTCTGTTTCAGTTATAGTAAGCTATATTTGCTCACTGAGTTATGTAAACTCACCCCCTCATATTTTATGTTTTCAGATAGCATTAAAGAGTCCAACCCGTATCCATCCGAACTTGAATAAAGTAGTAGTTTCAGTGGTGAGCTCAATTATTCTTAGGACTCCTTAATGTATCTTTTGTAATCTTGTTTATTTTCTTTTGTAATCTAGATTGTGCTCCGATGATCATGGGCAGGATCCTGCTTTTGTTGTGTACTTTATGTGTGTTGGTTAATGTTATCTATATACAAGGACTGTATAACATGAATTAGTAAGAAGATGATTATGTATATAACTGAAATGTTTATTTATAATATTGTGTGCTAGGTTTTAATTGTCTATTTTGTGGCTTACGGTTTAAGGATCATTCCTTTATGCCGTGCCAGTCATGTATCCCAAATTGAGATTGTGACAATATGCAACAGTGGAAGCAGTTGTAGAAGATGATTACACGAAGGAGGCCAGTGGGCTTGTTCTTCTGGAGCTGTGGCGAGTGTTAAATCAACGCGCAGAACCAGGTTGCAAAGTCAAGTAAAACACAAAACAAAAGAAATCTACCTTCACATATATCATTACTTCATTACTTTTTCAAGCTTTTAAGTTTTGACTGGGAGGATGACTTGACGATAGGATGGAGGGAAGTGGGTTCAATATCCAAACTATAATTGGGTGTTAAAAAGTATCGAGATGATACGATGGAAGATGGATTGGAATTTCATTCCACATCATTCCATACTTAATTACAGTTTTTAACTCTCTTCGCAAGCCAACCATTTTGACTATTCAATTATAAGTTTATACTCCAAATTTTAAATTTTTCTAAATTGGAATGTCAGGATGAATTGAATTTTTATTTTATTTTTATATTTACTTTTTTTATTTTTTATCTTTTATTAAAAGAAAATATACCCAAGGGTATTGAAAATTTTGTTTGTAGCTAAATATGCTACTTTTTCTCTTCTATATCTTGATTACTATAGAAATATTCAATAAAAAGAGATATAAATTATATAGTGGTATTTTGCATCTAAGAAAAAAAATAAAGAGCGAAAAGGAGAATCGAAATAACCTTATCAGCTTAGTAGTGCAAGTGAAAACCCAGCCTGGAGTTACCGTAGCTGAAGTTCGTTAGTGTGAGACTGAGCGAGAGTACCGATGGGACACGGATTCCCTGCCGTTAAAATGCAGTTATTTGGCTGGGTTTTGTTTTGTTTTGTTTTTTTTTCTTTAAATTTTAACTAAATATTTTCAATAAATTCTTATTTTTTAAATTTTTTTTAAAAATAATTTTTTAAATAATCAGTTGAAAAAATTAAACTTAAAAAATATATTAAAAAAATTAAAACGTTCTTATATTTTTAAATTTTATTTATTTAAATTTTTAAAGAAAATATAATTTAGTGAAAAAATTAAAATTAAAAAAAAAACAAAACAAAATATAGTCAAATGCTACGCTTTCGGAGCACAGCAAGATATTTGTGTCCGTACCGATGGTGCTGAATAAGTATCATTATTATCAAAAAAGGAAAAAGGGTCCGGGGGGGGGGGGGGAGGGAGAGAGAGGAGAATGTTGATGGTCAAGCCGCCGTATTGGGCATCACGTGCCAACAGGGTTGTCCAAAAAATGCCGAAATCGCATGGGCTCCACCTCCATCCAATCACAACTTATAAAAAGCAAAATTAAATATTCGCTCCCGTAAACACCTTGCGTCGGTTAAATAGTTAGGAGTTGAATTCTGTTAAGCACTTTATTTCGAGCGGTAAGTATTAAAATAAATAAATAAAAATAAATAAATAAATAAATAAATAAATAAATAAATATATATATATATATATATATATATATATATATATATATATATATATATAATTAAAGAATAAAATTGAAAATAATGATACAAAACAAAACCAGAGCTTTTGGGTTTTGTTCTGGATTTGGTTGTGTCGCCGTCGAGACGCAGCAAACGGGGAGCACACAAAAGGAATAGAGGTGAAATCAGAATCAAGTTTCTTCCTGGTCCTCTGATTACCGTAACTGTTTTTATTACTCGACAGCATCAAAATTAGCATTCTGGGTTCTTAGTAACTCCAACAGCTTATGCTAATAAATTAAAGAAGATAGAAATTTGAGCTAAGCTTGGAAATGGAGGTGAAGCGGTTAGGTGTGGCCTTAGGAAAAGGAAGAAAACAATGCACAAGATATGGCAGAGGAGACAGAAAACAGAGCCTGTCTCTGTCTTGTTAACTAATAAGCTAGATCAAATTATTTATGTGCCAAAAGGATATTCCCGGAGATCATAAAGTTCTTGATAGTTGTCAGCTACGCTCCCCTACACTTCATTCTAGAAGTAAGGCGGGAAAATCAGACGCCCCAAAAACAAAAACAAAAACTCTTGCCCCTTACTATAGCTCCATGATCATCTCTGTTATTTTGGGGGGGAGGGGGGAATTCACATTTTCTTTTTCAATTCCAAAAGAAAATTTAAAAATTAGCATTTTGCACTTAGCGATTGTAGTTTTCGATTAGAAATGATAGTTTCCTTTTGTATGCTTCCAATCAGCTTCCTGGCGGCGAAACAAGCAAACCCAGAACAGACTCAGAAGGTTCGGTTTGGTAAAAATAGAAAATTTAAGATATTGCAGGTAGCAGACATGCACTATGCAAATGGCATGACTACAAATTTCTGTTTCATTTATACTTTTGAGCTTCTTGAAAACAGGAAAACATGAAGGTTTGGCGATTTGCATTGCAGAAGGGAGATGAAACAAGAATTAATTGTCATCACTTATTAGTCCTTTTTCATTTCCCAATATTAAAAATGAGTAAAGCGTTTATTTTTATTTAACTTATTTCATTTGATAGTTATAATTAAAAAAAAAAGTATATTCCTTTTGCATAGTTATAATTGCTTTTTATTTAAAATCGTAGTCAATTAAACAAAAACCATTGTTAAAGTAATTTTATATTAAAATATATAATTAACTTTTTTTTGGTTTTATGCAAACTCCTCATATTATTAAAAATGCTTCCTGTATTTTTTTTTATTATAAAGAAAGATTATTTTGAGACTAATTTGCATGCCAATTGAGACTAAATACTTTCTTGATCAATCTTAAAAATGCACCTTTTGCAGAACTCCAGGTTAAGGTTGAGCCATGGCATTAGAGAATTGGTTGGAGGAGCTGTGTTTAGAGGACTTCTATGTTTAGAAGCACATAACTGAGGTTGGAAAGCAAACGGTGCATTAAGTAGTTTGGCATATTTTGAAGTCATTGGAACCAAATCAATGAAGAATTTGATTGAACTCTTTTTAATAAATTTAATTAAATTTTTTTGTTTAATTTTTTAAATAAATAAATAAATTATGTGTACCTACCCTGCCCTCACAATTGGACCAAATTTCAACACGTCTCTTTCGCGGAACTTATAAAAGGAAGGAAGTTTCTTGTCAAGAGCTGTCTGGTACTAGTGCTAGAATAAAGTACCCAGTTTTGCCGAGAAAGATCAGAACAGGTGCGTGAAGTTCGAAACTCTACTTCTTGTGGGTAGGTTTGGTGTCAGATTTTACAGAGATTTAGGTTAAGGTTAAGGTTGAGAGGCGCTATGGCGTTGGCGCTAATTGGGGGAGCGGCTGTAGGAACTGTGTTCGGAGAACTTGCGACAGCGTGCATGGCCGTGAAGGACAAGGCTGTGATGTTCAGACCCACAATGGAGCAACTGGAAGACACCATTAAGTCATTGGAACCTGTGATCAAGGAGATGGAGTTATATAATCATGAATTGAATCGCCCAAAGAGTGAAATAGAAAGCCTAATCAGAGTGATGGAAGGGGGAAAAAAGCTTCTCTGCAAGTGCTCAAGAATCCGAAGATGGTACGATGTGAGAAGGGTGCGTTACCAGAAGAAGCTGGTGGCGCTGGACAAGTCGCTGCTGAGGTTTCTTAATGTTGATTTGCAAGCTCAGATGGCTAGGAATCAGATGCAGATGTTGCTCCTCTTTAGGTCGACCATCATCGGACCTGACCATCGTGGACACCAAGATCTAACTCTGGATATGACTATCTCCCAGATCGTCCGCACAAGGGTGATTATAAATTATGTTGTTTTCAGTTGTAAACATGATTTGGCTTTAAATTTTTTTGAAAATCTCGAATTGGAAGTCAACTTTTTTCAAAACAATTTTTAAAATCACTCTGGACTAAGATTGTTAAAATCACGCTTTGTTTGCCCATAAAAAATTACTCAAATTTTATATAAGATCGAAATTTGTTAAAATTGCTCAAAGATCGTGAGTTCGATTGTGTCTCCTTTTAAAGAAAAAAAAATTTCCTTGTTAAATCTAGTTTCTAGTAACTATGAGAATTGAAAACTGCATCTATTGATGCAATTTCTTTTTGTGACTTGGAAATTTTTTATTTTTTAAAATTTGTTGTTTCTTCTTAGTGTTTGAAATTGTGACTTTTGAGACTTAATACTGTTTTAAAGTATGAAAATTATTACTATAGAGACTTACATGAATTGTGTTGGATGTATGAGATTTTGTAAGTTTTACAACTTTTAGCTTGTGCTATTAAAGTATAACAAAATTTTGATAGTTTTATGATTTTCATATAAGTATATATAATTTTTTAAAATAAAAAATTAATAAATATTAGGATCTTAAGATCGTCCATCCCACTTTAGTGGCAGAGCGGCTCCTGCCGGGAAATTAATTAAGCAGCAGCTGAAGATTTTTATCAACGATCATAGGAGGAGTTTTATTGTGCTTTTATGGAATTTATTGGTGAAGCCATGAACAATGCCAACACATAATTTTTTTTTTATGAATAATTTATCTTTATTTTGAGATAGGACACCCCATAATTGGGAGTTATGTTTCAAAGGTGAAGACACAACTTTGCTCATTGAAGCAAGTACTTATTAGAAAGATTTCTTTGTCACAACAGAATTCAAGACGCGAAAATATCTTTAAAAAAAAGAAAAAGGAGTTATAATCAGAATCAGATGAACCCCCAGCTTTGGTGTTTGTCCAATTTCGTAGTCTTGTCCCTTTCTAATTAGTGCGTTAGTCAAATGTCTTAGTTGTCATTTAAGATTTAAAAAGAATTAAAACTATGATCATATGAAAAAGAGTTATATTCGGATAACCCTGCCCCTGGGTCTAGTATTTGTCCAAACTGGAAAGCTTGCATGGTAGTGATGGTACTCTTTTTGTAGTCTCGTCATATTTAGTTCGTTAGTCAACTATCTTACTCTTCATTTGATAACCCAGAGCTGTCTAGTTTTAAGAAAATCCAGATCAGGTGTATGGAGTTTGAAACTCTACTTCTTCTGCTTCGGATTTTGCAGAGAGGCCTCTTGAAAAAGGAGATTTGGCAGCGCATCCAGATAGATTGGATGGTTATGCGAGCTGCTTCAGATTTTTTGATAAAAATCAAGGTAGTGAAGGACATGGCTGTGATCCTCAGACCCTGAACTATTATTAGGAGTTAATAAATTTAATATCTTTGAAAGCTAACATGCATTTTCTATGACGCAGGCTGAAACTAATACTATTCTCGAAATCAATGTGCAGTCCGATGGCCCTGGATGCTATCAAGATTTTATCATACAACGTCAAATAGATGGTAAGCAATAAGTTTTTGTTGGATTTTGATTCTGCATCTTTTAATTAAACTTTTCATTTCTATTAGTTACTCATGCAAGTCAGTTTCTTCCCTTTCTTTTTATTTTGCATAGTTATGATTTGATTCGTTTTAATGTAATTACCTATTATATCCTATTAATTGTCTAGCTATATTTATATATGAATGTTTGTAGATAAATGGTCTCTTGCTAAAAATGAAAGATAAATAAGAGTTTGTTTGACTTTTTTTTTGTTTTTTGTTTTTAAAAATTATGTTTACAAATTATTTTATAGAACAAAAAAAAATTCGTTTAATAAATTGTTTTAAAAATATGTTATTTTTTTATTTTTCGTATTCTAAAAACAAAAACAAGAAATATTTTTTTTTAATTTTTTTTAATTTTCAAATTAACTTATTTTTAGAACTTGTTTTTACAACAACTAAAAATAATTTTTAAAAGAATTTTTTATTCTGAAAACAACTGAAAATAAAAAAATAATTTTTAAAAATAGAAGACAAATAGACTCTAGATAATTTAGTATTTCAATTGACTATTTTAAAAATAAATGAGTTTACTTAGAGTTGAAACTCTTCTACTTTAAAAGAGATTGTTTTAATTAATATTTAATTATTTATATTTATAAATATGCATAAATCTCAACACTATTTAACAGTGGAAAGTTCAATCTCTACTAACTTACCTTTAAAAATTTTGCTAGACTGATAGCAATCATCTGATAAATGTTACGCTAAATTTTACCAAAACTGTTTTTTCTTTATATTGATTGCACTTTTTAAAATTACAAGGAGAAATAGAGATGATATGTTCCAAGAGTGATAATTGAAAATTGAGTTAAATTGCTCAAAAAAAAATTAAATTAAACTAATTTTAATTATTTTTGAGTGATTTTTTTAACAATTTAGTTTGATATTTTAAATTAGTTTTGAGCACTATACACATTGTCACATATTGCAATTGAACTAAAATAATTTATATGCGGCAGAGAAAGCAATTCTAAAAGATGGTTACAAAAAGCAGGGGAGTTGGACTTTTCCTTCGGATCTGTGGCGATGGTTGAATCAACAGTCAAAAAGAGTTGGCAAAGTCAAGTAAGTACACAAAACAAAAGGAATCTACCTTCATATTATATCATTACCTCATTAGTTTTTTAAGTGGGACGGGGTGGACAGAGTTAATTATCCAAACTATTATTCGGATGTTAAAAAGTACGAGGTGGAGTGGTTTAACATAGATTGAAATTCGCTCATTCTATACTCCAAATTTTTTTTTTTGGTGAGAACTAAGGGTATCTTTATATGCATTGCTGTGAGACTAATCTTTTAGGGCAATTTTGGATTTTAACTCTCTTTGTAATGGCGTTTCTTAAGATTTAAATCTTTAGTAGAGATATGCATAAATTTGGTTCGGTTCGATTTTGGACCTCAACTAAACCGAACCGATCATAAAAAAAAAAAAATATTTGAACCTATTTGATTCGGTTGGAGTTTAACCAACCGAACCAAATCGAACCGCCTTGATTCGGTTGGTTCGGTTTTTTTAAAAAAAAAAAAAATTTTGCCAAATTTTTTTAATTTTTGGCCCATTTAAATTTTTTTGAGCCTATTTTTTTTTTTAAATTTTTAGGCTTATTTCAAATTTTTAAAATATAAATAAAAAATTATGTAAAATATTTTTAAAATATAATTTGGTTCGGTTCGGTTTGGTTCGGTTGGACCGTCCCAACCGAATCAAACCGAACAGAATTGGTCAGTTTTTCAAAAAAAAAAAAAATCAAACTAAACCAATTTTAATCGGTTTGATTCGATTTTTGATCGGTTCGATTTAATTTTTTTTTGATTTAGTTTGATTCGGTTCAATTTTTGTTCACCCCTAACTTTTAGTATGTCTTTTTTTTGGAGTTGTAAGATGACCACTTCAACCAATCAATTGTGGGTCCATACTCCAATTTTTTAACCTCTCCAAATTGGACGGTTAGGATGGATTGAATTTTTTTTCCTTACATTTACTCTTTTATCCCTTTCTTTTTTTTTAATTAAAAGGAAATATACCTAAGGTTATTGAAAATTATACCCTTCAAACCCATCTAGCCCATCCTATTACTGAGATGGTAATTAACTTCAAACAACAAGGAGTGGGTTACCACTTACCATGCCTTTTTTTTTTTCTAAGGTAAAGTCTTATGTTTATTTTTTAAATTTATAGTGAAATTCAATTTAATTCTTAAAATTTATTTTTGTTACAATATATTCTATCATTTTATAAACATCATCTTACAATTTGTCAACAACTATTGATAATAATAGGGCTATGTCAACATTTTTTATTGATTTTTTTGAACGAATTAATCTTAGGAACTAAAAATAGACATCTATAAGCTATTAGAGATGTACTTAAACCAAAAAGAATTTTGCGGACTAAATCCAATTTCATTGCAAATCTAAGAATTTTACTATTTATTAAACTCCCAAATAATTGTGTGGTAACTCCTTTGCACTCCACCCCACCCTCTTCAAAACTCCTGGACCAGTTCTTAGTGGTTTTTTTTTTAGTGAATTACTTTTTTGGTCTTCTAAAAATATATATTAATTTTTTTTTTCAATTTGGTCTATCAAAGTATAATATTTTCAGTTCAATTATCCAAAGATTGTCATGTCATAAAAATGCTTCATATTAATTGTGTTATTAGATTTGGTTATTTGACATAGTTGAGAGTTCAACTAATAGTTGAGTGTTTAGCTAACCTAATCTAACTTTGTTTGCCGCATTTTATCCCTAAGCTTGGATTAAACAATATTGATATCACACTTTATCAAAAATTGAGCCATTAATCAATAGGTTTTGGGTGATATATAAGCTATACTCCCAAATAAAGATACAACTTTAATATTTAGAACAGGTACCTATTGAGAAGGTCTCTTTGTCATAGTAGAGTTCAAGATTCATTAGTTCTACAGTGTTAATAATCAGAAGTATCCTGAAAAATAAAAAAAACTGAACTGGTAATTTTATTATTAACATTACATTTAAGCGTGGGCATGGCTTCCATTTGACAAAAATGCTCAAGTGAGTGATTTGTGTTGTGTGTTTTTCATTCAAGGCATTTAATGGTCTCTTCCAGTATGAGTGAGTATAAATACACTGTTGTGAGATATGAAGATCCAAATATTTTGGGTGATTTTGGTGCATGGACGGTTTCAGTATATGATAAGAGAGAGCAACATTGAACTGTTGGCTGTTC